>CM062809.1:929913987-930513987 GCA_031772625.1 Pinus tabuliformis | reverse complement strand
ATAGATTCTTTTTAATGTATTGGGTATGCATTGAAATGCAGGAGAAAAGAACGCACAGGTATTTTTTTAAATGGTGAATGTAATGAAATTTTTACTGTGTATGTAAAAATTGTTTTACAGCAGTAATGTAAAATGGGTTTTACAGCAGTAAACCCAACACAGTGAATTCTCAGGTGGAGACATAGTTTTGTTTTGATAGGTGAAAGTAAGTTTTGGTAAATCCCTCTCAGCAAAGAGGATGAATGTTGTTTCAGGCTTTATATTTTAATCAATAGAAATGTTTTTTATGGCTGTGTAATACTCTGTTATGAGTCATTTTGTTTTAAGAGGTTCCCTGTGCAAAGATCCTGGAACAGTGGAAACAGAGCATTGCCTCTGTGGTGTTAAGTTTGTTTGGTTTTGGTATTTTCCATTTAAAAATACCCAACAGTGGTATCAGAGCTAGTCCAGGCTCTTTGAAGACTCAAAGAAGCTGAAGGAAGGTGTGGTTGCAGCAGTCAAACTTCTCCAGCAATGTGAAGACTCAGCCAAAAGGATTAAGGTATTCCTCAAGCTTTCCCTTGTGTTACTGTTATAGAAACAGTCAGTGATTAAAAAAAACACAGTCAAGTATTTGAAGACTAGTTAAGAATGGCAAGGTCAAAGAAGAAAGCATCCAAGCCTGTTAAAAATGTGTCCCCCCCTCTACTAAACTAGAAGGCAATCCATTAGAATACATTCTATTTGAAACCCCAAAGTTTGATGGAAACTTTGATGTATGGGAAATAATGATGAGGGCTTTCCTAATGTCTGAGGGGATTGAAGTCTGGGAGTCAGTGATTGATGATAGCAAGATGGATAAAGAATCCATGGAGTATGATGCACAGGCAGCAAAGACTATCTTGGATGGACTGCCTGATTCTGTGAAGAAGAATCTAGGAAAATACTCATCAGCAAAGGATATATGGGACAGACTGCATGACCTTCATGCAAAGGGAGCACTGACCATGACAATGAGTCAAGAAGAAAATTATGAACCCATCATAGAAGCTGAGAATGAGAAGCTTGACCTCATCAAGGTTCAAGTAAGAGAAAGGGATGAAGAGCTAGCCAAGCTCAATAAGGAGCTTGATCAATGCAAGAAGAAACATCATGAAGAAGTCATATCCATGACAAATCAGCTGAATAGTGCAAAGAAGCAGGCAGATGCCTTGACAAGTCAACTTGAACAAAGACACAAGAGAGTGAGTAAGATTGTAGAAGAGATTGGACAGTACAAGGTAGAGGTCTCCTCCCTTAAGTCTGAATTACAAGAAGCCAGGAAACAGGCACAAGGAGCTGAAAAGAAAATGAAGAGCAGTCAAGCAAAAGATGAAGAAATCTCCAAAATGAAGACTGACATTATCTCCCTCAAAATAGTAGCAGCTGAAGCTACTCGTAGCAAAGAAGAAACTGAGGAACAGCTTGCAAAGAAAAGTAATGAATGCGAAAAGTTGGAAGAAGAGATTGTCCTCCTCAGGAAGAAGGTTGAAGGGATGAACAAGATCATGAAGAGCTCTCAAGCTTTGGATGACATGCTTAGCTATCACAGATCTCCATTTGATAAATCAGGACTTGGGTATGTAGGTGAACCCTCAAGCAAGGATGAAGATGCTTTAAGCAAAGGAGATGTGAAGAAGCCAGAAAGAAGTTGTGAATCTCCTAGTTCCAGCAAAGGCAAAGAGAAAAATGAAGGCTGCAATAAAAGAAATCCTACTCCAAGCAGAAAACCAGCTCCAAGAAGAAATGTTGCTGATGTCAAAGAGGCAAGATGCAATGGTTATCATCAAAGGATTTCAAGGCAGCAAGGCTTCAGAAGTGCATCAAGAAAACCTCCATCTCCCAGGTACCAAAGTTCATTTTATGGTTATTGTTATGCTTGTTCAAACTTTGGCCATATGGCAAAAGATTGTAGAGCATTTCATAAAGATAAATGTTGTGATCTCCGGAAATCTCCAAGAAACAATTTTAGAAGAAATCATGAAATGTTATTCATGAACAATGTTGAATGTTTCAAGTGTCATAACATTGGGCATATGGCACGAGATTGTAACTTAACATGGGCTCCTATGCAAGCTAGACCCATGCAAAAGAAGAAAGTTACACAAGTATGGAGAAGGAAGGAAAGGCAATCTGAAAACCCCTTGAACTCCCCAGTGGATCTAAATTTGTTTTGAGAAGAGTCTGCCAAAAGAAGACAAGCATACATTAAAGGGGAGCTTGTAATTTTTTGTTTGCTGAACTGTATTAACAGTCATTTGTTGATGGAGGATGTATTGCGGCGCAGTAGTTGCAAATGAAATCTTTGTTAATCCCTCTGAAAGGTAATATGCAGCAGTGATGAAATCAGCAATGTTTTTGCTTTGTTTTTATGCAATATGCACAGAAATGCATAAAGAAGAAAAGATGGCAGCGCTGAAATGTAAATAGCAGCAGTGAGATAAGAGAAAAATGCAAAGCATGGAGACCCTCACAGCAGTGGGAAGATAGAACATAAAACAACAGTTTGGAAATTTTGTTATGGAGCACATGCATTGAAATGCATAGCAATGGAAGGTAGTTTCCTTCTATGTAATGTGAGAGAATATACTCACAGCAGAATGAGTGTAATACACAGCAGATGAAATGTTTTGTATTGGGAATGAAAATGCAAAGCAGTGAGAAGAAAATGAGAAGAAGGCAAAACGCAGCAGAGCGTAAATGCGCAATGGCTAAGAATGCAATGAAATTTTTCACACAGCAGTGAAAAATGTAATATTTTTTTTGTATGCAATGCAAATTTTTAATGCACACTGGATGTATAAGAATGTGTGTGGCAGCAGAAAGCCAAAGGAATTGCACAGTAGAGCATTGTGTAATTAAAAAAAATGAAACTGAAGATTGTGTGAAGCAAGGGTGTAAAAAGTAACAGCCCGTGTTATTTTTTGTGTGAAGAATGAAGTGCCAAGAGTATGGGCACAGGAGTATGATGAAACAAAAGGCAGCCATAGTGCAAATTGCAGAGGCAACACAGCAGCAAATAAAAACCCAGGGATGACAGTCTATGGTTATGGGTATGGACAGCAGTAAATGTGAAAAATGCAGCAGCAAGAAGTTTTGAACAGCAGCACATGCAAAAGAAATTTTCCTTACAACAGTAAAGGTAAATGTAATGAATTTGTTGTTTATTGAATTGAAATGCAATATATGCAACAGCAGTGAGTGTAAGAAATGTTTACACACAACAGTGTAAATTTGTAAATTGGGACAATGTAATTGTTCCAGAAAAGACAGAGTATTTGTCTTTGAAAAGTACAGAAGCAGTGCAAGTGTAGACACAGCAGTGTGGGATAGACACAGTAAAGAAGATGGCACAACAGTGCAGCAGAGAATATGCAGCAGCATAAAAGAACAATGTAATGAGTTTGCACACACAGCAGTGCAATGATTGTTTGTTTTGGAACTGCATTTGAAGCAGTCATTTGGTGAAACCCTCTATTAAAGAGGAAGGTGCTTTTCAGCACAGTGTCATGGTGAATCCCTCAGTCAAGAGGAAGATGCTTTTCAGCATAGTGTGGTAAATCCCTCTATCAAGAGGATGATGCTTTTCAGCATAGTCACAGGTGAATCCCTCTGTCAAGAGGAAGGTGCTCTTCAGCACATTGTTATGGTGAATCCCTCTGTCATGAGGAAGGTGCTCTTAAGCACAGTTTCAGGTTAATCCCTCTATTAAGAGGAAGACAACTTTGTTTGTTTGTGAACTGCATCAGAAGCAGTTGGTGAATCCCTCTATGTGAGGAAGTGTTTGGGTATAACTGAATGCCCAGCAGTTGAAATTAAAGGGGAGTGTTGGAATGGTAATTCCAACTGCAGGTCGCAACACCGTGCAGGCGGACGTGGACAATACGGCAGCACCCAAAACCGCCGGAGCCAAACCAGCAAACCACCTCGGTGCGTATCGGACCGCTTTCAGCAGCAGGCAGTTTTCGTACACAAGGGCTCCGATAAACTATGGAGGCGACGCGTGTCACCCGCATGACATAAGCCAAAGTCACTTTCTCGGAAGCTAAAGTTCGGCAGCAAACTGGCTTCCGATATTCTTGTGAGCCGTCCGATCCGATCGCGCGATTTCCACCGTCGATCTCCGAAGATGCAGTGCGCCCGCGTCAAGTCAGAATTTTATGTGGAGTGTAAGGTTTCTCTGTTGACCGCCACTCCTGTCTGCAAAAGGTTTAAATGCATAAGTTAAGTGGTTCGTAAGTGTTTGGTAAAAGCATTGAATTTCAACCACACAGCAGTATGGGCATATGTCGGAGGTAGGCGTGCCTCTGCGGCGTTCTCGTTGAAGGTCAAAGGCTTCAGGACGAGCCAACTTTTGGTTATGAACATTAATCATATTATGAGCGGCCTAAAAGTATGCGCAAATATTTTGAACGAAACAGCAAGGATGGGATTAGTGCAAATGGTTGCTTATGTTAATCATAATATGAAACTGTGTAAAAATATATGTGGCCGTATTGTATTTCTTTAAAAAACAAACACATAGAACGCAAAAAAAAAGAACCCCCATGATTGTAATATGTTTTTAAAAAGGGAATGTACGTTGACCATGAAAAGTGAATGAAGGTGCAACGAAGAACTTTAAAAAAAAAAAAAAAGGAGTGGAGCATATATGTTATGTAATGTTATTGTTGCACATGAGAGTGGTGTAACGCGCAACACCGAAAGAGCAGTGAGTGCTCAGAATGAAGACCAGCACGTGAAGCAGGGGAAGATATTGCATAGCAGTGCATAGATTCTTTTTAATGTATTGGATATGCATTGAAATGCAGGAGAAAAGAACGCACAAGTATTTTTTTAAATGGTGAATGTAATGAAATTTTTACTGTGTATGTAAAAATTGTTTTACAGCAGTAATGTAAAATGGGTTTTACAGCAGTAAACCCAACACAGTGAATTCTCAGGTGTAGACTTAGTTTTGTTTTGACAGGTGAAAGTAAGTTTTGGTAAATCCCTCTCAGCAAAGAGTATGAATGTTGTTTCAGGATTTATATTTTAATCAATAGAAATGTTTTTTATGGCTGTGTAATACTCTGTTATGAGTCATTTTGTTTTAAGAGGTTCTCTGTGCAAAGATCCTGAAACAGTGAAAACAGAGCATTGCCTCTGTGGTGTTAAGTTTGTTTGGTTTTGGTATTTTCCATTTAAAAATACCCAACACACTAGAGCCTATAATTACCCAAAGATTTGACGAATTGATTTCTGCAAGGTTTCGTCAACAGCTCTGCGATGTGGATATTCAGGCAGGCGCAGAGTACTTGAGTCTTTGTGTAGAGGCAGAGGAGATCATCCGGAGTTCCCACGTGTTAAAAACTGAAGAAGAGAGGCTCTGGATTCGTGCATCGTTTGTATGTCCATATCTAGTAGCAGCAACAGTGTCCAGAAACTCCCTTTCCGCCATGTTGAATGGCAGCTTTCCTTCCTGGGACAAAATTATGGAGGTCATTCAAACCACTGCGCCTGGGGACATCCTAAATCTGGAATTAGCCGCCGGAATGTTCAAAAATGTCGAGTTTTTGATGGGGGATGAAAATGAAGCATTTTTAACGCAACAGAAGGCAGTCCAGGCAAGGGAGGCATGCATTCGTGTCTTTGGCAAACACAGTGAAGATGTTCTCAAAGCGTTCGTCCTCAAATATTCAACTGAAATGTAATTTAGTCGGTAGTACCCCTCGCATTATAATAAAGATCACATTATGTAAATATACAAGTATTTAAACATCCTTCTGACTACCAAATAGGTGTTTTTTTTGTAAGTTTTGTTACAGGTTTTGTACAACTCTATACTGTTGACCATGGTCATCTTTCTTACTGCATGTGCCATGGGTTTTTTTTTGTAAATTTTGTTACAGGTTTTGTATAATTCTATACTGTTGACCACGGTCATCTTTCTTACTGCATGTGCCATGGGTTTTTTTCTTAAATTTTGTTACAGGTTTTGTATAACTCTATACTGTTGACCACGGTCATCTTTCTTACTGCCTGTGCCATGGGCATTTATAATATGTAATTTTTTTGATAATGGAAATTATGATTTTTCTTTCCCGGAAAAAAAAGCACATTAGACGTGCGCAGAGGCGTATTTGTCTTAAGAATACGAATTATGTTCACCAATTAATTAGTTTGTCATTCACAGTATTTTAAAAAGTATTTGCGTTAAGAATCCGAATCACTTCAAATTATTTCGATATGCTATTGTTCACCGTTAATTAGTTTGTCATGCACAGTGTTTTAAAAAGCTTAATGGAGGGCTTTTCTTGGTATAAAGATAAACGCCGCTGAACCGTGTTGAATAATAATATTGAATCTAAGCAGGATGGTTTAGGAGAGTTATGTGCATTATTTAGCATTGATAACTGTTTTGATATGGGAAGTGTTCAGACAAACGATGCTTTCATATATATATATATGAATGAAACAATAATTATTTATGATAAATTAAATAAGCGATGTTTTTTATATATATAAATGAAAGAGTAATGATATTTATTATAAAAATATAAATGGTTTTTAATAAAATATGAAAAAAATATTTATTTTATATTTATATTTATTATTTTTAACATACAAATTTGTAATAAATATAAGTTACTTTGTTGGAAAAACAAACCCAAAAGGATATATAAAATAACATGCATTGCAATCTGCCCAAATGTAGGGAAAAAATATTTCTCATATATATATTTATATACACATTTGTAACAGATATAAGTTTTTTTATTTGAATAACGCTGTATAGCTAGTTTTATCTGTTGCTTAGTTTAATTATTGAACTTTGAAAAGTATGAACCAATTTCTATATTTGAACAAAGTCTAGACAAGAGCACGCTTGCTTAGTTTAAATATAATTAAATTACATTGAAAAGCAATAAAGATATACAACTTTCTACTAATAAAAATTATAATTAAAATAACAAAATAATTCATGAACAAATAGAGTTCTTATAAAATTCTCTCTAGATAGAGATAATGAAGCGAAATCTAAGTAAAATTTTTGTCTCTATGATGTCAACCAACTGATAATAATTTCATAGATGACCCACAAGCATGTGAATGTAAGAGTCTAGATGAAATCTACAATGTCCAAATGGGAATTTAAGAGTCTCTTCACTGTGTAAATGGGATAAGAGTAAGTCATGGCTTGATTTTTTTTTTTTTTTTTCTTTTTTTTTATGGTCAATTGCCCAAATGTCAAATACATTTTGCATATTTCTTAAATATTTCCAATTTTTTTGTTTATTTTTTTATTTACCATACAATAGATGAGAATTCAAATAATTAGTAATAATAATAAAAAGTTAAAACTTTTAAGTAAACATGATTTTGTTTGGAAATATTATATATATATATATAATGCCATTTAGTTTACTTATAGCTAAATTAAAATTTAATAATGTAATTTGATAAATAGATGGTGGCTGAAATTAGGCAAAAAAAGAAAAAGAAAAAAAAGAGAGAAAGAAAGATAAGCATACCAAAAAATTAAACCAAAAATCCCTACGAACATTGCATTATTTTAATTAATTATTTTGTTATACTATACATAGTTTTTATTTTAGTTTGATAATTTTAATTAAAACTATATAAAAATTCTAACAAATATGAAAAATGTTATTTTTACATTATAAACATAAATTTTATTATTAATAATTATTTAATCATTTTTCTAAATGTGATATAATTAAAAATAAGTTTAATTAACTACTTTATTAAATTAATTTATAATTAAAAATTAATTTAGAAAAATAAAATAGCTTATGAAAAAGTAAATAAAAAATTATAAATAAAAACTCTATCAACTTAATAAAAAGTTTAGAAACTCTATTGAATAAATTGGCCAAATAAAAACACTCAAATATGCACTCCCTACTAAACTATGCTTTCACGCCTGCAATAATTATAACTAATAAAATAATTAGTTAAATGATTAATATGACTCCCTAATAGACTATGCTTTCACGCCTGCAATAATTATAACTAATAAAATAATTAGTTATGCTTTCACGCCTGCAATAATTATAACTAAATAAAATAATTAGTTGAATGATTGATATGACGTGCTATCTACATACCTGTTACTATGCAACGTAAGTAATTATCCCTTACCAGGGCAGGTATAACGCAATCGTTCATTCGTTGAATTTGACATAATTATTGTTTCACCACAAATCAAACTTGTTAATTTTATAACAAAAATTAATTTATTTTTTTAATTATATTCTATATTTTTTTGCGTGGTGATTGATTGAGAGCTTCGGTTTTATTTTGTAATTATTTTTCGGAGATCATTTGCTGTACAACCTACTTTATTGACCAGACATGTTTAGTGTAAGTGGTAAAAGAACGGTGTGATGGTTCATTATTATCCTAACGTGTTTTAGAAATCGATAACTTGTCAAAAAGACATTTCAAATGACTTTCCAAAAAAGAACGACCATTAAGCCATTAGGTAAATTGGATTCTCATGAAGGCAGGTTAATACCCTCACATGTAGTGTTTGAAGGCGTCATTATTTTTTTTACGATATTGCGTTGACAGTGATGCAATAAATGTTGCAATTATTAGTAAATAGTTAATATTAGTATTTACTATTGTGTTGATTTCTATAAATATTTTAATTGATGTGTAAAGTATTGGATTGCAAATGGCAGGGCTTGAAAAGAGGATGACATAATTGCCATGGAATTTATATGTTTGGGTTTTTTAGCATTAGGATCACTAGCTGTGAGCTGGCATTTGGAAGCACTTCAGATTTACTGGATTTGGCACAGTTAATATTTGTCAATGTTTCTTGCATGTCTCTCTACGCTCCTTACCTATCTTTTCCTTATTAGCGTGGGACTATAGCGATCCATCCATTTCATATTAATTTAGGCGTATTGATCCATTTAACCAATGTTTTAAAAAAATATTTTGTCCTTTTTTTGTTTTATCCAAAGTTTTGTTTTGGAGGTCATATTACTGGGATATCCATTGATTTCATATTAATACACAGTACTGATCCATTTAACCAATGTTTTCCCGATATTGCAAGACGTCAACACGTTTTATTTCTGGCCGACATTGCGACATGCCAACACATTTGCATGGTAAGTGTCCTGAGCTTCTTTACAGTGTTGGACAACCTCAAATGCTTTTGGAGAAGACGACGGACTCCCGAGCTCTGAAGAAGAGGCGCAGCTGAACAGTAGTCTTACCATACCGTGACAGAAGCATACGAACAATCTGCCTCTTCTTTACAGTGTTCACCATTTTTGGCTATTGTCGGTTGTCGCACTGCTACTTCGGCTTTGCACTTTTCCAAGGGATTTTCAACACCAGGAGGCCATCTGTTAGGACCTGCTGTTCCGCCCGAAGTGCGACCGTGACCGAACGAAGGACGAGCAGTTGAGACTTGAACGAACAACTCAGACTTAAGGTGCGCATGGAGTTAAGTGAACATGCAAGCACAAATGAAGGAGAGCGATGGATTTATATGCGTGGGAGCTTGGTTGATCACCCACGGAGCTGACCCGACTTGGAAGCAAAAGCTGACGAGTATTTGCAATGGAGTTGGGGCGTTTTATAGTGTGGAGGACGAGTCGGCCGGGTAGGCTAACTCGCCCTGCCACTCGTATAAGTAAACATGGCGTAGAGTTCATTTTGCAACACATCTTCGCTCATCCAACAAAGGAGAAGTGCGTGGAATAAGAGGTAGCCACAACAAAGGGAAGTCGCAGCACAGTGATGCGCCCAACCTTGGGCGAGGCTACACGAGGAAACACATTGTCTTGGTTTGGGTGAGGGCGCGGGTAGAGGAGCGCCCGCCGGTCGAAGAGTAGGGCGTGCACGGGTGTGGCGCCCGGTTGTGCGAAGAAGTGCCCAATGGTGAAATGAAGGCGTGGGCGCCCGGTTTGTGCGACGACTTGGCACGGGTTCTTGGGTGACTCGGGTGAGCGCCCGCCCGTCATGCAAGTGTGCACGGTGTGACTTTTGGTGAAGTGTTGAGATTGTGAACGGAGGTGTGACTCGTGCGGAGGCGCCCGTGTGTGGCGACTTGGTTACGACAAGGCGTGCCCAAGTTGGGCAAACAACATGATCGTGTGACAAGGTGAACGAAGGGTTGGTGGGTCGTGTGGCGACCGTGCGGAGATGCCGATGAGCTGGGCAACCAAGTTTGCCGAAGTTGAAAATTGGCTAAGTGTAAATTTGGGGTTTCCCAAGATTTAACTTGTACTTTGTAAAAGTGAAGATTGTATAATATATTGATTCGGGCAGACTCATATTGCAGGGAGTTGCCCCTCCCTTTATACTGTTGTGCATTTCTCTTGTATAATGCTGTTTATGTGAATGTTATGGGCTTTCACTTGTATAAAGGAACACATTAATAATACTTGGTTGCGAAACACAAACTAAGTAGGATAAGTGGAATGTTAGGCGTAGTCTACAATCGTAAGTATTGGTGAAAAGAAAACGATTGGTAGTGCCGCACCTCGCTATAAGCGGTTGAAAGACTATCGCAGGTGTAGGGGCGTGACAGGTGGTATTAGAGCTGGTGAACTGAATCAAGGAGCTGATTCTATGAAGATCGAAGACTTGGCAGGGAGCTCAAGTTTTGCAAGTAACAGGTGGAATATCAGGGTGATTCAGGTGAAGGGTGAAACAGGTTTAGCAGAGGTGAAGCTTAGTGCTTGGGCCAAGCTGAATGACAAGGCATGGCAAGTTTGGAAGAATGCGAAGGGAAGCTCTTGCTTACCTTATACAGGTTGAAGCGGATGAAAGAAGAGAACCCCCGGATTCGAGATAAGCTTGAGGTCTTGGAAAAGAATGTTGAAGATGAACTTCTTCAACTTGGTTGGACAATGGAGCAGGATGAAGTTGCAAATTGTGCTAACAAGGAAGAGGAAGCCGTGATGATTGAAGATGTTGCAGATGTGACAACGATGGAGGATGAACTTGAGATCGATCAAGTTGGACCAGGATCGTGTAGTTTGCAGACATGGATGGATGAGGATACTCATATGGAGGAGCCTCATGATGATGAAGTAAGTATTGATACTTGTGTTTCACTTGAGCATTTGGTAGATGAACCGTATGCAGGGAAGGGAAAAATCAGTTTGCCGATGCTAGGGAGGATCTTACCATGGATGACTATGATGAGACCTTGTATGGAGAAGCAAGGATTGTTGACTGTTGCAGGACTTGTTGGGGTTGTTTGTGACCTTATGGTAGAAGGTGCAAAGGCCTGTGACAAGGGAGGAACATGATGATCATTGCGAAGGATGGGTCATGCTTTAGCCATATGAAGAATTGGCTAAGTGCCCGGCATGACTCATGGACAGATTTGAGGGCACACACTTAGATATGATGCTGCTTGGGTGGACTTCTCATGGCCGAGACCAAGAGTAAGTCTTGGTGGAACCTTTAGTGGGGGAGCTATGATGGAAAGGACTCGTGATGGTGATGATATGGCTGGGTGACCGAGTTCACTAGACCGAAGATTGCAGACTTGGATGAAGATGATCGATTGTTGTGATGGGTCTACTTGGTTGGACTACATGGGCAACTTAGTCATGGACATCAGGCTGGAGACATGGAGCATGGAAATCTTATGCAGGGACATGATGCAGGAGCACTTGAAAAGGTGCCACTTATCAACATCCAATGAGGAGTGCCAAGGAAGGGATGTTGTGTAGGTTGATTTGCTGGTATGACATGGAGTTGACTTATTTATGAGCCGATGGAGAGGTTGTGCACTTATGTACAACAAGGCCATGGACTTGGATGGAGTTTTGAGCAGACTATGGAGCATTCCTACTACATGGAGAGCTGAGGCATCTTGCAGAGACCTTTGGGCCAAGACTTGTATGCTCGCTGGATGTTGGTTGGAGATGACTCATGGAGCTCATGATGACATGAGATTGTTGTGGCTTTTGGGGACTTCATATATGGTGGACTTGGAGGATCTGATACATTGAGGAGCTGAGGTCAGAGACTTTGATGCAGGATGGGGTGCATACTTCCAAGTACATGTATGGGAATGGCTTGGAAGAGTGACTTGATGTGGAGGATCGATATGAGACACTTTGGAGTGATGGAGTTACGATGATGATGATGCCTTGGTGGCAACACTTGGGCATGGATTGAGCCGAGACTCAATCACCTTTGACACATGGGAGCTGATTGATCTATGATCATGGGCGGCACATGGATAGATGAGACAGGTGTATACTTGTTTCTATGGCAGACTTGAGGGATGGCACATTTCAGATATGATGGAGGTTGCTTCATGGACCTGGATGTGGCACATCGAGAGTCGGGTTTGATGAGATGGTCTCTTCATATTGAGGAGGCACACATATGGATGATGATGTTGGGGTAGATGTGGCTGATTTCATGCAGCACATTAGTACCAGAAATCATGGACGACATGTTGCAGATGAGATGAAGACTACTTCATGGACCTGAGCATGGCTTACACTTATATCGAGATGGATTCTTGATCGAGTTGATGATGTGAAAGGATGTTTTGAGAAACGACTCAAGATGGCATGAGGATGTTCATTCTCATGGTTTGAGTGTGACAGTTGGACTGATCACCCGACTAGTTCAGACATGGGGGCCGACATGTACAGAGATGTGTTAGCATCAGGTTGGAGTATCATGGCAACAGTTGACACGAGGATGACACATGATGAGGTCGACACGAAATGTTGCAGGAAGCATGTAGCTTGAGGTGGAGGGGCCAACCTTCCACGATGGGGAGAAGCATGTGGAGATTGTGACAGAGCGGTTGATGATCATGGATTGAGATGATTTCCGATGTATGACATATCGATGGGGTGTATACCTTTGTATGGTTATCTTGGTGATAGATGGTTTCCGGGACGAGACATGATGGAGACGGTGGTTCTACATATGTTGCAGGGATGGTTGCAGTATGTGGAGGAGTTGACATCATGAATGAGACAGATATTGTCGATCTTGGTGGATGGCTACCAGGATGGTATATTGTCGAGGACGAAAACGACTTTAGGTGGAGGAGGATGTTAGGACCTGCGGTTCCCCCCAAAGTGTGACCACGACCGAACGAAGGACGAGCGGTTGAGACTTGAACGAACAGCTCAGACTTAAGGCGTGCGTGGAGTTAAGTGAACATGCGAGAACAAATGAAGGAGAGCGATGGATTTATATGCGTGGGAGCTTGGTTGATCACCCACAGAGCTGACCCGACTTGGAAGCAAAAGCCGACGAGTATTTGCGATGGAGTTGGGGCGTGTTATAGTGTGGAGAACGAGTCGGCCGGATAGGCTAACTTGCTCTGCCACCCGTATAAGTAAACATAGCGTAGAGTTCCTTTGGCAACACATCTTTTCTCATCCAACAAAGGAGAAGTGCGTGGAATAAGAGGTAGCCGCAGCACGGTGATGCGCCCAACCTTGGGCGAGGCTACACGAGGAAACACATTGTCTTGGTTTGGGTGAGGGCGTGGGTAGAGGAGCGCCCGCCGGTCGAAGAGTAGGGCATGCACGGGTGTGGCACTTGGTTGTGCGAAGAAGCGCCCGACGGTGAAACGAAGGCGTGGGCGCCCGGTTTGTGCAACGACTTGGCACGTGTTCTTGGGTGACTCGGGTGAGTGCCCGCCCTTTGTGCAAATCTGCACGGTGTGACTTTTGCTGAAGTGTTGAGATTGTGAACGGAGGTGTGACTCGTGCGGAGGCACCCGTGTGTGGCGACTTGGTTACGATGAGGCGCGCCCAAGTTAGGCAAACAACATGATCGTGCGACAAGGTGAACGAAGGGTTGGTGAGTCGTGCAGCGACCGTGCGGAGGTGCCGATGAGCTGGGCAACTGAGTTTGCCGAAGTTGAAAATTGGCTAAGTGTAAATTTGGGGTTTCCCAAGATTTAACTTGTACTTTGTAAAAGTGAAGATTGTATAATATATTGATTCGGGTAGACTCATATTGCAGGGAGTTGCCCCTCCCTTTATACTGTTGTGCATTTCTCTTGTATAATGCTGTTTATGTGAATGTTATGGGCTTTCACTTGTATAAAGGAACACATTAATAATACTTGGTTGCGAAACACAAACTAAGTAGGATAAGTGGAATGTTAGGCGCAATCTACAATCGTAAGTATTGGTGAAAAGAAAACGATTGGTAGTGCCACACCTTGTTATAAGTGGTTTAAAGATTACCGCAGGTGTAGGGGCATGACACCATCCCTCAGGTGAGCTGTGGCACATTTTATGTCTATTGTGTTATTATTGCTCTGATTTGCTTCCCATTTTCTATGTTTGGGATTCTAATCCACCTTGCATTTGGTTGTTGACAGGTTACAGTCCGTCGACCTTCCTCCTTCGCACGCAGGCTCAAACCATTAGGGTTTTGCTTCAGGGTAAGATCTCCGACGTATTTGTTTTCATTGTTTTGGCCTTACCAGCCTCTTATGTTGTCAACTCTTGCTAATTCCATGGGAATTCTAGTTTCTCGGGCATGCCTTGATACTTGGCTTGCTGCTCATTTGGTTTCAATCTCCGTTGGTGCTCCCAGGCGATGTCACAGGTGCATTTTGGGTTCTAGGTAGTCTATGTATTTGTTCAAACTCGTATAAGAGTTATTATTTATGTTGTTTCAACAGCATAGCTTGTGCTACAGTTTAAAGGGCTCGACAGACTGTATTTTGCTGTAGCCAACTTTACTGTCCCAGTGAAGCTCATAAATCCACTTATAAAGGGAAGTGCATGTGCAGATTATTTCTACTCGTTCTCTTTCCAAAATGTCAAAATAAAATAATTGTAATTATTACGTTCAAATATACTCATTACCTCTCTAGAGGGTCAAAATAAAAATAGCTCTAAAAATTTTGAAATTATTTTCCTAAATTAATATTCGATGGCCTCTACATAACTTTTTTTTTTTCGACCTAGCTATTTTCGAAACCTATGTATTAACACACTTTGTCCATTGTGCCCTACACTATCTCCAATCTGCCTTGCATATGATTGTTTTTTATACATTTTCCTAGTTTTCCTCCTAAAATAGGAAGGGTTTCTTTTCAATAACTAATGTATTCATGATTTTGTCTGCAGCGTTCCCCTGTCAAAAAATAACTTTTTTGGTTTTTTCATTAATAAAAAATTGGACTCTGTTTTTTACATCTTGCTAGTAAAAACTTTCTCTGAATTTTTTTTAGAGAAAAATATAAAATGAATCTTTTATTTCCTAAAAATAGAAAAATATAAATTGAAGCCATATCAATTTTCTCCTGAAATACATTCATGTTTCTCCCTGTTCTATGTCCTTTATTTTTAAATCCTATTAACAAATTCCTTTCAACCTTTTTCCTGTTAAACTCCCGCTGCCCATTGGTAAATTTCTATTTACAATGCAACGACATAGGCATTACTGCAACTGTAAAAATAAATAAATAAAAATTTCTTAGCAGTTCATATTGCAAAACAAAAGTATAGAATTGCAAACCAAAAGCATACTAAGTCTGGCTCACCTTTTTTTTGTCCACTCAATAGCGAAAACAAATGCGTAGCGCTAACGACCGATAGAAATTAAGCTTTTTGGACATTTCTCCAGAACAATCAAATGCACCTGTTTTTCGACGTTCCGTGTAGCAGAGTGCGCTATTCAAGTTTTTTATGATAACACAACTTCACAAAGTTCCACACATTGATGCCAAGCTGGCTGATCCAAAGATCATTTCCTTACATCCCATCTGATGGAGGGTGTGAGGGTGTGCATAGTGGCGATGTATAAATACGAACAAGTGTTTACAATGTTAAAACATGCCAAGGATATAAATACTTTGAGAACCATGTCAACGTGTCAAATTATGCAAGCCTCATATAATGTAATTAATTTTCTATAAATAAATTTGTGGGCCCATCTCTTGGCCACTCATCCAGACCATTGATATCATGTCCTTCCCCGTGTAGTCGTGTAGTCGTGCTTGTCGCTTCCGTGATAGAGCCAAGAACATAGCTAATAGATTAGAAGGGTTCTAGCTAATGTTATCGCAACCCAACTATGATTCATATTATGAAAAATAATCTTATAAATGCCATTTTTTACAAGTTAAAAATAAAATTTTCAAATGGAACACTAATTTGGTATGTATCGTCTAACAGAATGTGAATACATCGGTGAGCTTTGGACTCTCTTTCAAAAACTCTCAAGATTCCTAGATCGTTAGTTAATGCTCATTCATATCATATGGATATTCTTTATACGATTAGTTTTTCTAATTTATCAGAAGCATTAAATTACCTATTTTTAGAAACTGTATCTATGATATTAAAGAGCAACTTTGTTTAGAAGATTTTCTAAAGATATAGAATTTATTAGTGGGAGACATTTATCAGAAGCATTAAATTACCTATTTTTAGAAACTGTATCTATGATGTTAAAGAGCAGCTTTGTTTAAAAGATTCTCTAAACATATAGAATTTACTATTGGGGGGCATTTACTTTTCAAGCCAGAATTTATAAGAGATATTTTCCCTGCCATTTATCATTATTTAAATGTTTTTGTCGACACCGATATTTTTGGGAAGTTCACAACATTAACAATCTTTGCGATAGTCGAGATTAGATAGAGGAGTAGGTTGGAATTTTTTAATAACGTTGTAAAGTAGATTAAATTGTTTAAATAATAAATTTAATGTATCTCAAATTTCTGCATGCACCCTCAAAAATGTTTACAAAATATATTTGTCTCAAATCTCGCCATGCACCCTCAAGATTAAGATTGAATTCAAGAACATTTATAAAATATATCTATCTCAAATCTCGCCATGTACCCTCAGTAGAGGTAGACATTATATTGCTCCCCGTTTAACGCGGATCTTCATCTACATGCACCTATTTAGTTCAAAGTGGAAGGCTCTGGCAAAGGGTGGCATATGAAGCTATATCTCGTCATTTATTCTTATGAATTTGCATGCATTTGATAGGTGATGATGCTATATCTTGTCCTTTCTTACAGGCGATGCATTTGTTACATGTGACAACATTTCTTTGGACACATTTCTTACAGGCCACACAGTTGTTACAAGCAAGATGAGTATGGATTGTGATAGTTTCTATGTTTCGTTATAGGATTGATGTCGATTGGGAGTTCTAGTTCCTAAGGATTACTAAGTGAGTTATAGGAGTACTATTGTTGCTAGGTGGTGGTGGTTTTCCTATTTTTCAATCAGTGAGTGGCCCTTATTGTTTGCTTAAAGCTATTGGTAGTTCAAGTTTTGCATACTGTTTGTTTCTATACACACGGGTGACTACACACTTCAAGCAATTCCGGTGACTGCAATTTCATAAAAACTTAATTGACATTGTGCGAAACTAAGCACAAAATTGGTCCAAACCCCTAAATACTCATTTTATAATTGTTTAGTGTTTATTGGCAATACGGCAGGGACTACCGCTACGCAGTTGCCCTTGTTTAAATCGGTTACCATGACTGTCTTCTCCACACAGCCAGTGAGTGGAATATCTATTTCATTTCATGGAACATGTTGCTTAAAGAACATAACTAAACAAAAAATAATGTGGTCCACCGCCCACGAGACACTTGGTTATCGTTATGGAGCAATTTTTTTGGAAACCTCATGGCAACCTCTGCACTAATTTTTTAAGTAACCTTTTAACACATTTCCATGATAATGTGGAAATTTGATCGCATCACTGTGAAATTTTATTTGAGATATATAATTGAAACTTTGAACCAATTGTTTATATTCAAAATGTGATTCATTTATTTCTAAATAATCTTATTAAAAAATAATTGTGGTTATATTATTTGATAAGTTGTTACCAATTAAAATTTAAAAGGTTTAATAAATTTTAACTGATTGTATACTATTAAGAATAAATTATTATAAACTAAAATTTAAAAGGTTTAACATTATAATTTAAAAATTCTTAAATGATTTTATATTATTAAGCAAACCCAAACTCCCCATATAAAGTCAGTGATTTCTACATTTCCAAACACCCAGAAGCATTAGTGTGTTATAATAGTAGGGAGTAACAAAATTTGGGAATAGGTGGGTTTAAAATTTTTGTATATCTATTGTTTTTGGTTGATTTGTGTTCTTCTATTAAAATTATTTGTATTTATATATTTATTGGAATTATTTATATAAAGAGATTTATTAGTTAAGACCTGTTACGTGAAAATGTTATCGCTAATAAAGCTATCTCAACTATATTAATTTTCTATACATGATAAGTTATTTTATTTACCATTTTAGATCACATGAATTAAAGTGTAGTTTTCATATTTTTTTTTTTTAAGAATAATTAATATTATTTAATACTCATTTTCCATAAGGCTTATTGTTCATCATGGTCTTTGGGTAACGTTTGTGCTTTTCAAAATTGTTTTGTGAAGCCATTCTCTACCTTAAGGGACATCATACAGGAAAGTTTATGATGATTTGCGTGTTCCACATGGTATTATCATAATTGGAGACCCAACACGGCTCTCTATAGAGTTCAAGGAAGGTATTAACACGGCTCTCTATAGAGTTCAAGGAAGGTATTAACATGTCCGCAGATGAAGAATCTACTTTTGATTGAATCTTTTGGTGGAATATGCCGAGATGTAATTATTAAAGAATTTTAGTCATATAGCAAGGCATGAACCCACACTAAATTTCACTAGGGAAAAAAAACATATTTTTAAAATATTATTTGTTTTAATAATAAAATAATTATTATGTCTTAATTACAACTCTTATTAAATATAATTTTCTATTAATTTAATAAAAACTTTATTTAGTATAAGAAAAATTTAGATTAACTCCATTTTTAAATTGGATTTCTTTATAATTTCTTTTATTTTATTATTATTGTTGTTAATTTAATTCAATATATGATATATGATATGTATGTAAATAAATCTTTTTAATATTATTATTTAATTATATATACTATTATATTTTATATTCTAATGTCACTAGCTTAAATCCTTGATACTTACATGTAATATGATGAATGTATGTACTTGTATAGTCTACCACTTTGTATATTTGGTCAAAAGAATATTAACTATGAAACAACGAACTTGAAAAATATGATTAACTGAAGGTTAATACAATCAAACTCAAAGTTTTACATACATAAAATTTAAAACTAAAGCTTGTACTTTGTTTATTATTATGATTACATCTCTCTCAATCACACTAAATGAAAGTGTTATTTTTTACCCTACTTTTATTTTATTTAAACTAAGCAGAGCATCTACAATGTAGCTCTTGTTCAAATGTGGTAGTTGGTTCATACCTTTCAAAGTTCAATAACTAGCAATTGCCCCAAATGTTGCAAAGGAAACGCCGTAAGGCAATAGCATATAACACTAATTAATATTTTTTTGACAACCCTTGAAAGCCAGAAAAATATCAACAAAAGGCAAGGACCATGCTACAATGAAATCTTACTGTAATACTTATTCCTTGAGCTTTACAAATCATAAGGCCTATGTTGAAGTTAAAGATGCATGAATTTTTTTTATCTTGGGAATATGTTGTTCTATGTTATATTTTCTTTAGGCACTCTTGTTGCCAAAGTGGAGAATCTTAAGATTGTACTATAGTGAACCTAAATTTTGTACAAATCCTACTTCCATATTGATGAGGGTTTTATATGGATGTTATTAACAATTTTATGCTGATTTTATTTCATACTCACTGAGTATTCTTTTTTCTTTGTGGGTTCTTGACCTATTAAAGATTGTTTAATCTTCTAAGTTTTTTACATTGTAATTTTGAGTGTCTTAGAAGGAAGTGATTTATATTTCAGTGGTTGATTTGAAGTTGGTCACTTTTGTTCTTTGTGCAGATAATAAAAAATATATGGAGAGGCTACTTTTATCACTTCAAGGGTAGTAAAAGGAAGGTTATTGAGAAAAAAGCTTTTGTTCTTTGTGTTATATGGAGAGGTGACTTTTATCACTTCAAGGGTAGTAAAAACAAGGTTATTGAGAAATGATAAAAGAGTTTTTGTTCTTTGTGTAGATAGTAAAAAATATATGGACAAGTGTCACTTCAAGGTTAGTGAAAAGAAGGTTATTGAGAAAAGAGATTTTGTTCTTTGTGCGGATTGTAAAAAATATATGGAGAGGTGACTTTTATCACTTCAAGGGTAGTAAAAAGAAGGTTATTGAGAAAAGAACTCCAGTACTGAGAGAGATTTGGTAGCAGTGGAATTGGTGAACATGTCTTGCTCTGTGGTGTTGGCTATTGGGCATAGCTTTCTTGATCTTGTATAGAAGAAAGTATATTTGCATTTAGCTTATACTGCATTAACCATGATATTGCCAACATTTGTAGGGAAAATTATAATATAGTATCACACTTTTCTTATCAAATCTAAATGCTTCTATATGCAATAGTTGTGGCTTTCATCAGTAAAAACAAATCTATTGAGAAAACAAATCCAACACTGAGAGAGATTTGGTAGCAACTGTGGAAATGGAAAACATGTCTTGCTCTATGGTGTTGGATATTGGGCATATCTTTCTTGATCTTGTACAAAAGACTATAAATTTGCATTTAGCTTATACTACATTAACAATGAAATTGCCAACATTCAGGGCACACTTGCCATCACATTTGTAGAGAAAATTAGAATAGAGTATCACAATTTTCTTATCATATCTAAATGCTCCTATATGCAATTACTACCTTGTGTCTCATAGTTTAAATTTGTGCAAGGAGGAGGAGTGTCAAGGTGCAATATAGAATAAGAAGAGGGGAAGTCGGGATTGAGAAATGTACGAAGAATCTTGTTTGGGAGTTGAGATTCATGTCGGAACACCCTTATTTATGAATCACACATGCTTTGATAATAAATTTCTTTAATCTCTAAGGTGATTTAGAATAGCAAAAGTGAAGCGAGCTATAAGCCCCCTATTTGAGATAAAAATATTAATTGGAGAGACATGACCTAGAAAAGTACTATGTTGGTGTAGTTTCTTGATAGTTAAAATTATCTTTATGACTCACCTTATACTCCCTATACTATGTTCATTAGGCTTAGGGCTATGTTAGTTGTATTACTGTAGTTGAAGCTCATGAGCATAGCTTAAGCACAAACCTATTGTTAACATTGCTTAATAAATGCTTGTTAAATAGAACATAGTTGAGTCTTATCATAATATCTATAACAACTACACATACATTATCAGATTATATTTGGGTTTGGAATATTTATTATGTGATGGACATAAATTTCCCCATAGATATTAAGTACATTGCAAGTGATGACATAGACTCTTCATCAAACGCAAACATGAATTGGGGCAAGATTAGCCAAAGCACAGTTGTTGAATGATTTGGTTGTGTTAGTTGTGGTAAAATGGGGATCAAAAATGAATGAGGCTACTTACAATATGAAGCGACAAATACCATGCAAATTTCTCTTATTTTTGACATGAAGAGATTTATTTTTTGTCCTTGTTTGGCTCCTAAAACATATTTGTTGAGCTGCAAGCATTATCAATAGTTGTCCTTCAATCAATAGCATGGGAAAAAAAGCCAATTTAACAGTTGTTTCTGAATTTGATTGACCTACAATTGTTCCTAAATTTGAAAGACCTACAGGGACAAGGGAAGGGTAGTTGTACAATTTTGGAATTTCTAACACACTAGTATATTGGAAACAAATGCTACTTCCATATTGATGAGGGTTTTTTATGGATGTCGTTAACCATTTTATGTTGATTTGATTTAATACTCACTAAGTATGTTTTTTTCTTTGTGGGTTTTTGACCTATTAAAGATTGTTTAATATACAAAGTTTTCATTGTATTTTTGAGTGTCTTGAAATGAACATATTTATATTTTAGTCGCTGATATGAGGTTGGTCACTTTTGTTATTTGTGTAAATAGTAAAATATGTATCGAGGGGTGGCTTTCATCAGTTCAAGAGCAATAAAAATAAGGCTATTGAGAAAATATCTTTAGCACTGAGAGAGATTTGGTAGCAGTTGTCGAATAGGCGAACATGTCTTTCTGTCTTGAAACGATAGCTATCCATTGCTCTAATTTCTTGTCTACAATTCACCTCTCATATAAATATCTTAGTTAGGGCTTTACTCTCTCCAAAACAACCACTTTATAAATAATAATGTATTTCCCCATCACCAACTCTACCCTATTGCTTCAAAGCATAACACATTTCCATCCTTTCCTCCTTGACTTCACCTTCATGGTTCCGAGATCTCTTTCTCCTATCTCGTGAAACCCTATTTCTCTTGTCTAGTGAAACCCTATCGAATTTGCTAAATGTCTTGAAACAATAGCTATTCATTGCTCTAATTTCTTATCTACAATTCACCTCTCATATAACTATCTTAGTTAGGGCTTTACTCGCTCCATTTCAGGCACTTTATAAATAAGAATGTATTTCCCCATCACCAAATCTACCCTCAGGCACTTTATAAATAAGAATGTATTTCCCCATCACCAACTCTACCCTATTGCTTCTTAGCATAACACATTTCCATCCTTTCCTACTTGACTTCACCTTCATGGTTCCTAGTTCTCTTTCTCCTATCTAGTGAAACCCTATTGACTTTGCTAAATAAAAGCTTCTACCCACAAAGCAACTGCCTCTCCCAAGTGACCAATAGCCCCTCTGATCTTGCACCCCCATGCCCTCCCTACATAGGTGTATCACATTTACACATTCATAGAAGGGCTAGAGCTCACTTTACCTCCAATATTTCCACTGATAACGTTCACTTTTGTTGCCAATGCAAGAGTACCATCAGTGTTGCTACATCACATCAAGGGTTATATTTTTCCCTCCATGGATGAAACCAGAGCTTAGATGGTAAAGGATTATTCTTTTTAAGCTGGGTATCGGTTTATTGCAACTATATATATATATATAACAACCTTTCCTTTGCATTCACGATGTTATTGGACAAGCAAGGAAACTAAGTCCTCAGAATTAATATGTATTGGCAAGTACATGAGGTTAATACACATTTCAAAGTCTTGTGACCCCTTTTACCTGATGGAGCCAAGGTAAGCGATTTAGATACAAATTTTTAATAAGTGCTTGTTTTTTATTTTTATTTTTTTATAATGGATTAGTTGGCACAAATGTGGTCATGCTATTCTTTATCTCTATATTTTATATCCATATTATTTGGAATTTTACTATAATTTTTTTGTTTTTTTAAATGATTAAATGGTTAACATAATGAGATATTCTCTAGACTGGCAAGATTACTTCAAAATTCACCATTAAAACTCCTGGACATTAATTTAAAGTTGTAATATTGTGGATAATATCTAAATGCCTACTGCATGCTTTGCTTCTCAACCCTTCTGAACATTGTGTTCTGACTCCTTTTTTTTTTCTCATGCCTGTGAAGATTGGTAGCGGAAAGGTTTGGTGGCGCCACTGAATACAACTCCACAAGATGAATTATCTAGCAATTAGTGCAATTGAATACACTGTGGTAGAAGTGAAGATTGATTAAGGTAATTGGAATGAAGGGAATTCCACGTCATATTGTGGCAGCCTCATCTCATTGTCGGTTCAAGATATGGGGAGGAGAAAAACAGTTGAAGGGCGTAGTTTCAAAGATATTCTTTGCAGATGAAGTGAATTCCTACATAATTGCTCATCTCTATCCTGAATATTTGAGAAAAGGAAATTAACATGTACTTGAATTTACAGTGATGATATTCAAGATTTCGTTTCAACAAGGTACCGATGTTATTATTAGTTTCGAAGTAAGCTTGTTTCTTTCATAATAGAGGTGAAATCCAGCGAACTCGCACACTAGTGAGCATTGAGACGTACAGGTTTGGGCTTGTTGAAGTATTGAATAATTTAGTATGGCATGTGAACAACTTGGTTAAGATATAACATTCCATATGATGAATTGCTTTGATTAAAAATGCTGCTATATCGGACGATTTTCTTGATCAAATAAAGATGATGTTCACTTTTACCTCCGGGTGAAGAGAAATTACTCATTTTTCTTTTAAAATGAACAATGAAAACAAAAAAAACACAATATAACCATCGTTATGCACATTTTCTTAAACAAGGGTGTAAAAAAAATTCCTAGGTGTACAAAGGTCCAGATAGGAACGTAAACCCTTCACTTTGATCAGATTGGTTTTTTACACACTGTTCATATTGTAGTAAAATCTTTAATTCTGAAAACACTTGGCCATCCGTAAAATATAATTTCTACTCTGTTATGTGGAGTTCAAAACATTAAATCCAGTTGAAATACAAAAGGAAATACATATTCATTCAAACTAGTTAAAAGACACAAACAAACTTCTTAATGGATTCCAATGAAGAAATACAGAAGAAAGGATCCCCACTACCTCGTCTCTAAAACCAGGCGATAATTTCATTACATTTTTCTCAAGTAAATCCCTGGCTCTTGCTGTATGGAGGCTTCTTTCTCCAAGTAAATCCTTGGCTCTTGCTGGATACTGACTTCTTTCTCTAAGTAAATCCCTCGCTCTTGCTGGACGGAGGCACAGGTCAGTCCATCAGTTGCAACAAATATCCCCTCGATTTGACTTAAAGGCATCAACAAAGTTTCCACTAGAGGATATCGAGCAGGCGTTGTAGCAGGTATCGAGTTTCCATTTGACTAGTACTCCGATAAAGAGAATGGAGTACACGCATGTGAGGCAGGTGGTTATAACTAAAAATTCAATGGTTGAACATACGGTTAAGAGGTATAAACCAAGGATTCAGTTGAAAATTCAATCCGTAGGGATCCAATGGTGTAAAATGTTTTAATTGTCTAACTTCAGATTGCGCCCATGTAATAGTTAGGGGAATTCTTTCCAGAGGGAAACGCCTTACAGCGTAATTAAACTAAGCGGCAGGAACGCTAGCTATGCGGCCTTATTGTTCCTGCGGTATCAAAATACATAGACAAACGAATTTTGTGTAGAGTACGACATATAATTGATGTAAAATTTTCTTCAGTAACAATTATGGTTACGGCATGGAAAAGGATTTTCTTGATGCACAACTAAGGTTTAGGGTTTCATATCCCAATACAATCAAAATATTGGCGATGACTCTCAAAGATGAAATCCATTTCATGCATGTCAATTTTAACTTTTTTAGTGTCACCTCCTCTTTCAAATATATATATATATATAACACTGGTTTTTGAGGTTGCCTGTTGTGGGAAGTGATGGAGCTATCGTTGTTGGTTGTGTGTCAACATTAGGCTGACGTTACAGGCGTACAAAATGACAAAATCGTAGGGAAACACGTGATCCAAGATAAAACATGGTTGACAGATGGCTATTGGCAACATTGCAACAGTCATTTTCGAAAAACATTCAAGATATATAACACTGGTTTTTGAGGTTGCCTGTTGCGGGAAGCGATGGAGCTATCGTTGTCGGTTGTGTGTCAACATTAGGTTGACGTTACAGGCGTACAGAATGACAAAATCGTAGGGAAACACGTGATCCAAGATAAAACATGGTTGACAGATGGCTATTGGCAGCATTGCAACAGTCATTTTCAAAAAACATTCAAGACATTGTTCAAGATTATGTCAGGGACGCTGAATCTGAACAACGTCATGAAGAGCATAAGTCTCACAATAAAACGTTTTTGGGTGTAATTATTTAGGCGGTATTATTATACCATTCTAAATATAGTTACATATTATATTATTTAGGGTCATATTATTATACTATTTTAAATATAGCTTCAAGTATAGGTAGATGGAAGCGTAATAGTAATGAGGTTAACTCAACTATTTTTTTTTATATTGATAATTGAGTTTTAGATTTATATCACATTTGTATAACTTATTACTTGCGAGAATCAATTTGTTTCTCATATATTGATAATTGAGTTTTAGATTTATATCACATTTGTATAACTTATTACTTGCGAGAATCAATTTGTTTCTCATCCAATTGTGTTTATATATTTTTAAAATACAAGTATGTATTTGCTTATAACTTGTTTTTATCAATTTTTATATCCTTACAATTACTTTAAGCAATCACAAGAATTTTTTTGTTAAGAAAAATTATTTTACCATCCATTCATTTAGAGGAAAAACTGAATAAAAAAGTGTTCAAAACAAAATTATATATACATAAAAATAAAAATATAAAAATAAATTTTTTATAATTTTTTGTTGTTGTTGTTATACTGCATAGCAAGTCCATCTATTTTCTATTATATATATAAGGCAAATTTACACCACATAGTTTTACCCGGTGGCCTCAACTCGCCCCAAGTGGAAATCGAGTCTGTTGGCCATCGGTTGGCATTATACGCCATCTAAAAACATAACTTCTTCAGTATTTCTAGCAAGGCTAGGTAAGTTTCGATCTCATGACCACAAACTGTATAACTATGACAACTGAGATAAACATCTGGAAATTTAAATGCTATCTGCATAAACAAAAACTAAGTACAAGAAGACTATTGGGGCAGGATCATCAGTAGTTGCTTCTGGCATCCCAAAGAGCTCCACAATGGAAGGGATGTGACGGTCAATCCGATCCATCCTAATGTCCTGTTTGTGCAGCTGAAACAGGATCTTCTCCATGTCTTTTTTGTAATTGGGAAGACCTTGCATTGTAACTGCCATCCCCATAGAAATTTGGTCCAATGCTTTGCCTAGCATACTTTTCATCAGGAAATACAGGTATAGGGTGTGCTTGAATTGTGTAATTTTCCCTTTGGTGATTTCTGGGTCAGGCACCATTGATCTCCAGACTTCTATTTCATCGTCAGGTTCCAGTTCATTCTTTACCTGGTCTTGCCGAACGTCGATTAGCTTTCTGATGCCCTCATTGGTTTCCTCCTTGTATACTGCAGTTGCCTCAGCTATGAAATTCTCGGCGGGCTTATGACCCCTGCAGCCTTCTTCCCTGCTTGATCGCTTGGTAACCCGGGGTTCCAAGCCCTTATTGTTGTGGCCTAGACCATGTCTTGCTGGAGCCATACCCTGTCGAATTGTAACCTGTATACATTCCCACATTGTTAGTTGCACTAAATCAATCATTTCAACACAACATAACTACATTAACCATTCTTTACTGTCATTCTTGGTCTATGACAGGCAAAGGTATCCATGTGCCCACAGGTGGCCAGTGGAAGTGGGATGGGAGTAGGGTTCCCCTGGTTTATTTCCATGCCTCTCGCCCTTGCCACTGTTTAGAAATTGGTCACCCCCATGCAGCCATAACCTGCCTCTTAGCCCCGTCTAGAGCTAGGTGTTTCTAATACTATCATGCCCGCAAACCCTTGCCTCTGCCGGCGATGTCTTGGCCACTTTTTGCTCGCCTCTCTACCTCTCAGGCCAGCGAGGGTCTCTGCGTACTCCTGTATGGTTATCCATTGCCATTTGCTCGGGTTTTCTCAGCCCATTTCCCACCCTGCTTGCGTCCCATCCCCCTGGCTTGAAAAATCTCCTTGCCACTCTCAGTTATGCACAGTCGCCTGAGCGAGGCTTGCCCATTAACCCCTATGCCCTTAGGCTAGTCGTTCGGGTCAGGTCGAGTTTCTACTTTGCATGAAAGCAAAATTAAGGTAGCGCAAAGCTGAGCCAAAGCTCCCCCTTGCCTTCCCTAGTTCCTCCCTGGCTAGGTTAAGCCTCGTTGGGGTGGCCTCACGCCTCTTCCTCCTCCACAGCAGCTCTCCCACCACCTCATGTAATTTCCCCCAGAACCCATTCAGAACTTATGAATTGAACAAGGCCAGGACCAGTCTACATACTTGAGAGCTGACGCTTGCCCGCAAACTTGTTTTCTTCTCCTCCCTCCCGCTCTACAACTCCTGCCTTCACCGCTATACCATTCTCCTCCATTGCACGTCGAATAAATCTTCCCACTCTGCCACCTTCCCTTAAGTCCCCCTCTGCCACCTTGCCAGCCCACCTCTCATGCATTCAAGGCAGAGGACACTGCACTCCCTGCCTTGAGCATATGGGGTGCGGCTGTAATGAATTTTATTGTACCATCCATGTCAACTCAAACCTGGCACCTCTGACACCGCACTCATCCTAATCGAAAGAATAATTTTTTTATAATTAATCAATATTATTTATTATATATTTCTTATTTTTTGTAAATTAACTATTTTCCTATCAACATTATATTTAATATAATGTTTATTTTTAAATATATATATACCTACCAAATTTACTTACATAATATTATATTATATTAAAAATATAAAATATCTCAGATTCAATGTCAAAAACTAAATTATAATTTAACATAAAATAAATATTACACTATAAATCAATCACTCATTTAGTTAGAGACAACTGCAACAATGATAGTACTGTATCATCTGAATTTTTTAAAGAATGGTATACCTTGAACACACTTTATCATCTGAGGTTTTCGAGGTTTCAGGGGGGCTAAATATACCACCTGGAATCGCTCACTACAACAAAACAGGCAATTTGCGCCATATTTAGCACCAGATTCTAGTGCATTTTTTTCTCAATTGGGATGAGCAACCTGGCGCTAAATCTGGCTCTATTGTACAATTTTTAAAGCGTCCTTTTTTGCACCAAATTTTGCATCTTTTTTATGCCAAATTTTCCATCATTTTCTGCATCATATTTTGCACCAAGATTTTCATTTGGTTTTACAACAGGTTTTGCTTCTAGTTTTGTGCCTTTTTTTGCATCTATTTTTGCATCATTTTTTGCTTCCTCTTTTGTGGAATTCTTTGCTTCTATTTTTGTGTCATAATTTGCATCGATTTTTACACCATCTTTGACATCTTATTTAGCGCCTTTTTTTACATCCAATTTGTGCCAATTTTTGCATCTGGTCTTATGCCATCTTTTGCTTCTAATTTTGTACTTATTTTTACATCTATTTTTGTGCCAATTTTTTTGCCTTTTTTTACACCATCTTTTCCATCCAATTTTGCACCATATGTTGAATCTGATTTAGTGCCAAATTTTGCATGCATTTTTGCACCATTTTTTGCATCCACTTTTGCATTTTATTTATCTCTCTTTTTTGCATCCTATTTTGCACCATATTTTGCATTTAATTTTGCATCATTTGTTGCATCCAATTTAGCATCATTTTTAACACCATTTCTTGCATCCAATTTTTCATCCTTTTGAGCATCTAAATTTGCATCCTATGTTGAACCATATATTGCATCCACCTTTGCATCCCATTTTGTGTCTATTGTTACGTTCACTTTTGAGCCATTTTTTCGTCTACTTTTGAATTTGTTTTTGCACCAAGTTTTGAATGATTTGTTGCATCATTTTACATCCAATGTTGCATCTCAATTTGCATCCAAAATTGAGCCATTTTTATGCCCATTTTTGCACCATTTTTTCTTCTTTTGTGTCCAATTTTGCACCATTTTTTATGTCCAAATTTGCATCCTTTTTGGTATCTAGTTTTTCATCCTTTTTGGCTTCCAAATTTGCATCCTTTTTTCTGCCACATTTTGTGTCCACATTTGCATCTCATTTTGCACCTAGATTTTAGTTTGAATTTTCATCTAGTTATGCATCATCTTTGACATCCTTGGTTTCACCATTTTTTAGTCCCATTTTGCATCTTGTTTTGTGTCTTTTCTTACATCCTTTTTGCATCCTAATTTTACACCATTCTTTGCATCCTCATTTTGGTGTCCATTTTTGCATCCTTGTTTGCACCCAATTCGGTATCCTTTCATATGCCCTATTTTGTTCCCTTCTTTGTGTCTAGTGTTGCACCCTTTTTTAATTTTACTTTAAAAACCTTTTTGTGTCATTGTTTGCATATTGTTTTGATGGCTAGTTTAACATCCAATTCTACTCCCAATTTTTCATCCATGGTTAAATCCACTTTTGGCTTCTTGTTTAGAGTTTTACTTTTATTTCCATTTATGACCACCTCTATGGGTTCATTTTACTAAGTTCATTTACATAGTGAAATATATTAAATTTTCTAAATATCATTTTGCTGTAGGATTTAATGCATGGTTAGATGAAAACAAAACCCTCTCAGTTTATCTCAGAAACCTAGGACAAACCAATTAAGAGAAAGGTTGTTCTAAGGCTTAGGATTCTTAGTAGATCAAGATGTAGAGTATAGATTAAGAAAAAGAGAATGAATTCTTGTGAGTCCTCGCATGCAGGTCTTCTTGGAGTTTTTCGTATAGCCAAGAAGCGCTCCTAGCTAGCTCCAAAGCTTGGTCCTACACATAAGAGAGAGAATAAAGCAACCTTCACAACATAATATCTTAATAATCAAAACTATAAAAAACATATAAATATTATTGAATAAATAAATATAAACCAAAAAACCATGCATACATTAGTTAAATAGAAGAAGTAAAGAATGAATAGAAACATATGGAAGGAAGAACAACTGATCTATATGAATAAAGGAGTTGGAGGAAAGTTACAACAATCAGATATAGTTGCAACATCACCTCCCCCAACTCATAGCTCCAAAACTCTCCCTCTCAAGACAGATCTCAAGAGCGTGACAATACAAAATTCCCATCATTTTTTCAATGGCCAAGCCTCTAATATATAGGAAAGTGGAGGCTATGAAGATTTCCAAAATTCCTCATTAGTTCAATTTGGGAAAAATCTTTTGGGTGAATAATGTTTCCTCATATAAAAAAGGAATTTTCCACTTTTTAGATGCTTTTGTGCTTAGGAAAAAGCTTCCCCATGCTTTATGGCTCTTTCCCACTTTTGTATGCTTTTATTTTTTAGGAAAAAGCTAAAGATGAGGATAAAGAGATTACATTCCACCATATGTTTCCGAAAGTGACCAAGAATGTCAAATTCAAATTCTAGTTTGCTTATGTTTTAGTTTTTTTTTAAATATATATTTAGTTTTAGTATTTTTTTTTTTCTAGAAAAATATATTTAGTTTTTGGTATATTTTTCTATAAGAAAAATTATATTTTGTTTTTATAAAAATGGATTTTAAACATTCCATTCATGCTAAATTTGTGATTTTATGATAGGAGTTTAAATTATATATAGTAAAGTAACTTAATGTCATGTGTCGTGTTGCTGAGATGGGTGTTATACATCTCTTTCTTGCTAAGTTATAGAATGTGCTTGGGTTTTCTTAATGCAATAAAACTAATTATGTTCTTCATGATATCTTGAAATGTTCATCTTGAACCAGGCTAATAAAACAATAAAGTTAAAATAGGTTTTCCTTTGTCCTTTATAGATCTTTGTCCCCATTAATCTTGGTCTTAATAGATTAATTGTCTTGTGGTGGCCTTGAGTGGTCACTTCCATTAGTTGCATGCTTTGTAGTTTTAAGTTAGTGACATTTTTTAGGCTTGATAATATGTTATTTAATTTATCAAAATGTGTTATTGTCCATATTATTGTTAAATATTAATATTAAATATGCTGATTTTTAAGCATGTTTTAGCAAAACTTTCCCAAAATGTTTATAGATTGTATTTTATAATGCAATGATTCTTTGCTTGATGAAATTGTTTTGGATAATTTTTTTAATGATTCATTGATTGATGAAATTGTTATGGATATTTTTTTTAGTATATTAAATTGTATGTGATAAAGTCAAAAATCACCTCTTTTTTAGATTTTCATTGATCAATTTCCCTTAAGGCCATCAAGTTCACCATTTGGTCCCAGGTTAAGGAAATATAGGAGTCATGAAGTGGAATTGTCCAAGCACTTAAATCTTGAGACATGTTTCTTTTTAGTCACTTTATACTTTCTTTCTATGTAAATTTTTGATGAAAATAGTCTTGGAACATGAGGGGCGTCAATAGTAAGCGAAAACAAACTCCTAAAAGAAAAATGGTATGCAAAGCACCCATAAATAATGTTGATATAAGAAGCAAAAATATTAAGTGAGGTTCAACCTCATATAATTAGAAAATGGGGGAGGAATTTCCAAGTAGTAGTGATTGATGCTTAGAGATACTTGGGTGGAATGGTTATTATTTGAAATGATTAAGACATCAAGGTTACCAATATGTTTACCTCTTTTCGCATTATGACAATACAATTTTAGTTAATTGACATTGAGGACTACTACCATGTATCCAATGTCTATGACTCCAATATCGCAAATGGAAAACCTCTATTTCTCAATTCTATTTCTAGCACAAGTAATTTATACTCCCCATCTCCATGGATTGTTGGGAGTGACTTCAATATTATAAGTGTCTCGAGGAAAAGAAAGAATGAATCGAAATGTTTAACAAGATATTTTGTAAGCTATACCATTAAAGCCACAAAGTAGTCTCCATTAAAGTTGTCAAGAAATGAGTCTCCAACCCACACATGTGGATCAATGAGATGTAATACATGTGTGTGTGGTTACGAACTCAATACACCTCTATAATAACTCCACAAATTTATGTATTTCACTCTGTCACATAAATTGACAGTAGTGTGACATAAGTAAACCAAGAGTAGACATGAAAGCCTTAGGAAACAAACATTCCTTAGATCCTCAATTAGGTGCTTAAATGATGAAGTGAAAATGCAAGGAGAAAAGAAGAATTCATGATTTAACCATCACATACATGTGATCAAGTGTGACTAGGAGTGTATATATTCATATATTTTCCAAAGAGGGAGTGAATACATGAGTTACCATTTATTGGCCCTTATTTTTCTTTCTTTTTCATTTTCTTATATATAGGACTTAGGGAATAAGGTTTCATAAGTTTGGCACAACTCATAGATATAAGATTTACATGAATTTTCACTTCAACCTTAGAGTTTAGACTTAGATAAATCAATATAGTGTATGTTTAATGATTTTGGCTTTCACTTTTTTATTGTATTTCATCACAAATACAAAAGGGGAAATATTTTGCCACAAATCTATGAATGCTTAATCATAAAGTTGTCATGTGATGAAAACAAATTAATGATGTTATTCTCTACGAAAATGATGGGTATTCTTGAGAAAATCTTATGCTTGTGGATGTTTCCTCCCTGGTTGAGAGGGAGTGAGGGTAGACACCATGTTATCCATGTGTCATGTACTATGGCTAGGATTAACAATCGTAAGCCTAGTAAAGGCACTAGTAGGGATAATGGTGGATTGGATAAACATCTGGGACCAATATTCTTTGAGAATTTGGACATTGACTAGGACTAATCGCCATAAGTCAAGTACATTAATCCAAGATAAGAATAGTCATGAGGATTGACATTTTCTGGTGTCAAATATTATGATAGTGGATTAGGAAATGATCATGTGAGGACATACCTGGTAAACATCTTGGTGGGGTAAGTGCCTTGAAAGGCAGTGGTGTCCAAATTTATGCCTCCCAACATTGTGCTCTGATCTAATGGAGAGATAAACTTGTTAGTCAAGGCCTTACTATTTTGAAAATTTTGGCTATGATGATGTAAATCATCATTGATGCTTATCAATCTAGATCCCTTCTTATATGAATATTTCAACTTGAGAGTACTTTTTTGTCTCATTATGAGTACCTCGCTAGTTTAGAGGGAGGGTCATCATCTTCATTATTGCCATCATCACCACCATCAATGTGATCATTATTGTCATCATTTCATTATCATCATAATCACCATTCATGTCTTCTTCATGATCATCATCATCATCATGATTTTGTATATTGTCGTCAATTGTTCATAATTATAGGTATCATAAGAAATATCACCAACCTTAGGACACATGATATATGAAAGAAAAATAACCACTTTATTTTTTAGAAATGATTGATGATCATCAACATCACTACCATTATCATCGTCATTATAATTGTCATCATCCCCATCATCATAACTAATATAAGTTTTATCATAATTTTTGTCATCTTCATCATGAACATCATAATCATCATTCATGCCATTATTGTTCTTGATTATGACCAAGATGAAAATAATGATAATGATGATCAGATGATGATGACTTGGAAGATGACGCCAAAGATAATTATTATGATTTTTACCATGATAACATTTAAAAATTGGGAGGAATGGCCAAGGTCATTAGCATCATCATCATTGTCATTGTAACTCCCATCGTCTTTATCATCATTGTCATTATCATAACAATCGCAATTCATGTCATCGTCATCATCTTCATTATCATCATCGTTATAATTATTGACATTGTCATCAGTTGTTCATAATTTTCAATGTCATAAGAAATATAATCAATGCAAAAGATATGATGTGTGTTGGAAAATGGATGCAAAAGTAAACAAAAAAATGGGGGTAAAAATAGACGTAAATTTGGATGAAGAGTGGACACAACATAAGTAGATGCAGAACAAGACAGAAAAATTGAACAAAAGTGGATGAAAAAGTAGATGCAATAGTTCATACAAACTTGAACACAAAATAGGACTCAAACATGGATGAAAAAGTGGAAGAAAACATGGGCACAATAGTAGGCATAAAACTTAGCATGAATTGTGGTGAAACAAATGTGGATACTCCAATGAATGTAAAAAAAAAGGGACACAAACTTGAATGCAAAAAGGAGGAAAACTTGGATGAAAAAAGGGATGTAAACATGGGCCAAACATGGGTGCAATAGTGAACACAAAATTAGTTGCAAAACTAGACAAATCAAAAGTGGATGTAAAAGTAAATTCAAAATGGGATGCAAAAAACATAAACAATATTTGATGCAAACTTGGACACAAAAGAGGATGCAAATATGGATGCAATAGTGGAAGAAAATGTGGGTTGCAATGATAGGCATAAGATATGGCACAAATAATAGCACAAAAAAGGTGGATGTAATAATAGACACAAAAAAATATGCAAACTTAGATGCAAGACAAGATGCTATAAGGGATGTAAAAGTGGATGCAAACATGGGTGCAACATGAGAAACAAAATTGGATGCAAAATATGGATGAAATGGAAGTACATGCAAAAGAAGATACAAAATGAGATGCAAAACCCAACACAAAAGTGGATGCAAAAATAGATGAAATATTTTATGCAAAAGAGGATGTGAAGATGGATGCAAAATTGGAAGCAAACGTGGGTACAACAGTATGTGCAAAACATGGAACAAATTTTGTCACAACAAAAGTAGATGTAATGATAGATGCAAAAAAAGAAGCAAATGAAGATGAAAAATAGGATGCAAAAAGGGATGTAAAAGTGGGTGTAAACATGGGTTCAACAATGGATGTAAAATAGCTTTTGCAACTTATTTGAAAGAGCAATTTTGTCCCAACAATTAGACTTGTAGCATAAAGAACATGGTTAATACATATGATTCGACCAAAAACTAGTTACTACCAAAATTCAACCAAAAAAAATATTACTGCATAAAAATAGAATTAAAAACAAAAAAAATAAAAACAAAAATTTCCCAAATTAAAAATAAATAAATGATAAACTTTTTTTTACCAAAATTTAGTGATTTTTTTAGTGCTAATACTAACATCACCATTACAACAAGATATTTTTTTAGTGCTAATACTGCCATTACAACAAGATATAAGAGGGATATAATGCAAAAAGTTTAATAATAATATGTATGTAGAAGATGGTCTTTAGACTGGTGAATTCATGATAATCAATGGGACTACAGTCAAAATAATTGGATGTTATTTACTTTTTTACATAGATTGTCAAAATAATTGCATAAATCGATTTTTTTTAACCAAAATTTAACAAAAACTTTGCTAGTGCTAACATTAGAACCACCATTACAACAAGATATCTTTCTAGTGTTGACAACACCATTATAGTAAGATACCTCAAGAGAGACAGAAAATTTAAAAAGTATGATAGTAATATGTATCCAGAAGATGGTAGTGAAACTAGTAATTGTTCATTCTCATTATCATAATCATTGTCATCATCATCACCATCATCCTTGTCATCGTTATTGCCATCATTACATTATCATCATAATCACCATTCATGCCATCATCATCAGCTCCATCATCATCATCATTATGGACATTGTTTGAAATTGTTTATAATTATAGACGTTGTAAGAAATATCATCAACCCAAAAAATGTGATCAGTGCTAGAAAAGGGTTGTTTAGGACACATTGATATACGTAAGAGAAATAACAACTCTACTTTTGAGAGATGATCGATGATCATCATCATCACCACCATTATCATCGTCATTGTCATTTTTATCATCCCCATCATCATCATTAATGTAATTTCTATCAACATTGTTGTAATCATCATCATCATTCATGCCATTATTGTTTTTGATGATGACCTAGATGAAAATGATGATGATGACACCAAAGATAATGCTTATGATTATGACAATGACAACATCTAAAATTGGGAAGATTCGCCAAGGTCATTAGCGTCGTCATCATCATAATCATTGCCATCATCATCATTAATGTCATTGTAACCACTATCGTCTTTATCATCATAATCACAATTCATGTCATCGCCATCATCTTCATTTTCATCATTGTCAATATTATTGACATTGTCATCAATTGTTCATAATTGTCAATGCCATAAGGAATATCATCAATGCAGAAAATATGATGAGTGTTGGAAAAGGGATGCAAAAGCGAACATAGAAATGGGGGAAACAATAGAAGTAAAATTGGATGAAAAGTGGATACAACATAAGTAGATGCACAACAACATGAAAAACCTAACACAAAAGTGGATGCAAAAGTAGATGCAGTTGTCAATGCAAACTTGGATGCAAACATGAAGGCAAAAGTAGAAGCAAACATGGGTCCAATGGTAGGTGTAAAACTTGGCACAAACTGTGGTGAAACAAATGTGGATGCAACAACGGACACAAAAGTAGATGCAAAAATGGATGAAACAAAAGTGGATACAATAGGGGATGCAAAAACATACACAATATCTGATGCAAACTTGAACACAAAAGAGGATGCAAATGTGGATGCAAACGTGGAAGCAAATGTGGTTGCAATGGTAGGCGCAAGATATGGTGCAACAAAAGTGGATGTAACAATAGACAAAAAATATGCAAAATAAGATGCAAAAATGGATGTAAAAGTGGAAGCAAACATTGATGCAACAGGCAAAACAAAATTGGATGAAAAAAATGGATACAATGGAAGTAGATGCAAAAGTAGATACAAAACGAGATGCAAAACCCAATGCATAAACCTGACACAAAAGTGGATGCAAAAATAGATGCAATATTTGATGCAAAAGAGGATGTGAACATGGATGCAAAATTGGAAGCAAACGTGGATACAATAGTGAGTGCAAAACATGGTGCAAATTATGGCATAACAAAAGTGGATGTAATGATAGATGAAAAAAAAGAATCAAAGTATGATGCAAATGAAGGTGTAAAAAGGGATGCAAAAAGTGAAATTTAAAATGGGTGTAACAGTGGATGCAAAATTGTATGCAAAAGTGGATGCAATAGAAGTCGATGCAAAAGTAGATGCAAAACAAGACACAAAACCCGATGCAAATCCTGGTCCAAAATTGGATACAAAAAGGGATGCAAAAATAGATGTAGTAGTTGATGAAAACCTAGATGCAAATGAGGATGCAAACGTGGATGCAAAATTATAATCAAAAGTGGGTGCAAAAGGAGGTGCCAAACTAGGTGCCAATTGTGGCACAAAAATATTAGATGCAATAGTGGGTACAATAATAGATGCAAAAGAGGATGTACATATGGATGCCAAACAAGATGGAAAAGTGGATGCAACAAAAGTAGATGCAAAATTATATGCAAAACTAGACACAAAACTCGATGTAAAACGTGGCGCAAAAGTGATGCACAAATGGATGAAAAAATGGATGCAAAAAATGATTTAAAAAAGGATGCAAAAGTCGATGCAAAAGTTGATGCAAGTGTAGGTGCAAAAAGTGGATGCAAATGAGGATGCAAAAGTATGTCAAACAAAAATAGATGCCAAAATTGATGCAAAACCTGGAACAAAACCTGGTGCAAAGGATGACACAAAACTTGGCATAAAATTTGGTGCAAAACGTGGTGCAAAACCTATTGCAATACCTGGTGCTAAACTTGGTGTAAGATTTGGTGCAAAACTTGATGCAAATTTTGTGTCAAGTTTTGCACCATATTTGATAAATGGATGCAAATAGCACCAAAAATGGGCTCTAGATTAAAAAAAAGAAGTAAAAAGGGACGCTAATCGCTGGTTTTGTTGTAGTGGCTTGGTATGGTTGGATCAAGATGGTTATGATAGCCGATGCTTGTCTAACTATCTATGCTGGGCGAAAGCTATTTCCACCTCTATTGATACATTAATGTGATGCCTTACAGTATAGATCCCTCTCGCGATCCCTCCTCCTTACGTCATTGCTGTCGCCGTCCCTCACACTATGCATCCATGCATGCGATGGCATGTTACATCTCACAAAAATCTAGCGACCCGATGTTTCTGCCCGTCTAGCCTGCCCGCCTCCACTGCAGCGACGGCCTACGGGTATTAATGGCATTTAATGGCATTTGATGTTTTAAACGCGTCACATTCCACCGTCATATTCTGCTCAAATCCAATATAACCAAATCCCAGAGCTCACCCACATCACTAGAAATCGAACCATTGAACAAATTCCCAATAGAACACGAGCGAACAAAAGTTACAGAGGGTAGGATCATGCTGTGTATGCAGCGTTGCCTCCCCATATACTTTGAAACAGGTATTTCTCGGTGATTTCTATTATGTAAGAGAAACAAGAAATCCGCCATAGATTTGAACTATTTACCGTTAATTCGCCCCGTGTATCACCTTGCAGTCAGAAAACTTCTGCCTATATGCTGCTATTTTCCTTTTAAAGGAAATAATCTATGTGGAATTTTCTATCGATTTGGAAGAAATTTGCTATCAATTTGAACTAATTTGCTAATCCAAAAATAGGCAATATCGTCCTCCGTAATTTCCCCCTTTACCCACCATTCAACCAGAAAATTCCTGTTATTATTTCTCTGCTCTTTAGCCTATCATGTCTTCAAACCACAGAAACGTCTGAACAACAACGAAGTCACCAGTGAAACAAGTATTGACAATATGTTTTGCAATAAAATATTTTATAATATTCTCAATTTGGCAGTACCCAGAAAACCGGAAATCGGAGGGGGATCGAGATAAGTGCAGAGGGGGATGAGAATAACGTGGTTGTATTGATCCCAATATATATGATTACGTTAAGGCTCTTTACTTCAATTAATTAGTCTGACCAATACAAAAAACAATTAACTCATTCGCTTCAAACCTATAGGGAATGTGCGAAGAGAAGTCATGAAAATCTCCAGTAATTGCCATCAACGATAACGATGAAAATCTAAAAGCGCCAATTTATGGAATTTATGAGAAATATGTCACTGATACAATATATCACCACCTATAGTCAGCGCAACAATATTTGGGAAGTGTATATCAATTTCATGCAGCAGAAACAATTAGAAGTGGGCGGCAATGCTCGTATACTTGGTTCAACACTAGGAATACTGCCTATTGTACAAAGTTAAAACATGGTGATATTCTCCCATCACTTCGGCTTTGTTGCTTCTGTGTTACTCTTGGACGAGTTAGTTGTGATGAAGAAGAAAATGGGTTAAAATTGCAGTCCTTCAAATGTTTGGCTGAATTGCCAATTTGCAGCAGCCACATTATAGGAAGTGATGGTTCTCCCATCGCTGGTGGTGACCTGGAAAGAGAGAGTTTGCCCATTCAAATAGGAGTTTCTCTTCCAATTCTGTCCCCAGTTGCGGGACATTGCTTGCCAACTAGTGTTAGAACCTTTGATGGAAACCGCCTCCACATCCCCTGCACCTCCTACGTTGGTAATGAGTACCAAATTAAAGTAGGAGTGCCCATTGATCGTGAATCGAACTCCACCTTTCCTCACGCATGGTACTATGCATACATAAATATTAACCTTTCTGCTTAGGATTTCATACCAATTAAAGTCAAGTTGGGAATAAATTATCAAGATTGAAGGATAGGAATATAGTGTTGACAAACTAATTAGGGTAATAATTAATTACCTTCTGAACATGATTGGAACGATGCCACTTCTGTAAATGGCGATCTGTTGAAAAGCAGGTTGTGCCATGTCGAAGTGTTGGAGAGGTGGATTGCACCATCCTCCATTGTCGTTGGGAAGAGCAGAGTTAGGGGGGCAGAGATTAGTAGCAGTAACTGTGACAGTGCCCGGTGAATGGTGTTCAGACCAATGCTTGGTGAATGGTGTTCAGACCAATGCATATCGCATTGTGTTCTTTATATTCTTGCCACCATCTCATGAAACCGTCACCGATGTCTATCTCTTGTATGCTAGCAAGTGGTTTTGGAATGAATTTGAATTTGGTTATAAATGGAGAAAACTTGGAAGGGGAATCATCTCCAAAGCAATAAGTGGCTATTGAGCTGAGTTACTCCAGAATTCAAGCCTTGCATTGCAGAAAAATCCAAAAACAAGCAACCAGATATATTTTATTACTGTATTATGCTTCTAAGTTCTCAGTCTTGAAATTACCTACAGAAATTGCAGCAGATTGTAAATTGTTTGGAAATTTGTGTTGGTGAAATGGACAGGCTATAAGTCCACTGTTTACAGAACAATTTTTGGCTATTAAAAAGATTGTTGTTTAATTGTTGGAGGAGAAATAAATAAATTTTTCACTTTCTTTTTTCAATCTGTATTATATTATAATAAAAATAAAAAATAAAAATCAGTCTGCAGTGGATTTGAGTTGCATGAAATTTATGTCTTTTTCTATTCAATATATTGGATCTGTGTTGAGTTTTTATCATCTACAGAAAAAGTTGAGTTGCAACAAATAGATATATTTTCTGTCCAGTAACATATTGAAGTTCATGTTAAATTTGCAACAATTATATTGAAAAAATATTCAAGTGAAATTTGCATGAATTACATTGTAAAAATACAAGACTTGTTTAAGAACTGGGTGAAGTAAAAGATGAGCTGGTAAAGAACTTTGTTGAACACATTCAGGAAGTGTTAAAGACCTCTTGGAGTAACAGAATGTGGCTCCATAGTTTAGGTTCAAAATAATTATAAGTTTATTAAGCTAAGAGAAAGTGTGTGTAACACTGTAATTGTTTCGTTACCTGTATTAACTAGGTTTGTCAAGAGGTTAACAGAAACCAGACACGCTAGGTGCTCTACACCGGGATATGGGAGATCTCAATTAGGTTTTACAGAAATCTGTCCCATCCATATTGAAATCTGTCCAAGTGTCATGTTTGTGTTCATAGTACATACACTAAACCGTTGTTAAGACCAGGTTGAAACCAAGTACAAATCTGAGCTGTACACAAATGTCATGTTTGTGTTTATGCACACTCAAATGTTGTTGTTGAGACCAAGTTGAAATCAAGTGCAAATCTGAGCACTTATCCTCATGAAACCAAGTGCAAATTTGAACACTTAGCCCCATTGTGAAGAGTAGAAACTTAATTTTTAGAAAAACAAAACAACTCGTTTACTACATTTAATTAGCATGAATATTCAAAAAGAACATGGATGGATGGATCTAGCATTACCAGTGCTGGCGAGTGAACAGACGATAGCGGTGTGTCCAGCTTTTGAAAAGTTTCTTGCATTCTTTCATACACTTCACTCAATGTTGCTTTCTTCTCGATGCTTTCTCTTGCAGTCTTCATAAGTTTTTTGCGTGTTATCTGGTAAACATATTAATACAACAATCTGTTAACCAATTGTTCATAAAAGCAATTGCCAGACGAGCATTCTGATCCTCAATAGTCTGAGGCATCTGCTGCGTTCATGTACCTGTCTCCTAAGTGTCGCCAAACTTTTGGTATGCATCAGGGATTGAGGTAGGACACCATTTGATGGAGGCAATCCAATGAGTCCACTTATCCCAACCTGTGTTCACTTAAGACTGTCAGATGTACAAAGCATGTAAATTGATCTAACAAGAACTTAAAACTGTAACATTTACAAATCATGCAAATTGATATAACAAGAATCTTGAAGAGTTGTTTTAAATATTTTGGCCTATATTTTTAAAAAGTTGATAGTTATGGTAACCACAAAGAAATAGATATGAATATTGATTTTTACTTTAAAGTGTTTTTATGATGTTTTTGACAACACTGTTGTTTACATATTCATTTATAAGGAAGTAAGAAAATGGAGGAAAATAGACATGAATGGGAGGTAATTATCAAAGGCACCAAGCAAGTGTTCACTTGTCTTGTTGGTGGCTGTGCGGGGATCTTGAGTCGATCTAAGCTATCTGGCCTTAATCATTATCGGGCTACCATGCACAATCTCCCACCAATTGCTCCACGTCAAAGAGGTCGAGTAAGAGATGCAAATGCTACATGGGCGGTCAAATCAACAAGTGCAGTTAAAAGGCAAAATGCAAAAATAAAATATGATTTAGATGCAAGGCTATGTCATGCATGACAACAAGCATATAAAAGATTTTTCAATTAAGAAATTCTTTCAGCTGTAAGTATTTATTTGTATATGCTTTTTTTATTAATATTGTCAATGAAGAAATTCTTTCAGCTGTAAGTATTTATTAGTATTTATCTTTATATGTTTTTTATTAATATGAATTTATTGTTGTGGACTAAATTCATTGAAACTTGTTTCCACAGTTAGTTGTTACATTTGATCAGCTTAATGATACTTCAGAGCAAAAAATTTGTGAAAAAATTCAACGTTGGGATTAGAGTCTGCCTCGTAGACGTATGGAGATAATGAAGCGCATAGATATTGCTTTAAAAGAGAAAGTAAGGACTGAGGTTCTTGATGATGTGGGGGAAGAAGGATTAGATGGGCACAACCATATATTAAACTTTGATTAAACTAATCATGACAATGACAACATAGTTGAGTCCATTTTTTGCATATATTAATTTTTTAGACATTTTAACATTAAATAATATTTATATTTATTATAATTGTATACTAATTTCTCATTTTTATTGATATGCATAGCCTAATCAACAAAATTCCCTAAATTCAAGCTACCAACTATTACGATGCTTGCCTAGATTTCAACGCTTTCAAGGGGTTATTGGGCCAGTAAGTTTTTAATCCATATAACCTATTCCACAAAAACCATTAATATATAAATTGTTATGTTTTACCATAATGATGGGATGAGAAATGGATGTTCTATATTCTATATCGTTATCCTTGATTTGTTTTGATTATATGTGTGTGTGTGTGTGTGTTATTTCTTATTTATGGTGCAGGTGTTCCCTTTGGAACCATTACAATCAATGAAAACCCCTGAAGATTGTCGAAGCCTTAAGAAGAATGGAAATGAAATGGTTCAAATGCTACAACCATCTTCACGTCCAATGTCACAATGCAAGGTAAGATTATATTTATTTATACTCTTATAATTTTATCATATTTTTACATTATTTCTATTTGAGTCACATACTTATATTTATGTATAATCTAATGTTCAGAGTAATGAACATACATCTCCTAAAACACCTTTGCACATGTATGATGGTGGACATGATACTCAGCAAAAATCACATTCTCCTCAACCATTGTGACATTCACCTAGACTTCAAAATAAATTAAGAGAGGTAAGTTATATACTATATATCTTAGCTCATAATAACATTGACATATTTTTTTATGACTAGTTAATGCATTTTCTTTTCATATTCGTTACACGTTCCCCTTATTTTCATTATATCTATATAGATTTTGATATTTATTGATAGCTAGTCAATGCATTTTCTTTTCATATTCGTTACATGGTCCGCATGTTTTCATTATATCTATGTGGATTTTGATATTTATTGATAATGTTTTAATTTCCACAGAAAACAAAAAAGATAAATGTTGATGCTATGGTTAAAAGGACCAAAATCACGCCAAAGGACTTGAAAGAACGTGGTTTCAAGTCACGCAAACAATACATAGAGCCTGAAATCGGATAATACACAGTTTTCATTTGCATTAAGTTTTACACCATCTTTGGCATCTGATTTAGAGATTTTTTTACATCCAATTTGTGCCAATTTTTGCATCTAGTCTTATGCCATTTTTTGCTTCTAATTTTTTACTTATTTTTACATCTAATTTTGTGTCAGTTTTTCTGCCTTTTTTTACACCATTTTTTCCATCAAATTTTGCATGATATGTTGAATCTGATTTAGTGCCAAATTTTGCATGCATTTTTGCACCATTTTTTGCATCCACTTTTGCATTTTATTTATCTCCCTTTTTTTTCACCTTATTTTACACCATATTTTTCAACTAATTTTGCATCATTTGTTGCATCCAATTTTGCATCCTTTTGAGTATCTAAATTTGCATCCTATGTTGAACCATGTATTGCTTCCATCTTTGCATCCCATTTTTTGTCTATTGTTACGTTCAATTTTGAGCCATTTTTTCGTCTACTTTTGCATTTGTTTATGCACCAAGTTTTGAATGATTTGTTGCACCTCATTTTACATCCAATGTTGCATCTCAATTTGCATCCAAATTTGAGCCATTTTTATGCCCATTTTTGCACCATTTTTTATGTCCAAATTTGCATCCTTTTTGGTATCTAATTTTGCATCCTTTTTGGCATCCAAATTTGCATCCTTTTTTCTGCCACATTTGCATCTCATTTTGCACCTAGATTTTAGTTTGAATTTTCATTTAGTTATGCATCATTTTTGACATCCTTGGTTTCACCCTTTTTTAGTCCCATTTTGCATCTTGTTGTGTGTCTTTTCTTGCATCCTTTTTGCTACCAATTTTGCATCCTAATTTTACACCATTATTTGCATCCTCATTTTGGTGTCAATTTTTGCATCCTTGTTTGCTCCCAATTTGGTATCCTTTCATATGCCCTATTTTGTTCCATTCTTTGTGTTTAGTGTTGCAACCTTTTTTAATTTTACTTTAAAACCCTTTTTGTGTCATTGTTTGCACCTTGTTTTGATGGCTAGTTTAACATCCAATTCTACTCCCAATTTCGCATCCATGGTTACATCCACTTTTGGCTTCTTGTTTAAATTTTTACTTTTATTTCCATTTATGACCCTCTCTATGGGTTCATTTTATTAATTTCATTTACATAGTGAAATATATTACAATTTCTAAATATATTTTTGTTGTAGGATTTAATGCATGGTTAGATCAATATAAAACCCTCTGAGTTTATCCCGGAAACCTAGGACATTCCATTTAAGAGAAAGGTTGTTCTAAGGCTCAAGATTCTTAGTAGATCAAGAAGTAGAGTATAGATTAAGAATAAGAGAAGGAATTCTTGTGAGTCCTCGCATGCAGGTCTTCTTGGAGTTTTTAGTGTAGCTAGGAAGCGCTCCTAGCTAACTCCAAAGCTTGGTCCTACACATAAGAGAGAGAATAAAGCAACAACCTTCACAGCATAATATATTGATAATCAAAACTATCATAAACATATAAATATTATTGAATAAATAAATATAAACCAAAATCCCATACATTCATTAGTTAAATAGAATAAGTAAAGAATGCATAGAAACCTATGGAAAGAAGAACAATTGATCTATATTAATAAAGGAGTTGGAGGAAAGTTACAACAATCAGATGTAGTTGCAGCAACACCTCCCCCAACTCTTAGCTCCAAAACTCTCCCTCTCAAGATAAAACTCAGCAGCGTGACAATACAAGAATTCCCATCATTTTTTCAATGGCCAAGCCTCTAATATATAAGAAAGTGAAGGCTATGAAGATTTCCAAAATTCCTCATTAGTTCAATTTGGGCAAAATCTTTTGGGTGAATAATGTTTCCTCATATAAAAATGGCCTTTTCCACTTTTTAGATGCGCTTAGGAAAAAGCTTCCCTGTGCTTTATGGCTCTTCCCTGCTTTTGTATGCTTTTATTTTTTAGGAAAACACTAAATATGAGAATAAAGATATCACATTCCCCCATATGAGTTTCCAAATGTGAACAAGAGTGTCAAATTCAAATTCTAGTTTACTTATGTTTTAGTTTTTTATTTTTAATATATATTTAGTTTTAGTATTTTTTATTTTTAAAAAAAATATATTTAGTTTTTGGTATTTTTTTTCTAAAAGAAATTATTTATTTATTTATTTATTTTATTATTATTTTTTTTAACAAAAATGGATTTTAAACATTCCATTCATGCTAAATTTGTGATTTTATCATATGAGTTTAGATTATATATAAAAAAGAAACTTAATGCCATGTGTTGTGCCGATGAGATGGGTATTATACATCTCTTCCTTTCTAAGTTATAGAATGTGCTTTGGTTTTCTTAATGCGATAAAACTAACCATGTTCTTCATTATATCTTGAAATGTTGTCTTGAACATAATGAAACAATAAAGTTAAAATTGGTTTTCCTCAGTCCTTTGTAGATCTTTGTCACCATTAATCTTGGTCTTAATAGATTATTTGTCTTATGGTGGCCTTGAGTGGTCACTTCCATTAGTTGCATGCTTTATAGTTTTCTGTTAGTGACATTTTTTAGGCTTGATAACATGTTATTTAATTTATCAAAATGTGTTATTGTCCATATTATTGTTAAATATTAATATTAAATATGTTGGTTTTTGAGCATGGTTTAGCAAATCATTCCCAAAAGGTTTATAGATTGTATTTTATAATGCAATGATTCATTTCTTGATGAAATTGTTTTGGATATATTTTTTTAATGATTCATTGATTGATGAAATTGTTATGGAAATTTTTTTAGTATATTAAATTGTATGTGATAAAGTCAAATGTCATCTCTTTTTTATATTTTCATTGGTCAATTTCCCTTAAGGCCGTCAAGTTTTTTTTAGTCACATTATACTTCCTTTCTATGTAAATTCTTGAGGAAAATAGTCTCATGGAACATGAGGCACCTCAATAGTAAAGGAAAACAAAGACTCCTAAAGGAAAAATAGTATGCAAAGCACCTATCAATAATGTTGATATAAGAAACAAAAATATTAAGTGAGGTTCTACCTCATATAATTAGCAAATGGGGGAGGAATTTCCAAGTTGTCGTGATTGATGCTTAGAGATACTTGGGTGGAATGGTTATTATTTGAAATGATCAAGATATCAAGGTTACCAATATGTTTACCTCTTTTCGCATTATGACAATACAATTTTAGTTAATTGACATTGAGGACTACTACCATGTATCCAATGTCTATGACTCCAATATCGCAAATGGAAAACCTCTATTTCTCAATTCTATTTCCAACACATGTAATTTATACTCCCCATCTCCGTGGATTATTGGGATTGACTTCAATATTATCAAGTGTCTCCAGGAAAAGAAAGGATGAATCACAACGTTTAACAAGATATTTTGTAAGTTATACCATTAAAGCCATAAAGTACTCTCCATTAAAGTTGTCAAGCAATGAGTCTCCAAACCACACATGTATCAATGAATGTAATACATGTGTGTGTGGTGATTAACTTAATATACAGTTCTAATAAATCCACAAACTTGTCTATTTCACTCCGTCACATAAATTGACAGTAGTGTAACATAAGTAAACCAAGAGTAGACAGGAAACCCTTAGGTAACAAACATTCCCTATATCCTCAATTAGGTGCTTAAATGATGAAGTGAAAATGCAAGGGGAAAAGAGGATTTCATGATTTAACCATCACAAACATGTGATCAAGTGTGACTAGGAGTGTATATATTCATATGTTTTCAAAAGAGGGAGTGAATCCATGAGTTACCATTCATTAAGCCTTATTTTTCTTTCTTTTTCTTTTTCTTATATATAAGACTTAGGAGTGTATATATTCATATGTTTTCCCAAGAGGGAGTGAATACATGAGTTACCATTCATTAAGCCTTATGTTTCTTTCTTTTTCTTTTTCTTATATATAGGACTTAGGGAATAAGGTTTTCATAAGTTTGGCACAACTCATAGATATAACATTTACATGAATTTTCACTTCAACCTTAGAATTTAGACTTAGATAAATCATTATAGTGTATCTTTAATGACTTTGGCTTTAACTTTTTGGTTTTATATCATCAAAAATGACAAAAGGGGAAATATTTTGCCACAAATATATGAATGCTTAATCATAAAGGCATCATGCGATGGAAACAAATTAATGATGTTATTCTCTATGAAAATGATGGATATTCTTGAGAAAAGCTTATGCTTGTGGATGTGTCCTCTATGGTTGATAGGGAGTGAGGTTAGACACCATATTATCCATGTCTAATGTACTATGGTCAGGACTAACAATCGTAAGCCTAGTAAAGACATCAGTCGAGAGAATGGTGGATTGGATAAACATCTGGGACCAATATTATTTGAGAATTTTTAATTTGACTAGGACTAACCGTCATAAGACAAGTACATTAATCCAAGATAAGAAGATTCATGAGGATTGACATTTCCTAGTGTCAAATATTATGATAGTGGAATAGGAAATGATCATGTGAGGGCATACCTAGTGAACATCCTAGTGGGGTAAGTGCCTAGAGAAGCAGTGGTGTCCAAATTTATGCCTCCCAACATTGTGCTCTGATCTAATGGGAGATAAACTTGTTAGTCAAGGCCTTGCTATTTTGACAACGTTGGCTATGATGATGTGAATCATCATTGATGCTTATCAATCCAGATCCCTTCTTATATGAATATTTCAACTTGAGAGTACTTTTTTGTCTCATTATGAGTACCTCCCTAGTTTAGATGGAGGGTCATCATCTTCATTATCGCCATCATCTCCACCACCATCATCATCATTATTGTCATCATTTCATTATCGCCATAATCACCATTCCTGCCTTCATCATAATCATCGCCGTCATCATCATCATCATGATGATTATGGACATTGTCATCAGTTCGTCATAATTATAGGTATCGTAATAAATATCATCAACCCAAAAAATGTTACGAGTGCTCGAAAAGGGTTGTTAGGACACATGATATATGCAAGAGAAATAACAACTTTATTTTTTAGAGATGATCGATTGACAATGATCATCATCATCATCACTACCATTATCATCGTCATTATAATTGTCATCATCCCCATCATCATAACTAATATAATTTATATCATAATTGTTGTCATCTTCATCATGAACATCATAATCATCATTCATGTCATTATTGTTGTTGATGATGACCAAGATGCAATAATGATAATGATGATCAGATGATGATGACTTGGAAGACGACGCTAAAGATAATGATTATGATTATGACCATGACAAAATTTATTAATTGGGAACAATGGCCAAGGTCATTAACATCGTCATCATAATTGTCATTGTAACCCCCCATTGTCTTTATCATAATTGTCATTATCATAACAATCACAATTCATGTCATCGTCATAATTATTGAAATTGTCATTAGTTGTTCATAGTTTTCAATGTCATAAGAAATATCATCAACGCAAAAAATATGATGTGTGTTGGAAAATGGATGCAAAAGTGAACAAAAAAATGGGGGTAAAAATAGACGTAAAATTTGATGAGGAGTGGACACAACATAAGTAGATGCAAAACAAGACAGAAAAAGTGACACAAAAGTGGATGAAAAAGTAGATGCAATAGTTGATGCAAACTTGAACACAAAATAGGATGCAAACATGGATGAAAAAGTGGAAGAAAGCATGGGAGAAATGTAGGCATAAAACTTAGCATGAATTGTGGTGAAACAAATGTGGATACAACAACAAATGTAAAAAAACGACACAAAATTGAATGTAAAAAGGATGAAACTTGGACGCAAAAATGGATGTAAACATGGGCCAAGCATGGGTGCAATAGTGGGCACAAAATTAGTTGCAAAATTGGACGAATGAAAAGTGGATATAAAAGTAGATTCAAAATGGGATAAAAAAACATAAATAATATTTGGTGCAAACTTGGACACAGAAGAGGATGCAAATGTGGATGCAATAGTGGAAGAAAATGTGGGTTGCAATGATAGGCATAAGATATGGCACAAATCATAGCACAAAAAAAGTGGATGAGAAAGTGGATGTAATAATAGACACAAAAAAAGATGCAAGATAAGATGCTATAAGGGATGTAAAAGTCGATGCAAACACGGGTGCAACAAGAAATACAAAATTGGATGCAAAATACAGATGCAATCGAAGTACATGCAAAAGAATATACAAAATGAGATGCAAAACCCAACACAAAAGTGGATGCAAAAATAGATGCAATATTTTATCCAAAAGAGGATGAGAAGGTGGATGCAAAAATCGAAGCAAACGTGGGTACAATAGTAAGTATAAAACATGGCACAAATTGTCTCACAACAAAAGTGGATGTAATGATAGATGCAAAATAAGAAGAAAATGAAGATGAAAAATAAGATGCAAAAAGGGATGTAAAAGTGGGAGTAAACATGGGTGCAACAATGGATGTAAAATAGGATGCAAAAGTTTATGCAACAAAATTCGATGCAAAAGTAGATGCAATATGAGACAAAAAACCTGATGCAAATCTTGATGCAAAAGTGAATTTAAAAAGGGATGCAAAAATAGATGTAAAAGTCGATGAAAACATAGATGTATATGAGGATGCAATCATGGATGAAAATTTAAAAGCAAAAAAGGGTGCAAAGGGAGGTGTCAAACTAGGTGCAAATTATGGCACAAGAAAAATGGATGCAATAGTGGACACAATAATAGATGAAAAATAGGATGTAAATATGGATGCAAAACAAGACATAAAAGTAAATGCAACAAAAGTAGATGCAAAACTAGACACAAACTTCGATGCAAAACTTGGCAAAAAGGTGATGCAAAAAATATGCAAAAATGGATGCAAAAAATGATTTTAAAAATGATGGTAAAGAGGATGCAAGAGATGATGCAAAAGTTGACAGAAGTGTAGCCGCAAAAAGTGGATGCAAAAGTTGGTGAAACAAAATTAGGTTCCAAACTTGATGCAAAACATGGTGCAAAGGATGGCACAAAACTTGGCATAAAACCTGGCGTAAAACTTGGTGTAAAATCTGGTGCAAAACTTATTACAATACCTGGTGATAAACTTGATGTAAGACTTGATGCAGAACTCGGTGCAAACTTTGCATCAAGTTTTGCACCATATTTGATAAATGGACACAAATAGCACCAAAAACAGGTTCTAGATGCAAAAAAGGAAGCAAAAAGGGATGCTAATCACATGGTTTTGTTGTAGTGATATTAAAGACTATGACTCAATATTTTGGAAGAAACTAGTAATGTGAATGGGGGAAAAGTACCATTTTTGAAACACTTGAAAGACCCAAATTTGAAAAAATAAATTTTTTTTAGCATGTGTGCATGGGGAGAGGGCAAGAGGAGAGAGACTTTGGGTACATAATTTTGTAAATACAAGAAGGACAACCAATTTAGATACCTAATGGAATCCTATGTGAAATTCATCCAAGAAATTGCCTAGTTCAACCCCTATTTGCTTCGGAAAATTCTCTGCAAATTATTGAAGGTTTGAATTGTGCTATGAACATTGCTAGGTGCACATGAGAAAACATTGAAGGAGGATTCTTGAGGGATTGTGTAGCAGGGAAGAGAGCTTGCTCTTATTATGTGTAGAGCTAACAAGGAGGTGCTCAAATAAATGCGTACAAGTCCTATGAACTCAAAAACGAGATTTTCCTACAAAAAAATACTTGCGAGAGACTATAAAGTGCCTAGAAATTCCTTAGTATTGCCCAAAGTTCACTCGTATGGTTTTATGGTCAAGCTAGGGGTAGTCAGATAGGAAGAGATAAGGTACAACTATGTCTATGGGTGGAAAATATCTCACCTTCAATTAGTTGGATTGTACAAACTTGCATATAGGTAAGTCTCTCAATTTTCATACTATTACTTTGTATACATTCATGCTTTATTAGGGAAGTATGCATGCATGGTTGGGTATAATATTTCACTGGTAATGATAAGTTGCTTGGAAAGAATTTATGAAGGTGTATATGAGTGTTTTTTTTAACTACATTCATAAATTGCCTTATTTCACACAAACTGCATTCTTTAAGTATGCTACAACATCCCTTGAATGGAGTCTTGGCTAATTGATATAAACATGGATTGCTTTGGTATGTATATGTGTGTATGTAATTCTACATGTTATGGTTTGTCCATTGAGTGGTGAGATCATGTTATACTCAAGATTTGTTTTGAATCATGATTGTTTGTAAGAAAAGTTAGTATAATTATAGTGTGAATGCCTCTTTGTAGTCTCTATATGAGTTATGAATTGTTGAAGAATGAATTTAGAATTTGGAAAATAACTTTATGACTATAAGGCTTGGATAATTTAACTGCCATGATAAATCTTTAGATAATTACGAGCTCCTTAAGGCTATTATATAACTATGAGATCGTTTCTAGACACTTTATTGGTGGAATGTTCTAGAGTAGTATATACATGTAACTATTACTATTAATGTGTACTTGGATAATTCTTGAGGAAAGAATTCACACGCTACTGCACTATCTTTACTCTATGTGTGAGAGAGAGAATGATTGCACATTCATCTAACTATGTGCATATAAATATACCCCCTTGAAAAGTGTTGATCACTATGTTGGAACTAATTTACAACATGTTTAAACCCCATAAGAGTTAGACATTATGAGTTTTAAAGGCTTAGAATATCTCAAGTTTGAAAGCAAACTTGAGAAACACAAATTGATGTGACCTTGTTAATAAATATAAAAGATAAGTGAATCTTTTAGTGTCTTGGAACCTTGGCCTTTAGGCTTACCTATGCAAAAATCTTGGGGTTTAAGTCTTGGAAACATAGCCCTTATTTAGAAAAAGAGACCTTATTGATCCTTGGTAGGATGTTGGAAATTTTCTCATAATTTTAACATGTGTTAAAGTCCAAGGCATATACCCTTGGGTATAATGTTTCATTAGTAATGAGAATTTGCATGGAAATAATTGATGAAGGTGTATATGAGTGTCTTTTTTTTAACTGCATTCATAAATTGGCTTATTTCACCCAAACTGCATTCTTTAAGTTATGTTACAACATCCCTTGAATGGAGTCTTAGCTAATTGATATAAATGTGGATTTATTTAATATGTATATGTATGTATGTAACTCTACATGCTATGGTTTGTCCATTGAGCGGTGAGATCATGCTATATTCAAGATTTGTTTGAATCCTAATTGTTTGTAAGAAATTGTTAGTATAATTATAGTGTGAACTCCTCTTTGTAGTCTCTATATGAGTTATGAATTGTTATATAATGAATTTAGAACTTGGAAAATAACTTTATGGCTATAAGGCTTGGACAATTTAATTGCCATGATAAAACTTTAGATAATTATGAGCCTTTATTATGAACCCTCCTTAAAGTTATTATATAACTATGATATTGTTGATGGACACTTTATTGGTGGAATGTTGTAAAGTAGTATACGCATGTTACTATTTATGCATATTTGTATAATTCTTGAGGAAAGAATTCACACTCTGCTACATTATCCCTGCTCTTTGTGTGTGTGTGAGATAGAGAGAGAGAATGTGTGCACATTCATCTATGTGCGTGTGTATATAAATATACTCCCTTGCAAAGCCTTGATAACTATGTTCGAACTTATTTACAACATATGTAAACCTAAAAGACTTAAGCATTTATGAGTTTTAAAGGCTTAGAATCTCTCAAATTTGAAAGCACTCTTGAGAAAACCAAAATTAATGCGACCTTGTTAATAAAGATAAAAGATAAGTGAATCATTTAGGGTCTTGGAATCCTTGTCTTTTAGGCTTTCCTGTGCAAAAAGTGCGAGTTTAAGTCTTTGAAGCATAACCCTTATCTAGAAAAAGGAACCTTATTGATCCTTGGTAGGATGTTGGCAATTTTCTCATAAGCTTAGCATGTGTTAAATTCTAAGGTTCAATACCCTTTCTCCACCCAATGAAACTAATGGGTTGCTTAGAAGAAGGTGTTTTTGCCATACATTTCTTATATTTGTCTTATATCCATAATTTTCTTATATGTGCATATCTTCTGTATATGCACGTCGTTTATGTATCTGCATCGTATATGCGCAAATTTCATATACAGAGATTGCGCATATACGGCAATTATGCATATACGAAAGATATGCGCATACGATGCAGATACATAAACAACGTGCATATATGGAAGATATGCACATATAAGAAAGTTAGGGATATATAGAAGATATTCGCGCATATCTTCCGTATATACATAACTTTCGTATATGCGCAAATTGAATATATAGAAATTACGCATATACGGAAATTATGCATATACCCAATATATGTGCATATCATTCATATATGCGCAACTTCTGTATATTGTATATATGCATCTACCGTATATGCGCAACTTCCGTATATGCACATATCTTCCGTATATGCGCAACTTCCGTATATTCGCATATCTTCCGTATATGCGTAAATTTCTTATATATGCATATCTTCCATATATGCATATACGGAAGATATGCATATATCTTCCGTATATCCCTAACTTTCTTATATGTACATATACGGAAATTGTGCATATACAAAAGATATGCGCATATCTTTCGTATATCCCTAACTTTATTATATGTGCATATCTTCTATGCGCATATACGGAAATTCTGCATATACAAAAGATATGTGCATATCTTCCGTATATCCCTAACTTTCTTATATGTGCATATCTTCCGTGTATGCATATACGAAGATATGCGTATATCTTCCGTATATCCCTAACATTCTTATATGTGCATATCTTCTATGCGCATATATGAAAATTGTGCATATACGGAACATATCTTCCGTATATCTCTAATTTTCTTATATGTGCATATCTTCCATATATGCACGTCGTTTATGTATCTGCATCATATATGTGCAAATTCCATATACAGAAATTGTGCATCTACGGAAGATATGCGCATATCTTCCGTATATCTCTAATTTTCTTATATGTGCATATCTTCCGTGTATACATACACGGAAGATATGCGCATATCTTCCGTGTATCCTTAACTTTATTATATGTGCATATCGTGTATGTGCATATACGGAAATTGTGCATATACGAAAGATATGCGCATATACAGAACATATGCGCATATCCTTAACTTTCTTATATGTACATATCTTTTGTATATGCATGTCGTTTATGTACCTGCATTGTATATGCGCAAATTCCATATACAGAAATTGCACATATATGGAAATTGTGCATATACGGAATATATGCACATATACGGAAGATATGTTATGAAACCAGCTCAAGAAAAGATAGAAAAGATAGATCAACGCCTTAGAATTCAGCCTCTTCGAGGGGGAAACCTCCTTTACATTACATAAATGAACAATTTTTCGATGATTCAAATGAAAAAACCTCCTTTCTATATATAGGAGTCTAAGGAGTCACAATATAATCCAGCCGACCAAACAATAATAATATAAAGCCACAAAAATAACAATAGAGGGATTCTATGGGGCACAGTAATAACAATATGGGGGCAATAGTGGCACAACAATATTAATAAGGGGTATAACTACAATAATAATGGGGTAATCACTAGTATTATGGGGACCCAACATACCCCTCTCCTTCAAAAAAGTGTTGTCCTCAACGTTTGAGTAGTTCTGGATACTTCTGCATAAAATTCTCATCCTCCCATGTGGAATCTTCAGCGGATAAGTTCTTCCACTTGATAAGATACTCTGAAATTGATTGATTTCGTAGCTGTCAAGTTCTTGTTTCTGTGACTGCTTCCGGTTCCAATATGATTTTTCCTTCGTCGTCAAGTTCTGGCAATATTGTTTGAACTGGGAGCTTGTCGCCTATAATCTTCTTTAAACATGAAACATGGAAAACTGGATGTAATCGAAAAGTTGTAGGAAGCTCCAAATTGTATGCCATAGTACCAATCTTTTGCAACACCTTGTACGGAGCATAATACTTTGGTGATAATTTATTATCTTTCTTAGCTTGCTTGAGGGACATTTGCTTATATGGTTGTAGCCGTAGGAATACCCAATCACCTACATCAAAACTTCTTTCACTGCGATGTTGATTTGCCTGTTGTTTCATTCTATTTTGTGCCAACACGAGGTTATCCTTTAAGAGTTGGAGGACTTGTTGTTGATGTTTAATGTGATGTTCCACTACTTGAACCTTAGAATTTTCTCTTAAATATGATGTGATGGATGGTGGTTGATACCCATAAAGTGCCATAAATGGGGCCATTTTCGTCGTTGTATGGAAGGAAGTGTTATACCACCATTCAGCCAGAGGCAACCATTTGACCCATTGTGTTTGTTTATCAGATACAAAGCAACGAAGATATCCTTCCAAACATTTGTTTACTATCTCAGTTTGCCCATCAGATTGAGGATGATAAGATGAGCTATGAGCTAACTGAGTTCCAAGACAATAAAATAATTCTGTCCAAAAATTTCCAGTGAAAATGGGATTTCTATCACTTACAATAATCTTTGGGTTTCCATGTAGCTTTTGAATTGTTTCCATAAATGCAGTAGAAACTGTACTGGCTTTAAATGGATGTGATAATGCACAAAAGTGTGCATACTTGGTAAGTCTGTCAACTACCACCATGATGACACTCTTTCCCTCAAACTTGGGTAAACTTGTGATAAAATCCATTGAAACCTCCTCCTAACGTTGGCTTGGAATGGATAAAGGTTGTAATAAACCCGGTGTCTTAATTGTTTCAACTTTATTTTGTTGGCAAACCAAAAATTCCACCACAAACTTTTGAATATCTAATTTAAGGCCATCCCAAAAAAATTCCTTCTTAACCCTCTGGTAAGTTTTTAAAAATCCTGAGTGCCCTCCTAAGGGAGAAGTGTGCAATTCCATAAGAATCTTTTGTTTTAGCTGGGAATTCTTACAGAGGTATAAGTGATCTTTGTACCATAACGAATCATTTTGCCAGCTAAATGTATCAGACGTACTGGAATCTTGTTGTAACTTTCGAATAAGTGCCCACACTTCTTCGTCATTCTTCCACTCCTCCCTTGCTTCATTTATCCAATCTGGTTGGATAATAGAAATGGCGCACAACAACGCTTCCACATCCACATCCTTTCTTGAGAGTGCATCTGCCACCACATTTTGCTTCCCTTTTTTGTAGATGATTTCAAAGTCATAACCCAACATCTTTGTGACCCACTTTTGTTGCTCTTCAGAGGATAATCTTTGTTCTAAAAAGTATTTAAGGTTATCATGATCCGTTTTTACCTTGAAGTGTCTTCCCATTAGGTAGGGTCGCCATTTCTTAAGTGCATGGAGTATTGCCAACATTTCCTTCTCATAAATAACTTTGCTTAAAAACTTTCCCTTGATTGGACGACTTTAAAAAGCAATGGGTCTTTCATCTTGCATTAGAACATCACCAATTCCATTTCTTAAAGCATCACATTCCACAATAAAGGTTTTTGTGAAGTCCGGTGTAGCTAAGACCGGTGCTTGGCACATTGCCTCTTTAAGATGTTCAAAGGTCTTTGTTGTTTCCGGAGTCCATGAAAATGCATCTTTCTTTAATAATGTTGTTAGAGGTGCTGCTATTCTCCCATAATTCTTAACAAATTTGCGATTATACCCTGTCAACCCAAGAAATCCTCGCAGATGCTTTATGGATGTGGGGATTTTCCATTCCTTAATGGATTTAATTTTGCTAGGGTCTACCTTAACTCCTTCATGAGATACAATATGACCCAGATATTCCACCTCCTGAACTCCAAAGAAACATTTGGATCTTTTTGCATATAATTGTTTCTCCTCCAATAGTTGTAGCACCCTGTCAACATGTTCCACATGATCCTTCCAAGACTTGTTGTAGATTAGTATATCATTAAAAAATACTAACACAAATTTTTTAAGGAATGGTTTGAAAATTGAATTCATCAAACCTTGAAATGTTGAAGGTGCATTTGTAAGGCCAAAAGGCATGACCAAAAATTCATAATGACCCTCATGAGTTCTAAATGCTGTTTTCGGAATGTCTTCAATCTTCATTCTGATTTGATGATATCCTAAATGAAGATCCAACTTGGTGAAGTAAATTGATCCATGCAATTCATCCAGTAATTCATCAATGACAGGAATGGGGAACTTATCTTTAATAGTGAGCTTGTTGAGCTCCCTATAATCCGGACACATGCGCCATGATCCATCCTTCTTGTGCACCAATACTACTGGAGCAGAGAAAAAACTTGGACTCGGTTGAATTATACCAGCCTCTAGCATTTCTGCAACCATACATTCAATTTCACTCTTTTGGACATAGGGATATCTGTACGGCCTGATGTTTGGAGGAACACTTCCTGGAATCAGATGAATAGCATGATCATGATCACACATAGGTGGGAGACTTTTGGGAGTCTCAAATACCTTGGAATGATTGTCCAGGACTTTTTGGAGCTCTGGAGAAATAGATGATTCCGATGTGGAAACCTCTAGCGAACATAATTGTGCAATTACACTTATTTGCTCCTCTTTTAGAAGCTTTGTCATGCCATTAGAGCTGATTATCTTTTCTGGTTTCCCTGCAATACCCATTAATTCAACTTCCTTTCCTTCCGTAGAAAATTTGATGAAAAGTTCTTGAAAATTGAAAGCTATTGTACCCAAGGATTGTAGCCATTGGACTCCTAGTACAACATCAGCACCTCCCATTGGAATGGAAAGCATTGGGCTAGTCAATACATATTCTCCCATGGATAGCTTGATATTATGGCACTTTCCAGAGCAATTTATTGTTCCTTCATTTGCAATCATCACTTGACACTCTGGTGTTGGATATAGGAAGCAATTCAATTCTTTTGCTATTTTACAATGAATAAAATTGTGGGTGCTTCCTGAATCAATCAACACTATTACCTTTTTCTTCTTGATTTTTCCTTCTATCTTGATGGTTTGAGGAGTGGTAATTCCCACCAATGCATTACAAGATATGGTCGGATTTATTTGTTTTTCATCTAGGCTTTGTTCCTGGAGTATATCCTCTTCTTTTGACCTTTCTTGCTCCTTTTCTTCTTCCTCTTCACAATCTATGTAGAATAATTTCTTCTCAGCACACTTATGACCTTTAGTGTATTTGCTATCACAACTGTAACAAAGCCCTTTTTCTCTTTTTTCTTCCAATTGTTGTGTTGTCAACTTTATAGGTTGTGGAAGACTAGGGGCAACAACACTTCCGTCTTTATAGTTATGAGTGGTATGCTTCCTGGTTGCCATAATTTTGCTTTCCATTTTTCTTGCTAATCTGAATGCCTTCTCTAATGAGTCAGGTTCCCAAAAACGAACATCATGTTGGATATTATCCTTTAAAGACCCTATGAACACATCAATCCTATGCTCCTTTGGAATATCTTTTACCCTTATGTTCAATTTTTGGAACTCCTCAATGTGCTCTATTATTGAACCCTTTTGTTTGAGACTTATCAATTGGCTAAAAAAAGTGTTGCTTTTTGTATCCTCATAATGTGCTATCAATTCTTCTATAAAAATTGCCCAAGTGATAAATTGTTTACGAGAGCAAAGCCATTGATACCATACAAACTGATTTGGTTCCAAATATACAATTGCCATACGTACCTTTTGTGTGTTTTGCACATTATTGAGATCGAAGAATTGCTCCATCTGTAATATCCATGTTGCAGGATCCTTACCATCAAACTTCTTCATATCGATTTTTGGAATATGGTGGGTCTTCGATCCAACATTAGAGTCTATGGAATCATTATTAACATTTCTTTTGTTCTCATCATGAGTTTCTTTTACTACCCTTTCACCATTAGTGAGCATTTCTTGTAGCAACTTCTTCAATTCTTCCATGTCTGTCTTCAAATCTATCTTCAAATCGTCTATCTTAGCTTTTACGCTTTTCTTTAAACCATCCATCTTAGCTTCTACATCTTTCTTTAAACCATCCATCTTAGATTCTGTTCTTTTTTGTGCAAGTGACACTTGTTGCACTTGGTCTCGTAATTTTGCTATATCATGTTGCATTTCTTCCTCTTCTTCATAAGTCATGCTAGAGCTTTCAAGTTGCTTACTAGGTGTTTGCATTTTCTTTCCTCGGGGCATCAATTACCGATAATAATGCTTTACTATGCCCTTTGAATTCCTTCAAACCAAACTTACGCAAAAATTTAAAAAAAACTACACACCTTTTTTCACCTTGTAAAAGCCTGATATTGAATCTGATGTATCTCTATAATTTCGAATCATCCAGTTCTAAAATTGTGATTTGTAGTAGCCTTCTGTGTCCTCTTTCCAATGCCACTAGTCTGATCCAAATTGGATTCTCCATTAAAGAGTTATGCACAATCTCTCGCAGTGACCTGATCGTAGACTAGTTCAATAGAGCGAACTTGTATGAAGCGCCACGTGTCACTGTTTCAACCTTTGACTTTGCAAAATATATAAAAGAAAGCTACAGTCCGTCCCCTTTCTGTACCTTCTTGCGAAATTTCAATCCGATGCTCTGAAAGAATGTTATGACTATTTTCCCCAGGTCACTTGTTTGGAATGTAATTCAGGAGTATGCAAAAAGACCAACTTCCTCAGATCATATTTCCGCAAATATAATGCGAAACGCTCTGAAATTCGGACCCGAGGTTCAGCACGATTTCTTCTCAAATGGGTTTTCTTTGCGACTTCTGAAACATCGCAGAAAAAAAGGTATAGCGAAAATGCCACGATGACCTGTTTGGAGCAGCGAAACCCTAGAATCCAAAGCTCTGATACCAAATGTTATGAAACCAGCTCAAGAAAAGATAGAAAAGATAGATCAACGCCTTAGAATTCAGCCTCTTCGAGAGGGCAACCTCCTTTACATTACATAAATGAACAATTCTTCGATGATTCAAATGAAAAAACCTCCGTTCTATATATAGGAGTCTAAGGAGTCACAATATAATCCAGCCGACCTAACAATAATAATATTAAGCCACAAAAATAACAATAGAGAGATTCTATGGGGCATAGTAATAACAATATGGGGGCAATAGTGGCACAACAATATTAATAAGGGGTATAACTACACTAGTAATGGGGTAATCACTAGTATTATGGGGACCCAACAAGATATGTGCATATCTTCCATATATCCTTAACTTTCTTATATGTGCATATTTTCTATGCGCATATACGAAAATTGTGCATATACGAAAGATATGGGCATATACGTAAATTGTGCATATACGGAAGATATGCACATATTTTTCATATATTCCTAACTTTCTTATATGTGCATATCTTCAGTGTATGCATATACGGAAGATATGCGTATATCTTCCGTATATCCTTAACTTTCATATATGTGCATATCTTGTATGCGCATATACGGAAATTGTGCATATATGGAAGATATGTGCATATCTTCCGTATATTCCTAACTTTCTTATATGTGTATATCTTTTGTGTATGCATATATGGAAGATATTTCCATATATCCCTAACTTTCTTATATGTGCATATCTTCTATGCGCATATACGGAAATTGTCCATATACGAAAGATATGGGCATATCTTACGTATATCCCTAACTTTCTTATATGTGCATATTTTCCATATGCACGTCGTTTATGAATCTGCATCGTATATGCGCAAATTCCATATACAAAAATTGTGCATATACGAAAGATATGCGCATTTTTTCCGTATATGGTCAATTTCTGTATATGCGTAATTTTTGTATATGGAATTTGCGCATATACGATAAAGATATATAAATGACATGCATATACCAAAGATATGCACATATAAGAAAGGTAGGGATATACAGAAAATATGCACATATCTTCCGTATATGCGCATAGAAGATATGCACATATAAGAAAGTTAGGGATATATGGAAGATATGCGGATATTTTCCATATACGCATACACAGAAAATATGCACATATAAGAAATTTACGCATATACGGAAGATATGCGAATATATGGAAAATATGCACGTCGTTTATGTATCTGCATCGTATATGTGCAAATTTCATATACAGAAATTGCGCATATACGGAAATTATGCATATACGGAAGATATGTGCGTATCTGGAACATATCTTCCGTATATGCACAATTTCCGTATATGCTCAATTTCTGCATATGGAATTTGCGCATATACAATGCAGATACATAAACGACGTGCATATACGGAAGATATGCACATATAAAAAAGTTAGGGATATACAGAAGATATGCGCATATCTTCTATATATGCGCATATCTTCCGTATATCCCTAACTTTCTTATGTGTGCATATCTTCCGTATATGCACGTCGTTTATGTATCTGCATCATATATGCACAAATTCCATATACAGAAATTGTGCATATACGGAAGATATGCGCATATCTTCCGTATATCCTTAAATTTCTTATATGTGCATATCTTTTATGCACATATATAGAAATTGTACATATATGGAAGATATGCACATAGTGCATATCTTCCATATATCCCTAACTTTCTTATATGTGCGTATCTTCCGTGTATGCATATACGGAAGATATGCACATATCTTCCATATATCCCTAACTTTTTTATATGTGCGTATCTTCCGTGTATGCATATACGGAAGATATGCACATATCTTCCATATATTCCTAACTTTCTTCTATACGCATATACAGAAATTGTGCTCCCTAACTTTCTTATATGTGTATATCTTCCGTATATGCACGTCGTTTATGTATCTGCATCGTATATGCGTAAATTCCATATACAAAAATTGCGCATATACGGAAATTGTGCATATACAGGAGATATGGAAGATATGCACATATAAGAAAGTTAGGGATATATGCGCATATACAAAAATTGTGTATATACAGAATATATGCGCATATCTTCTGTATATGCGTAAATTTATTATATGTGCATATCTTCCGTATATCCTTAACTTTCTTATATGTGCATATCTTCTATGCGCATATACCGAAATTGTGCCTATACGGAAGATATACGCATATACAGAAGATATGCGCATATTTTCAGTATATCCCTAAGTTTCTTAAATATGCATATCTTCCGTATATGCACGTCATTTATGTATCTTCATCGTATATGCGCAAATTCCATATACAGATATTGCACATATATGGAAGATATGCGCATATCTTCCGTATATGCACAACTTCTGTATCTCCGTATATGCACAATTTCCGTATATGCACAACTTCTGTATATGGGATTTGCGCATATACGATGAAGATACATAAACGACGTGTGTATACGGAAGATATGCACATATAAGAAAGTTAGGGATATATGGAAGATATGTGCATATCTTCCGTATATGCACAATTTCCGTATATACGCATAAAAGATATACACATATAAAAAAGTTAGGGATATACAGAAATATGCGCATATCTTCTGTATATGCATACACGGAAAATACACACATATAAGAAATTTACGCATATACGGAAGATATGTGAATATACGAAAGTTGCGCATATACAGAAGATATGTACGTCGTTTATGTATTTGCATCGTATATGCGCAAATTCCATATCTGGAAATTGCGCATATACGGAAATTATGTATATACAGAAGATATGCATGGAATTTGCGCATATACGATGCAGATACATAAACGACGTACATATACGGAAGATATGCACATATAAAAAAGTTAGGGATATATGCTCATATCTTCCGTATATCCCTAACTTTCTTATATGTGCATATCTTCTATGCGCATATACGGAAATTTTGCATATAAGGAAGATATGCGCATATCTTCCATATATTCCTTTCTTTCTTATATATGTATATCTTCCGTGTATACATATATCGAAGATATGCGCATATCTTTCGTATATCCCTAACTTTCTTATATGTACATATCTTCTATGCACATATACGGAAACTGTGCATATACGGAAGATATGCGCATATCTTCCGTATATGCACAGTTTCCGTATATGCGCATAGAAGATATGCACATATAAGAAAGTTAGGGATATACAAAAGATATCAGCGTATCTTCCGTATATTTATACACGGAAGATATTCACATATAAAAAAGTTAGGGATATACGGAAGATATGCGCATATCTTTTGTATATGCACAATTTCCGTATATGTGCATATATCCCTAACTTTCTTATATGTGCATATCTTCCCTATATGCACGTCGTTTGTGTATCTGTATCGTATATGTGCAAATTCGATATATAAAAATTACACATATACGGAAATTGTGCATATACGGAAAATATGCATGGAAATTATGTATATACGGAAGATATGCGCATATCTTCCGTATATACATAATTTCCATATATGCGCAATTTATGTATATGGAATTCACGCATATAGGATGTAGATACATAAATGACGTGAATATCTTCCGTATATGTGTAACTTCCGTATATTCGCATATTTTCTGTATATGTGTAAATTTCTTATATGTGCATATGTTCCATGTATGCATATATGGAAGATATGGCATATCTTCCGTGTATCCCTAATTTTCTTATATGTGCATATCTTCTATGTGCATATACGAAAATTGTGCATATACGGAAGATATGCGCATATCTTCCGTATATCCCTAACTTTCTTATATGTCCATATCTTCCGTATATGCACGTCGTTTATATATCTTTATCTTTTATGCGCAAATTTCATATACAGAAATTGTGCATATACGGAAGATATGCACATATTTTCCGTATATGCACAATTTCCGTATATGCGCAATTTCTGTATATGGAATTTGCGCATATACGATGCAGATACATAAACAACGTGCATATACGGAAGATATGCATATATAAGAAAGTTAGGGATATACGGAAGATATTCGCGCATATCTTCCATACATATAACTTTCGTATATGCGCAAATTCCATATACAGAAATTACGCATATACGGAAATTGTGCATATACGCAATATATGCGCATATTATTCGTATATGCGCAACTTCCGTATATTGTATATGTGCATCTACCGTATATGTGCAACTTCTGTATATTCGCATATCTTCCATATATGCGTAACTTTCTTATATATGTTCAAATCTTCCGTAAATATGCATAACTTCTGTATATGTGCGCAACTTCCGTATTTGCGTATATCTTTAGTATATATGAAACTTTTAGTATATCGTAATGATATGTTCATCCATGCATGCAACATCAAATAAGATATAAATATAAAAGTAACTTAACTTGTAAACTTGATAATTTGTAAATAATAAAAGCAAAATCCGTTACAACTACATTCATAAAAAATAATGTAACATTGATAGAATATAACATCACATCCACATAAGGATTTAAAATTCAATGAAGATGTTGTCATAAACACAAGTTTAAATTTATGTATTTTTATTCAAAATAGGTCCAATTATACATGTTTCTTTTTTACAAAATATAAAACTTCATTTCCAACATAGATAATGGAATCTCATGCCCATAAATGACAGAATGGAAAAACAACATCATGATCGATCTAAAGTATGGGTCTATAAGTCACCCTCGTCCCTCTTGGCACTCCCAGGTGGATTTCCAAATTGATATCTCTGCAAAAATTACAATAATCAATTAGTTGTAAAAATTGAAAGGCATATAATCAATTTCATTAATTCATGATGATATTTTGATCAAATACTCATTCTCACCGTGAGGATCTGAGGCAATGGAGAAGACAACCCTTCCTGGGTAGATGGTGGAGCACTTGGTGACAGATATAGGCATGGTTCAAGGGTGCTGGATAAAGGCATGGTGGATGTGAAATAGGGAAAAGGTAGTGGGTGTGGGCGATGATACACCCCCACCGGTTGTATGATAGTGGGAATCACTGTAGGCCGGGGGATTAACCTAGGGGGGGAAATTGGAATGTTAAGGGTGGACGATTGAAAAAATGAGAATGGTGGATGACTGAAGGGTAGGGGTGAGCATTGGGAAGGTATTACAGAGGTGGTTATAGGCATGGAAGAATTTATGGAGGAAAAAGGTGGTGGGTGTGGGCGATGATACATCCTAATTGGTTTGACAATAGGGGGGAGCACCCTTGGGGAGGATATTGGGATGTTAATGGCTGAAGCAGTGTTCCCAATGCTAGATCTTTTTTCAATAGCATGTTCATCAAATAAACGAATTCGACAATTTGGAATGTTGTGAGATGTGGGTCCCTCAGCTGTAACAATAAAAATAGTTCATATAGTTATGCAAATGTGTTGAACATGATAATATATCGCATTTAACATAAAACAATGCATATCATGAAATTTCCATACCAATATTGGGTATAATAGAGTCTTTCATTATCTTAGGCGCGTGGTCCACATTTCTTTGTTTTTGAGAAGATGACTCCAATTGTTCATCCATTCTTTTTTTCCTTTCATGAACTCGTCCAACCCTTTCAAATTGTAGTTTATCTGTCCCTGATTTTCACTTGCAACCACATCGCCTCTTTTTATTTACTGGACTAAAAAAACTATGTTTTCTCTTGGTAGTGATCTTGGATGGAGTTATAGTATTGAAAAACATTTTGTTGTATTCTTGACATGCTTTGTCTACCAAGTTGTTCAATGCATATGCCTATTCCAAATTTGTAGGTAGTATGGATCTCAATTTCTCATGAGTTGATGAGTTAACACGTTTCATCTCATCATCTTCAGAGAATGCACTATCTTGTCGTACATTGGTTGATTCAACATTGTATGAGAAATTCTCTAAATTATCAATGCTTGTTTCATTATGATAATTCAGATTGGGAGGAGAATCAAAGCATGGCGAAAGCTCTGTTTGGATTTCTGGGCCCAATATAGGTGTTTCATTCAAATCAAATAAAATTCTAGGCCTTTCTGTAGTGGGATCAGTGACACCAGGTGCTACATTTTCACCCAAAATAGTGTTACTCACTAACATCTCAACTTTCAATACATGTTTATAGATATTTCCATTCAGGGCCCAATTGCAATTGTAGAAGTGTAGATTAGAACCCTTATATATGACATTGTACCAAATGTCACGAGTATCCTTATTTTGGCTATGAACCCAATAATCATTACTCTTTTCATTAGGCACACAATCTTCATTTGGGATTTTCTTAGCTCTACACTTGGATGAATTCAATTGTTCATGTATTTTTCTGGATTGTACAAAACCAACTTCTTTTAAACGGTGCATATGATTATAATATAATACAACCTTTGTCAACAAAACATAGATTAACCAATCAACCCTTCTATGGCATGCATTTTTCTTCTCACATAGGTACCTTTCCTTGATATACCAATGGTAAGATTCAATGGCATTGTTTGTATCTTATTGTGAATGTGGAAAATTTCTGTATGCTTTTGCCCACATATCTGTAGAAATTTTTTTATTAGTTATATATTAATAAGTATACATATGACATGAAAAATAGAGTCATTAAAACCACCAATAAGAAGCTTACATATTTTGTTGTTGGCTAACCAAGTATTTCTAAAATATTCCAAAAAGCTTTTTTGTTCACTGAATTCTTCAAATAAGCTTTCAACTTTCTTTTTCACAGATTCATCATCTTTACACGTGTGCATGATTTCTCCTAAACCACGAAAAATGTGTATTTGGTTTTCCCTTCCTTGGACCTTGTTTCCAACATTCTTCAACCATGCACGACGAACATGCCACACACATAATAATACTTTACACTTGATTGAAGACCTGCAATAACATAATTTTTAGAGAGATTATACATTAACAATATTTTTTATGCCTCTTATAAAAATAATAAACACATCACCTCAACGCTTCAATTTCGGCAGTAGCATCATCTGTGATGAAGGCAAGAACATGCCAATCTGATCGCGCTTTGTTTCCAATTGCAAATAAGGCCAACATCCATTTAGAAATATCAGCTATAATATTGCGTGATGATATCACCCAAGCTACTGGAACCCCATTGTGATGTTCGTCGAAAACCATTAAGGTGTAAAATTGATACTGCATTACAAAAAATGTGCACAATTATATTTTTATAAGATACATGCATTATTATGAAGTTAAATAAATGAATCAGATTTAGGATAAATATGTATTCACCCCGTACTTATTTGTACTAAAGGTTGAATCCGTTGAGATAATATTGTTGTGAGAGTATTTCAGCATCATTGAACACATCCATTTTGTTTGTATGCCTATGATAAAAGGGATATTTTCAACAAGATCTTGTTTTTGGTAGAAGAAAAAACTCTCTGGATGTTCCTTATACCAACAATCTACACTCTTTGGATCACTTTGATCTTTAACATACTCTAGCCTTATGGTATCATTGTAAATGTTACTTATATTTTTTCTTGTCATGTATGTATTTCGAGGTATCCCTGTGTATAACTCACCAGATCCATCCTTCACAACAGAGATGAACTTGTCCCATATCATTGTAACATTAAAACCTCTTTTAATGAAATGTTGGACACTAGATCGCATATCCCTTGTTAAATGTGGTGCATAATTGAATCTCATGGACGTACCGATTGCATCTGTCCCATGACAAATAACATTGGATTTATCAATATGCCTACATGTAGTATATATTTTTACAGCATCATCTGGTCTCATTTGAAGTCGTCGCACAAAGAAGTGACATTGGCAACCAACTTTAATACTTTCATGTCGATTGCGGTTTGTCTTTGGATCTGATGATGCACTCCTAATTCTCCTTTTCGACTGTGGACCATATGAACACCAATAACTGTACGTAAAAAAATTACTACAAATTAGATATAATATTTATGCATATTGAAAAAATTATACGTATCTTGAAAAAGCATATAGAGACTCACACAGTGTACTCCAGATATGTTGAGTAATTGGTGTGTTTGATATCCTCTATTTTTTTACTTCGATGATTCTTAAGAAGAAATTGAGTGGGTGCACTTTCATTTGATTCCTCTCCACTTATGAAATCATCAAGTCGACAATATGGAATAACTGCAACTTGGTCCCCCTCAATCTCTATCCATGTTAAGTCTTCTGCTGAAAATTGTATCATATCTTCCGGGTCTTCAACTTCCAACTCGTTAATCCTCTCCCACTTAGTCATTCTTAAAATACCTATACAAATTGCATTGAAAATAATTTAGTTTGAGTAAATATTATGGTCTTGATCAATGCATAGCGTACTAAGCATGGAAGTCTCATTTTTAGGTAAATATTTTATACTTTTCACGTAAACCACTTTGGGATTAAGTAATATTGAGGGGATCTTAGATGACATTGTATGATAAGTAAGATCATAAGATATTGGGTCATTAATAAGCTTAAATATCTCTAACAAATTTAGACTAACCATGTATGACATATGAATTCTTTCTGGAGGTGGTGCCACCATGTTATTGTCGAGGGGTGACTTGTGATGAGTCACTGAGCTAGAAGGGGTCAAAGGGAACTGCCTAACACTGACACATAAGATGGTGCGCTAATGGGTCCCTTCAAATAGGGATGAAAGGGAGAGACATAAAACCTCTCCCCAACAAACCCCCCAATATCAAGAGTAAAACCACTAAAAAATTTTGTGAATTAAGACAAGAGGAAATCCCCTCTATTAAATCTTCTTTGAGAAAAAAATACATGGTGGTGGTGACTTAGTAATGTTATAGAATAGGATAGGGACTCGACTAGGATAGAATAGGATCAACTAGCTCAAAAAGACAAGACTCACCAAACCACACCTCATTTTGCAATCTAGTTCCTCTAGCTAAAAAGCCAAAGCCTATAACCATCATCCTTGAAGAATAAAGGGTGGCATTGATTTGCATATATATTGATCAAAGAATTATTCCCCCTTAAAGCATCCAAGAAGTTAACCAGTGATCGACATGGAGGGCCGCAGAGGAGGGAGCTCCACTCCCTCCTATAAGGAGGTCGTAGCCAGTAGAGGCAAGAAACCTCTGGAAAAGGCCAGAGGTACTGTGGAGGAAGGGACAAGAAACATGGAAGAGGAGATAGGAGAAGCCACAAATAAGGAAAATAATGGCCCAAAAGATGAGGAGGTAGAAGACAAAAAACAGGGAACTAAAGACAAAAAACAAAAGGGACCCTACAAACCCAAAGCAGAGATCACACCCAAAGTTATTTTAAATGATCCAACTCTACACGCGCACAAGGATCACATGAAGACGTATGCCATCATCTACAAATTCATGGGTTTATGGCCCACTGAAAAAGCTTTATAGTCATGGATCAGATACCACTGGAAACCTAAAGGGAGCATTGACCTACACCTTGGGTCAAAGGGATTTTTTACTGTGGTATTCACGAATATTGAAGACAAGGACAGAGTTTTTGAAGGAGGACCTTACTTCTATGCAGCAGCTAGACTCTACATGCGGCCATGGATGATGAATTTTGTTCCAGAACATGAAACTTTTACTTCAGTACCAGTCTGGGTAAGGCTCTATTCTCTACCTCTTGATTACTAGCAAAATAAATCGTTAGCCACTATCGGCAATAAATTAAGTCATTTTGTTAAAGCTTTTGAAGCCATAAGAAAATAAAAACATACTTCCTTTGCCAGAGTATGTGTGGAAATGAATTTATTAGGAGCTCTACCGGATGAGGTGATCTTGGAAGTTTTTGATGAAGAATGGGTGCAAACAGGAGATTATGAGCACATTTCGTTCAGATGCTGTAGATGTCATGAACATGGACACCTTTTCAGAGATTATCCGCTCAGTAAAGTAGTAAGCGAGAGCAAAAATAACATAATGAAGGAAACAAACAGCTTTTAGAAAGTGGTGAATCTTGGAAAGGGCGACAAAAGAGGACCAAAACAACATCAAGATGAAGGTCAACAAATCAGTCAGAAGAAATTCCAAGTTCTTGAGGAAGATGAAGAGATCTCAAAAGAAGATCGAGCAATGGAAGGAAGTCATGCGGACAAGGAATCTGAAGAAAACTGGGAAAACACACAGGACATCGATTATCAGAAGGAAGCCATAATGAGTGATGCAAAATTGGAGATGGCTCAGGAAATGACCCAAAATGAGATGGACCTAGAGGATCATGAACTACAAGAAATTCTTGATAAAGAAAACCTAGATCTGGAAGGGTTTTTGATACAGGGAACCACGGGAGGAGTAGATTTGTTACCACAAGAAGAACTCAATAAAATACAACAGTTGTTTCTATGGAAATCACAGGCTGGCTGCTAAAATACCTGGAGTCAGTGAGATGAACATCACTGTTCATTGGCGTGAGCGCAGCAGATACCATAGTTCCTTAATTAATGGAGAGCCTCTCTTCTTTTTTGGGATCCAGGTTCAGGCAAGAAAGTTGAGCAGGCGTGGAAGGAATCCTTGTTTTACCGGCAACCGAAATCTTTACATTTTTGGGCCTCGGAGAGTAAAACCACTTCCTTGGCGGTTTTTGGATGTTCGCACCGCTCTTAAGTGGGAAACAGTTTTAGTGATTTTGCAGCGATCCCATCCAACATCCTACACGTGGCAGAGAGATGGTTTGGAAAACCACTCTCCATCACACACTAACGTCTGGTCAGCTTGTTCGGTGCGATATTATGCTCTACCATTGGATCTCTCTGTGTGGATCAATGGTCAAGATTGTTCGTGCAGCTTGGAGGGGCGGCCTGTTAAACTTCGATTGTTTTTGTTGTGCGATATCATCCGAGGCCGTTGGTTTAGACACCGAAATGGACGACTCAGATCAAAGGGACTCTCCCGGGGACTGAGTTGCGGGAGATCTCGCGGGCTACCGAGGGCGGGTGGCAATTTTGGGTTATTTTGAATTCAGGTCCGGATTCACTGTTATCTTCCGTGCATGTTGAGCCTTGAGGTTGGAATCGGTGGATTTCGGGAGATTCACATGCGCGAAGTTTATTCCACCATTCGGACCTGAAATCCGTTTAGTATGGTTTCTATTTCTTCATCGGGTCCGTTTTTGGAATCTAAGAATATGCCTTTTTTGGCTCCGATTTGCATCTCATCCGTTAGATCTTTGCAAACAGATCGGGTGGTTTAGGCTTTTGTTTGTATTTTGAAGGTCTCGCAGTTAAGTTTGTGGGCCCGTGGCCCGGATGTTAAGCTTTTGGCTTGGTACCCAAGCCCTGAGTGGATAGTTGACTCTATGTCCCTCAGGTCTCTTTGGGTAGTTGTATTATATGTAATTTGTTTCTTTGTTTCTAATGAATAGAAGGTACGACTCTTGCTTCAGCAAAAAAAATAATTTAAGTTAGTCGTCCCCATAATATCATTGCTCACCCTAGCTTACATACTTAATATTAAACAATGAACCAACTTAACATAAGCTGATGCACCCTGCATCTTTGCTTTATTAGAAGCATAAGTTAGAGGCTTATTTAGCCTAATAACACCCCTCTTTTTTAATTAAGTAGATTATGGAGAGTCCTTTACCAGATCTCAAGGTATGTGGTTAAAGATGATAATGAGTCATTGAGAAAGGTAACTTTTAAGTGTAAAAGCATAGGTTGAGGCTTCTCGAGTCTAATAATACCCCTCATTTTTTACATAAGTAGATTGGAGAGGTCTTCACCATGAGATGTCATGGTATTGAAAGTTGAGAATGAATTGTTCAAAAAGTAATATTAAGTTTAAGTTATTGTGAAACAATATATAAATTATTGTAGATATTCACCCGAAATAATTTATTATAGCCTACATTGTCATTTTTGAATTTTTATTATTTAATTTATTTTTTGAATTTTAATTTTGTTTATTATTTTATTATTCAAATATTTAAAAATAATTTAAATAAAAAATAAGTAAATGGAAATATTAGTTATATGATTTAATAAAAGATGTAATTTAGAAAATATGATATCAGAGAAATCTAATTAAAAAGCAGACTTATATTCTATTATCTTTTATTTAATTATGAAACTATACATACAAAAAAACGAGTATTTATTACAAAGTTTTTTTTGACATTGTATTCTAAATGGTTCTTATGTTATGCTCTTAAATCTAACTCTTAAATGATCTACTCTACCACAAGACAATACAATGCTGGAAAGATGGAACCCCCTCTTTCTAGTGACCTGGTGTTTAACATAGCTTGATAATGATTTCAGATTAGGGTTTTCACATGTCTCAACACTTCGTTAGTGTTAAATACATATAAATATTGAAACCCATAAAAGAAAAAAATGTAAATGAATATAAAAATCATATAATTTAATACAAGATATAACTTAGGGGATATCATATCAGAGAAAACCTAATTAGAAGGTGAGGCTTATACTCTACTCTTTTTTATTTAATTATGGAAATACAAATACAAAGAAAGGGGTATTGACTATCGAGTTACCTATGACATTGTTGTCTATATGGTTGTTGCCACTCCTAGATGTTGTGCTCAACTATGTTTTGATACAATCCTAAAAAGATGGAACCCCTTCTCTTCCTAGTGATGTAGTGTTTAACATAGCTTGGAAACTATTTAAGGTTTAGGGTTTTCACATTTTTCAAGCCACTATTAGTGTTAAGGTTTTGGACCTTTTAGGATCTTCTTGAATGTCCACACGTGACTAACTCCACATAGCTAAGTAATGGTGTTGATGCAACATCCACTTGGTACCACCGTGTGAACAAGTTAGCTGAACTTGTGGGAGGCATAGCTTCTGCATATGAAATTTGATTAAGGTGATTTTCACATTGTTTGAAAGCTAGAATTGGTGTGTAAAACGACATCAAGAGGCAAAGAGATATGCTCACAAAAGATAATTCCTCCAATTTTTCTACCCAAAAAATATCAAAATAAATAACAAACTATCCAATAATTCATTTTAAATCAGTTAAAAAAATGTTTCATTTCAATTTTTATTTGTATAATTTATTTTAATGTATATTTAGGTGAAACAAGAATTGGAATGTTTTGTGTAGCATTGTCTTGTTATTCTTAATATGAAAAAGTAAAGTATTTATGTATTCTTAAAATGGAATGTGTGTCACTTTTGTGGTGAGGAGAGGAATGTGTATAAAAAGAAATTACATACATAAAGCAAAATGAAAAATAAAGTGTTACTTTCCCTTTAAGTTAAGCTATGTGATCAATCAAACAAGGAAAATATTTTAGTTTTTTTTGCCTATGATAAAAGGTCCTATGAAGACCTATTTGTCCTTTCCACTCTACAAGTAACTAGGCCTTGCGGAGATATCTTTTATGATGAGTACTGGGGCTACATCCCGAAAGAACTGGTGACGCTTCCAGTAGCCAAAAAATGACAGTTACTGGGGCTACATCCCGAAAGAACTGGTGACGCTTCCAGCAGCCAAAAAATGACGGGTACTAGGGCTACGTCCTGAAAGAACTGGTGACGCTTCCAGCAATGAAAAGAATCAACCAAGGTATTGAATGAGGCTTTAGTGCTTCCCACACCTCCACCTATAGGGAAAGATGCCCTAAAATTTGGCCAATAGGATACCTTCGTCTCACGGAGGCAGTTGAGTCTTTAGCTTCTTGGTAATCGGTTATCAATACCGAGCGTTATATAGGTTGGGTAGCCCCATATAGTACCACATGCACTGAGCCTAAGCTGAACCCCCTCTGAATCAGGTCTCTGTGCTGCCTGGGTTGTCTTTTTCGTGGACTGATTGAAGGATTTGAAGCACCCTAAAAGACAACTTCTATTTTCAAAATGTAACATGACCATGGCGGCTTATTGGATGCCTACCCCCAATAGTCCTAACCTAAACTATAAATTATTTTGTGGCCCATGTGGGGAAATTTAGTTTGTTCAAGTTATGATTTCTTTGAGGTGTCTTCCTTCACTTATGGTGTGAAAAATAAAGCTTAAATAAACTAAGTACAAAAGGTTTTTACACTTGATTCCCTTTGTTCAAAATTTAGAGTAGCTTAGTGTGTGTAGTGAAATATGTGTGTAAGTGACAGAGTGAACATACAAAGTTTGTAGTCATGTGGATATGCGATGATCCTTTTCAAATTCGTCTACTTACACTAAATTATGTTTGTTCCTTACCTACAAATAAAATAATGTGTGGTTGATGGGCCACTTACTTCCTTCCTATTACACTATGTGAGCCTAAAAAGAGAGATGAAAAATTGAGTGCTTTGAGAAAGATTTCAGATGCAAACCCAGGATCGTCTAAAAGACGCAAGGGAAGCAGGGGCTACTCCCTTTCTTTAATAACACCAGTTCCTAGTCCCAATGCTAATGAAGTAAAAATGCTTTGGTTAGCAAAAAATATGAGTGGATTATGGGCCACCTACTCCTTTGCTAATTAAGCTATGTGACTTGGGTAAAATAGCAAAAAAAATTGAAAAAATGTGTGGATTATGGCCACTTACTTTTCCCCTTAATTAAGCTATGTGTGAAATGTAAAAATTTTAAAGTAAAGGCTAAGTAATTGCCCTACTAATACTGATTATTAAAACAATTTGAACTATCTGGAAAAAAATTGCAGAGGTGAAGGCAATTCACTAAAGGTTTCCAGTCACCCACGAAAGAAAAATTACAATGATTGTTTTTGTTCTCTGTAAACCGTGGGGTTAGGCTCTACACAAGCGAGCGAACCATGTGTCAATCTGCAAGAAAATGATAAGTGTTAAGCCAAATTATAGATATTAAGAGTGAGAATGATTATAAGCAATATGCATTATCAATGTTCTAAATTTAAACTTATATGATTAAAGAACAACGTATGTTATAAATGATACTATACTATAAATAATTTAACTAAAATTTACAATCTCACTAAAACAAATTAGTATTGAAGAACTAAAGGAAAAATTTATACCTCTATCATAAATTCAGTTAAATTAAATGACATCCTAAGCAATAACACAAGGCCATGTGCAAGGAAATTAAAGTAGAGTATAAAGAAGTATCAAAGTACTTTGTAAAATAAATGTAGAGATAAAAAATTATACTAATTATATGTTATTAGTCAATCCAAAATGCATTATGTAATATTTTTTCTCAAAACTTTGGAAATGAGTGGATATTTATGGTAGGAATGTAGCCCGAATACAAAAGAGGAATAATCAAGAAACCAAGTCTACTAGAACCATTGTCCATACCAAGTGAGTGTTGGGAAGAGGCCATAATGGATTTTATTACAATTATACCAAAGTATGAAGGAACAAATTTCATTATGGTTTTGGTGTTTTGACTTACAAAGTATGTCCACTTTTATAGAAAAGAAGCATCAAAATGGTTTCTGAAGAACAATCTGCAAAGGAAGAAAATCGTTGTCAACCACCATGAAAAGCGCTGCAGACATGATGAGCAGGAGACAACCTTTAGCATAGTCTCATTCACCCCTTACTGCTCACTCAAATTTATTATGACACAAACACGTAACACATAAATGTCAAATGTAAGGCAAAAAGGAAAAAACGTAACGGTATGATGTCAATATATCCAAAAAATTGATATATATATATATATATATAAGATAACTATCTTCGTCAATAGGAGAAAATTGGATAAAGTCACCGTATAAGATGACTCATCAATAGTATAATGATATATCTTATATATCATTAAATCAATAAATCAGAACAATATCCAATAAGACCCATGGATAGTTGGTTCACTCATATTAATTTTGAAGCAGAAAATATTCAAATAAAAGACTTATATTTTTTGAGGACTAGTTTAAATAGATAATTATTTAGTATGATCCATGATGAAATTGTAATGTTCCATCATTTAAATTATATATTTAAATATGATATAGATTTAATACATTAAAATTTTTATGATATATTCCATTAAATAAATTCAATAATTTAAAATTATAATTATCTCAATTTCACACACTGAATTAAAAAATCTTAAAAAACAAAAAATATGATTAAATATAAAAAAAAATTTAATGCATTCCATTAAATAAACTTAACAACTTAAAATTATAATTATCTCAGTTTCACACACTAAATTAAAAATCTTAAAAAAAACAAAAAAAAATAACAGCATTAAACTACACTTCATGTTAAAATTTATAATGAATTATATAAATATCATTAAACTCATCATAGAATTTAGGTAAAGAATTAAAAAATTAAAAGAAGAAACAACTCGTAAAATTTAATAATTTTAATAATTACCTTTTTAATTTTGGACAATCTCTTACAGTATTTAACGAAGGAGGAATTGCACACTATGAATCCTTAGTATCCTATCCATGTTGGAGAGGGAAAAAAAAAATTGTTCAAATTTCTAGCACTGTTCTATTGATTGCTCCTATTGATGGGGATGAACAAAAATGAGTCTAATCCTATATCCAATATAATTCTATGTATAGTATTCAAAACTGTCAATGTAAGAAGTGTATGTATGAATTTGGGGTTATACTTTGAAAAACTGAAGGCACTGTTCTTTGTCTTGTAAACTTCACTTGATTTGTCTGTAGATCTTCCAGTGTACCATCCACCATAGTTGTAGACTTTTAGTGCCAATAGTAACCCAAAAATGTCTTTGCACCATCCACACTAGGGAAATAAGGTGGTTCAAAATATATCTGACGCAAGGCATCACAAGCACCTAGATATGATGGACCCTTCATTTCAATGCTACCCATGGCTATTACTACCAGCTGCTAATATGAGAAGAAAAACCTTTTCACCGCGGCTTCTATTGCTTGGAAGGCCAACAGAACATGTATTGTTGCAACATGATAAGCACCTGAAGTGCTATGTGAGGGAAGTCCATGTGAATGAAACAAATGCATAAGTGCCTCCTGAAGCCTTGTTCCACCCTTTGGATCAGCCTCAACACCCATGACTTTGGGCACTAGATGCCTTAGTTCCTTGCATGCATTTGTAAGGTCTCTAAGGGGGGCAGACCAAAGGCAATATGCGCTTGCAAGCGTACTAGTGCCGCTAATTGCCAACTGGTGTTTAAGGCAAAGGAAATCATTTGGGTCCATCACTAGAAGCAAATTCACAATTTCTGTGAGCATCTTCCATATCCTTTCAACCATCCAATAGTCTGTGGATGCTCCTACAAAATCCCCAGAGTCTATTCTTTGATATATTCTATGCAACAATTCCTGGCCTACAAATACCCAGACCTCAAAGATCTGGAGGACATTGCAAAGTTTGGCATCTTCTGGATTATGGAACTGTTTATGTTGTTTTAAAGAGTGCAAATATCTTGGCTTGAAGATTCTATCATATTCAAGAATAGGCTTACTTGACATATTTGGTTCCCCCAAACCTAAAGTGAAGGGAGTCCTCTGCATATGGCCTTCAATGGCAAGCCATATTCTAGAAACCATAGCTTCAACTCTTTTCCATGTACCCAAACGAGGAAGTAAGCTCCCTTCACTTGTTCTGCTAACCATAGGTAAAGCACCAGGTCTCTACCATACCTCATGGAAAACTTTTGTAGCAAGAACACCACTACTTACTGATAACTGAACAGTGGGAACCTGCTTGTGATTTTCACAAATCATTGAAATCAACTCAATTTGGGAACTAATTAAGGATTCAAGCCTTCTCTTCCATTCCTCTTTGTCAATGTAAGTCCTTGTGTCACAGAGGATAGACGAAACAAACTGAAAAGTAATCTCCAATTACTGTAAGGCAGCCTTCACCAACCCCTCTCTAGACCAACTAGGCCATTCCTTGAATACCCACATGGCACTGAGCTCGGGGAGATGCACATACTGCTCGTAACCTGCACACTCCATGGGGGAGGGCTCTATGGACTCTTCAACAAAGGCAAAATAGGATGCCATTTACTTACAGGACATATATTTTCCCCGCAAACAAAACCACGAGAGTAAAGACACCGATGCTCTCCATATACTATAATCTAAAAAGGACAACATAATAATAGAATAAACACTAAAATCCATTTTAAACACTAAAATTTTAAAAACTTGAATAGAATAAAATGTTCTTAAATATTTCTATTATTTAAAAATTTATATATAATATGTTATTGGACAGAAAATATATCTATTTGTTGCAACTCAACTTTTTATGTAGATTATAAAAACTCAACACAGATCCAATATATTGAATAGAAAAAGACATAAATTTCTTGCAACTCAAATCCACTGCAGATTGATTTTTATTTTTTATTTTTATTATAATATAATATAGATTGAAAAAAGAAAGTGAAAAATTTATTTTTTTCTCCTCCAACAATTAAACAACAATCTTTTTAATAACCAAAAACCGTTCTGTAAACAGTGGACTTATAGCTTGTCCATTTCACCAACACAAATTTCCAAACCTGCTTTTCAACAGATCGCCATTTACAGAAGTGGCATCATTCCAATCATGTTCAGAAGGTAATTAATTATTACCCTAATTAGTCTGTCAACACTATATTCCTATCCTTCAATCTTGAAAATTTATTCCCAACTTGACTTTAATTGGTATGAAATCCTAAGCGGCAAGGTTAATATTTATGTATGCAGAGTACCATGCGTGAGGAAAGGTGGAGTTCGATTCACGATCAATGGGCACTCCTACTTCAATTTGGTACTCATTACCAACATAGGAGGTGCAGGGGATGTGGAGGCGGTTTCCATCAAAGGTTCCAACACTGGTTGGCAAGCAATGTCCCGCAACTGGGGACAGAATTGGCAAAGCAACTCCTATTTGAATGGGCAGACTCTCTCTTTCCAGGTCACCACCAGCGATGGGAGAACCATCACTTCCTATAATGTGGCTCCTGCAAATTGGCAATTTAGCCAAACATTTGAAGGACTGCAATTTTAACCCATTTTCTTCTTCATCACAACTAACTCGTCCAAGAGTAACACAGAAGCAACAAAGCCGAAGTGATGGGAGAATATCACCGTGTTTTAACTTTGTACAATAGGCATTATTCCTAGTGTTGAACCAAGTATACGAGCATTGCTGCCCACTTCTAATTGTTTCTGCTGCATGAAATTGATATACACTTCCCAAATATTGTTGCGCTAACTGGAGGCAGTGATATATTGTATCAGTGACATATTTCTCATAAATTCCATAAATTGGCGCTTTTAGATTTTCATCGTTATCGTTGATGGCAATTACTGGATATTTTCATGACTTCTCTTCGCGCGTTCCCTATAGGTTTGAAGCGAATGAGTTAATTTTTTTTTGTATTGGTCGGACTAATTAATTGAAGTAAAGAGCCTTAACGTAATCATATATATTGGGATCGATACAAGCACGTTATTCCCATCCCCCTCTGCGCTTATCTCGATCCCCCTCCAATTCCCGGTTTTCTGGGTACTGCCAAATTGAGAATATTATAAAATATTTTATTGCAAAACATATTGCCAATACTTGTTTCACTGGTGACTTTGTTGTTGTTCAGACGTTTCTGTGGTTTGAAGACATGATAGGCTAAACAACAGAGCAATAATAACAGGAATTTTCTGTTTGAATGGTGGGTAAAGGGGGAAATTACAGAGGACGATATTGCCTATTTTTGGATTAGAAAATTAGTTCAAATCGATAGCAAATTTCTTCCAAATCGATAGAAAATTCTACATAGATTATTTCCTTTAAAAGGAAAATAGCAGCATATAGGCAGAAGTTTTCTGACTACAAGGTGATACACGGGGCGAATTAACGATAAATCGTTCAAATCTATGGGAGATTTCTTGTTTCCCTTACATAATAGAAATCCGGTGACCGAGAAATACCTGTTTCAAAGTAGACGGGAAGGCAACGCTGCATACACTGTGTGATCCTACCCTCTGTAACTTCTGTTCGCCCGTGTTCTGTTGGGAATTTGTTCAATGGTTCAATTGCTAGTGATGTGGGTGAGCTCCGGGTTTTGGTTATATTGGATTTGAGCAGAATGTGACGGTGGAATGTGATGCGGTTAAAACATTAAATGCCATTAATACCCGTAGGTCGTCGCTGCAGTGGAGGCGGGCAGGCTAGACGGGCAGAAACATCGGGTCGCCGGATTTTTGTGAGATGTAACATGCCATCGCATGCATGGATGCATGGTGTGAGGGACGACGACGGCAATGACATCAGGAGGAGGGATAGCGGGAGGAATCTGTACTATAAGGCATCACATTAATATATCAATAGAGGTGGAAATAGCTTTCGCCTCTACGCTAAAGCCACATTTATAGTTCTTTGGTCAAACTTCCTTACACGATCCCCAAAACTCCAAAATTTAACAAATTTTGACAACCCCTATTCTTAGTGTGATAGTACTAATCAGAGTCACCATTGTTAAAACAATAAAATATATGTTTATATTTTACTTTAGTTATTTGATTTTTATTTTAATTTATCTATTTTAATTTTTGTTATTCAAATTTTATATTTTAGTTTTTTTTGGAAAGAGTTTATATTGAATGTAACTAATCATTATTTATAAGTGATAAGGCATAGTTTTAATGTTATTAAATGTTATAAATTTTAAATAATTCAAATTATTTATAGTTTTTATGTTTAATATAAGAAATATTTTTAGAATAATATTTTTATTGTAATTTTGGTTTTGGGAAATTAGAATTATTTGTTTTAAGTAAATTTTAATGAGAATTTTATCAAGCATAATTAATAAACATTTAAAATTTAGTTAGTTAGTTAGTTCGTTTGTTTTTTTTAAGTAGTTTTATTAAATGCAAGGAGAGAATAACAAAAATATTGAGATAATTTTCATTATTTTATTAATGGATTTTTTTTTTGAAAAATTATAGTATATTAAATTGCTAACTGAAATTAAATGATGGTGAAGACATAAAATCAAATTAGTTATCACCATTCAACATTAATAGCCTAGTATGATTGTTCTAAAAGTGCCTCTCCATCCATGTATAATCTTCCATTCACATGTATGGATAAAGCTCGTGATGAAAACCTTGAGTTCTATGAGCCATTTATCAATTGCAATATTTTATTTTATTGTATTTTACTTAACTATATTTTAATCTAACACCAAACATTTGTCTTTTCCCATGAGAGTGTTTCTAGAAAGAGACTATGCCTTTTGTCGATTTTTTTTCCTATAAAAATCTATACAAATAATAGAGTAATATGAACAAATATGATATAAAAATTTATAAAAAAAACTCATCCACAAAATCTATACAAATAATAGATTAAAATGAGCAAATATGATATTAAAGTTTATAAAAAAAATTGTCCACAAATAAAGCTCTTATTATCTCTAGATAAGTGAGAAATAATGAAATCATGAACTATTTTGCTATTTTAATTGTAATTTTTATTAATATAAAATTTTATATCTTTATGTTTTACTTTAATTTAACTATATTCAAATATAAAAAACTAATTTATATTTTTCAAACTAAATAATTACAATAAATTATAAAAGCTACTGACTATAAGGCCTTGCCTTGTTTAAAACTTACTTTAGACTTCAATGGAATCAACACAATCAAATACCCACCTAAGATCTTAGGAATCTAGATAAGATGTTAGGAATCCATTGAAACTAGTTTTATTATCGTATACCATCGAGATGAAAATTATAGTTCACATGATAGCAACGTCACATTACAACTATCCCTTTTGTTTAAAAAATATTTTTTATCTCCCTCGGAAGGAAGCAAACAGCTTTTAAATGAGGAAGGAAATACCTTTCGTTACAAAGAAGGAGAGAAGGAAGTGGATTTTAATGAAGGAACTATAATTAGTGACTGAATTTCTTATAAAAGAAGGAACAGATGCATCACCCATGTGAAAGGTTTAGTTTCAGTGAAATGTGATACAATGAATTATGTGTTTGAAATATTAATGTGGCAAATAAGAAATTTACGAAGCTAAGAAAATAAAAGGAGAACGTTGTAGAGGGGCAGTTAACACTAAAGTTCATGTTATCTTTATTTTGTTGGTAAGTTTTGGGAATGTTACAAAACTCAACGACTAGAATGGGCTAATTAAATAATTGATTCCATTTTTATTTTTATATAGATTGTATATTTTGGGAATATTTTAGAAATATAGTGATAGGAGTTAAATTAAGGTCAATGATTTGATTTTCATCTATCGGATTTTGGAATATTTCTCCAATCTATAATCAAATTAAATTTAGCATTTATGAATATAAAAATAAAACTTTAGAAGAGGAGAAATGATGTTCATAGTTAAGATCATAAGAACAAAACTTTATAGGAAAGGAGAAGAAGAGGAAGAGATCAAAAGGACACATGATTTGTGTGGCGGCCTTACATATATTCCAAAAGCATTTAGTTTTCAATGACACAAAGAGATTAGATAGGTAAGCCCCCCAATTCCATAATGAGATTCAATGTCAACTAAGGAGGTTGGCAGCAGAGGTCACTTTTGAAATATGCTTGTTTGTCACCGACCCTAGTAGCAATTGTGGCATAACTTGTTTGGCTCCATTGGACAATATGACCCCCCTTTCCTTCGAAAAATTAAAGATCAAATAAGTCGACCATGGGAAGGTGGCTTCTCAAGCATTGTGCACAGATATTTAATTAAAGATCAAAGATGCCTCCAAGATATGTAGTGTCATGACTTGACGAAGATAATGGACTTTCCATTAGGTTGTAAATCGACAATGTTCTACAATGTTTCTCCCTCGCAGGTGGACATCAAAAGGCTTTACTCCAAAGATGCTAATGAGGGTTGAATTTGTCACTCCTAATCACCCCTTTTATCACAAATTTCTTTATAAAAATCACATGTTTTATCCATTTTCATCACTTCCCATTCCACTTATTCATCATAATTAGAGTGACTAGATCCAATGGTAATGGACAAGTTTTTTTTAACAATAAGTTTAAAAAGTTGCATGCTCTGGTGAATGTTGATTCGTTATGAGCTTGTAGGTATCAAGAAGAACTCCCTTTTATGATTTTGATTGTGAAAAGAACAACTACAAAAATCTTCATCAAGAACCATGAAGTTGAGTAGGTCTTTCAGAAAGTACCCATACTGAGGATTTTCTCTACAACATTAGTCCGTAACAATTTGTACAATGATATAATACATAATTTTAAATTTTATCTATAACATTAAAGTTATAACAATTTGTATAATGATATTATAAATATTTTTGTAGCCAAAAGCATTTTCAAGAAACGAGACCATTGATATTGAAAATCTTGTCTATAAATGCATTTTTCCTTTTGTAAATATTTAATTTTATTACTATTACTTCTTTTTCTTGTCAGCTCAACCTTACCATTTTGTCTCAACCCACTTAAGGTTGTCGAAGACATGAAGCTTGAAAATAGCTGTTGGTGGTGCTCGACCCACCAACATGTCAAGGGATCTCCTCGATAAGAAGTCACAACTAGACCTCAGATCGTTTGGTGTAGGAGTCCCAGTAGTGGAGTAGTATGGTATCGTCTTAACTGTAGTTGCGCGCAGAGGTGAGTAAGATGTCGTTGGTAGCAAGGGTGTGACATGTGCAACAAGTCAAGGAAGATGCATGAATGGCTCTAACACATGGATGGGGGAATGATAGTGCCCCTTAGAAACCTGTGATAGTACGCAGCTTGAAAGGGAACACAAGAGAAAAGACACATCACAAGCTGGAAAGCAGGCTAGCCAACGATCCAAAGTGATGGTTAAACCAACAACACATATTGATAAGATTCATACAAACATATATAGAAAATTCCATACATACATGTGTAAACAAAAGGTACATATATCATTAGAGTAACTAAGATAGTTGAAATACAATAACAACATATGCATGGAATGTGTTGGCTTTGTTATATTAAGAAAGTGAAAGATCCAATCATACATACAACTATGACCATCCACTAGTCCCGACAACAGAACATTAAAGTTACTGCCGCTTGCTCCTCCAAAGAGATATACTAGCTTTGCATTGTGGAGAAGCCAAGGCTCGTTACAATACACTCCAAGATTTCTCTAAGATACACGTATAAGAAGCTTGGCTTCCAAAAGCCTGTACAATGAGTTATGAGGTTATATAAATAGAAAATGGTGGGGTGACCCTTCACATTCCCCATTTGTGATTGTTCACCTACCCTCATGACTCTTCAACTACTAGATGACTGTTACATTCTACTATCGACACTTGGTCTTTCACTTTTACAAGATGTTACATTACAATCTGCACATGTACCCATGTGAGACAAAATAGGCTTGAGAAATCCATGCAAGGTATCAGTAAGACTCGGACAGCTGTGGAAAGACCAACTCTTCGACATCCTCGCAGTGATCGATGATGGCGAACTGATGCCATGCTTGGTAGTCCGTTATGGTGTCCGTGTGCTCAATGGTGACATCTTGCTAACAGAAAACTCTTGCCTTCGTTGCATCTGGGTACACTGATTTGGCACCTCTATCCAGCTCGTCTGATAACATGCACATCATAGTCTTGAGTGCAGCCAGACCAACAACATACTGATGCATAGTATTTGCGTTGATCTCCAAGTATGCATTGGTGACTATGCCCACCATGTCAAGACCATGAAAACAGGTGTAAAAACAATAAAGGAGATTTTATGTTGAATCTGTAATTATGTTCCCAAACTCTTAAAAAATTAATTAATAGATTATCTAATAGAATTGTTGAGGGTACCTACCTGTGCCCTTGTGGTTGATGATGACTCCAACTCCCTGCCTCGGTTACCAAAAGACCGAATCCAACCAGCCAAACTGAGTAGAACTTGGCTACTCAATCAAGTAAGCTTCTTAGTAGAAGCCGACTACTCCCCCATGCCTAGAACCTCAGAACAACTCAGGCTCCTCCTGTGGATGATTTCCATAGATGATGTTCCTCCTCCTTTAGATTTTCTTCCCTCCGCCCCCCTGTAAACTTCTACTTGGTGGCCTTTATATGATTTCTTGGCGGTGGCCACTCTTCCACCAGCAGGCCACTGCTTAGTCTCCCGGTGACACCCTCCCATGTCACGTATCACCTTCTCTTACCTCTTTTATGGTCAAGTATAAATATCTCTCTCTCTCTCTCTCTCTCTCTCTCTCTCTCTCTCTCTATATATATATATATATATATATACACTTTATGATTTAATAAATGGCATTTCTATATGTTTTTTTTTAATTAAAGTACTTTATTTTTAAATATTAAAATTATAACATTGTTTTAAGTACCCTTTTAATTAATTTCATATATATATTTGAATCATTTTATTAATTTATTAGTATAATTTTTATTAATAAACTGAGATATATAATTTATTAGCTCTCTTTTAATATTTACCCATACATTACGCAATTATGGGTGTTAATGGATGAGTAGAACCTCTATTCGAAGAAGTGTCATGGTATTTAGTACTTATAGTTAATTTAGTATATAAATACTAGTGCGGTGTATGCGACACATGCATATGTAGCTATCATATGCATGCATCGTATGCCTACTATTATTCTTGCGTTTTCTATATTTAAAGATAGGTCGTTACATACCAACTCATCAAATTACATGTCCAGCTCCAGTCAGACTTGGTTCTTTGACTTTGCCTTGGTGAGTGTTCCAATGGATGGGATCGCGTGCGTGCGCACAATAACATCCATGCTTCTGAACACTCACGTATGTGAAGCCTACAAATTGGTGATGAGCTGTGGGAGTTCCTCATAGTTCCGAATCTGACTCTAGATGTGTGCCTTCGACTCTACCGCCTTTGGCTTCATCATCTTTGGAAAATGCAATGGGGCTCCTTTGTACCTCATTGTCCATGTTTGCATGTGATCGATAACAGTATGTAGATTTGACAAGATGCATGCTCTCTTAACACAACGCTGATGCCAACCGTTGAGATGGACAATTGACTTATGCACGATGACGAATTTGGAATACAATGTCTGCATGACTGCTTCGAGAGACGATGCTTCATCCAGTATAGCTCTCCTCAACTCTGCTCTAGCGGATGTTGTAACATTTTCTCCTCTCTGCTTGACTGCTTGTAACTCCTTAGCCATGCGCTCATTCTCTGCTATCAAGAATCGAACACTCGAGCTGGTGGCTTCGACATATGCTCTGGTAGCATCAAACAATGCTGCTGGATGCTTGCGCACATCGGATACGATCACTCGTTCTTCAAACTGCGTAGGAGATATGTGGACATCCGGAGTAGGAACTCTACGCGACTGCACAACTCTGTGTTGTGACTCGTCGAAAGATATGTTGTGCATCTCCGCCTCTGGATTGTCTTCAAGGATTTATGTGTCTCCTTGATCGCTTGGGACTTGCTCTTCTTTCGGATTTGGTGAAGCCGGTGGGGTGACCTCTTGGTTCCGAGACATGAGGTCAATATCCTAATCTCACTCTGGTTGAACCATATCTATATCCATCTGCTCTAGCATATGTTCAATCTCTTGAGCTAAGTCCTGCTACTGCGACTTCTCACCCTGTAGGCTTTGTTTCAGCTGCTTGGATGAGCCTATAACCTTTATGTGCGTAGTTTCATCAATTTGTTCATGTTACGCCTCCTGCTATACCTATTCCTGTTGCACTTCCTTCTCTCTTCTGCGCAGCTCCGGTTCCTCCCAGAGTTGCCACTTCAATTCCTGCAACTCCTTTTCTGTTTCCTCCATCCTTTGTTTTTCTCTTAGCCTTTGTGCGATCCTCTTGTCACAGTGTCACCTCTTAGGCTCAATCTCCAAAGATGCTTTCAATACAAGTGGGTCTGCTTTGAACTTACAACTTTTCTCTGCCTCTGCGATGTCAACAACCTTTCTCTTGCCTTTATCACACGCAGCTCTGCTACCCTCTGCTACTGCTAATGATGCTACTCTCTGAGATGTTACTTCCTTCTGCTTTTCTAACCACTCTACAACTATGCCAACCGGTTCATTGAGAATGGAGCAGTGATAACAATATCTCCATGGGTCTTCCTCAGGCCAATGACATGCCCCGTGGATCCAAGGGAATTGCACTCTCACATAGTGGTCCTTCACCAAGCAATGTGGGTCATACATATTGAAACTTTTGGTGCCGAAGGTGAATCTCTTGAACTCATTCATCTCAACCTCAACATGCTTGAGATTTCGAATATCATACCACTCGATCCGCAAAGGAAGAGCTGGCCAAGATGCCTTCTTCTTCCTGTATAGTCTCGCTGACAGCCTTGTTGAGATGTGATATGACTGTTGGGTTGTGTTATATTCTTTCCACGACTAGCCCACGTAGTTAACTGGGGGGCTAGAAGGGGGGCGGATCCCCCCCTTTGTTGCGATGATTGAGTAGTGAGGGGACTCATAGGGTGTTTGAGAGGTGTAGCTAACCCCACTCTATGGGGTTCAAGGTAGCGCCCTGGAAAATTTTGGTTTTGAACCCTATATTAGGTTGGGCAGACCCACTTATGGTTTTGTGCATGTTTTTCGCACATGGTTTTGGACACGATGGTTTTCGGTCCATGGTTTTGGACATGATGGTTTTCGGTCCATGGTATTGGATGCTTCGGCATGTATAAATATGTATTGTAACATTGAAAGGAACATAATGAAAAATCAAGGTAGCAGTCCCGGTTTTGGGATCTAGGGGAAAATCTCTGTGTATATGATTTATGCTCTCGCATTGTTTATTTTCTATGTTTTAGAATTTGTATGCAGGTAATTTCTGTACGGGATTAAAACCTACATTTGGTATCAGAGCTATTTTGGCTTCAAGGGGATGCCTTTGTTGCTGAGGGGTTTCGCTTGGGCCTCTAGTAGACCCTGTTCAGTGGGAGATCTGCGTGATCGATTCTGGTAGTGAAAGAAGATGGTGAGTAGTGCAAAGATAGAGATCGAGAAATTTAATGGTCAGAGTTTTGAGTTGTGGAAACTCAAGATGGAGGATCTGTTGGTGGATAAAGATCAGTGGATCGCGGTAGATCTGGGTACTAAACCAATGGGAGTGTCTGATGAAGAATGGAAGAAGTTGGATCAGAAGGCAAAGAGCACAATACGATTGTGTGTCTCAGATTCAGTATTGTTGAATGTATTAGGGGAAGCTACGGTGAAGGCTTTGTGGGACAAGTTAGGGACTATGTACCAATCTAAGTCTTTGGTGAATAAACTGTTCCTACGGAAAAAGTTGTATAACCTGAGGATGAAGGATGGAGACTTGATGACAGAGCATCTGAATGTGTTTAATACTATGGTAAGTCAATGATCTTCTGTTGATATCAAAATTTCAGATGAAGATAAGTGCATTATTTTGTTGTGTTCTCTACCAGATTCGTGGGATAGTCTGGTTATTAAAATAGGTAGCAATGCAACTACCTTGTAGTTTGATGAAATAGTCTCATCCTTGCTGATGAAGGAGATGAGATGAAAAAATATGGAGAGCCAGAATGGTGATGCCTTGTTTGTATGAGGACGGTCCTAGAATCGAAACAAAAATAAGTCATCGAGTGGGAGATCTAAATCTCCAGGAAAACCTGTAAAGGTGGTGTACTGGAAATGCGGAAAGGAAGGGAACTACAAAAGGGACTGTAAATCTAAAGCTCCTGACAAAGGAAAAGGATCTGATGATGCTCCTTCTGCAGAGGCGAAAACCACCTCAGATTAAGGTGGGGATGTGTACTTGGCTTCTTCAAGTACACATGTAGATCATGAGGCATGGTTGATTGACTCAGGTGCATCCTTTCACTTCACTCCCCATAGAGAGTGGTTCTGCGAGTTTGAGAAATACGATGGTGGTGATGTATTCTTAGGGGATGATAGGAAGACTAGAATCGTTGGTCACGGAAAAGTAAAGTTGAAGTTGTAAGGTGGAAGGGTTAGAACACTCCTGGGTGTTCTACATATTCCTGCATCACAGAAAGCTGATTTCTGTAAGCAAGCTGGATGATACAGGTGTAAAAACAGTGTTTGATAAGGATACCTACAAGATGGTTCGGGGAGCACTGGTTTTGATTCGGGGAGTTCGGATTGGAACTCTGTACAAGCTGCAAGGTAGCACTGTTATTGATGGGTGAAATAGTTCTATGGTTTCTAAAAGTGGAGCAAAAAATCTATTGGTCTCTGGAGAGAAGACCATGCTGTGGCATTAAAGGCTTGGACATATTAGAGAGAAGGGCCTTCAAAGACTTCATGGTAAAGGTATGGTAGAAGGTATGAGTAATAGCTCTATGGATTTTGATTTATGTGAAAATTGTGTATATGGGAAGCAGAATCGAGTGAGTTTCCCTTATGGTGGTAAGAGGGTGAAACAAATATTAGAGCTTGTGCACAGTGATGTGTTTGGACCTGTGAAGGTTCCATCACTAGGTAAGTCTGTGTACTATGTATCATTTATAGATGACTTCTCAAGGAATACATGGATATATTTCCTTAAGAAGAAATATGAAGTCTTTGACAGGTTTAAAGAATTTAAGGCTTTGGTGGAAAACCAGACAGAGAAGAAGATAAAGGTGTTGAGGACAAATAATGGTGAGAGTTTTGCAGTAACGAATTTGAATAATTCTGTAAGAAGTGTGGTATAGCACGACAAAAGACTACTGCATATACACCTGAACAAAATGGAGTTGCAGAAAGAATGAACAAGACGTTGATGGAAAGGGCAAGAAGCATGCTTAGTGGTGTCGGGTTAGAATAAGAATTCTGGGCAGAGGAAGTGGAGACAGCATGTTACCTGGTCAATAGATCACCTTCATCAGTGTTGGAGGATAAGACTCCATAAGAGGTATGGACTGGTAAGAAACCCTCTCTTTCACATCGAAGGGTATTTAGATGTGATGCATATGTACATGTTCCAAAGGAAAAAAGAGCCAAGTTAGATAGTAAATCTGAAAAGTGCATCTTTATTGGGTATAAGGATGGTTTAAAGGGTTATAATATTTAGAACCCAATAACAAGGAAGGTTGTGTACAACCGAGATGTGGTATTCAGAGAGGTGAAATATTTTATTAAACATGAAGTCCAACCAAAGGAACCTGAGAAGATAGAGTTTGAACTTAAGAAGGAAGAATCAGACTCTACAACAGAGGAGGAATCAGAAGATGAAGAGCCACAAACTCTGGGTGTGAGAAGATCAGTTCGAGAAAGAAGGTAGCTAGAAAGGTATAGTCCATCTGCTTTATGTTCAATTTTTTCTTTATCTATTACTGATGATGGTCCCAGAACTATGAAAGAAGTAGTAGATTCAGAGGATGGAAAACTCCGGAAAGAGGCCATGGTTGATGAAATGGCACCTTTGCACAAAAATGAGGCTTGGGATCTGGTGGAGTTTCCGACTGGAAGGAAACGCATTGGCAACAAATGGGTGTTCAAGAAGAAGACAAATGTAGAAGGAAAGGTGGAGAAATACAAAGCTTGGTTGGTAGCAAAAGGTTATTCCCGGGTGTCGGGAATTAATTTTGGTGATATTTTTTTCTCCTGTTGCCAAGGTAACTTCTATTAGATTACTTTTATCTGTTGTTGCTGCTTTTGATTTTGAGGTAGAACAAATGGATGTGAAGACAACATTTCTTCACAGGGATCTAGAAGAGGAGATCTACATGAAGCAACCTGAAGGCTTTGCAGTGAAGGGTAAGAAAGAACTAGTATGCAAGTTAAAGAAGTCTTTGTATGGGTTAAAATATTCACCAAGGATGTGGTATCATAAATTTGATACACTTATACGGGGACTTGGCTTCACCAAAAGCAAAGCATATCACTGTGTGAATTTTAAATTAATTGGTGACCGTGTTATTTATCTGGTCTTGTATGTGGATGATACGTTGCTGGTTGGAAATGACAAAGAAATTATCCAAGATTTGAAAACCCATTTTCCCTCCAAATTCGACATGAAAGATCTTGGTGGTGCAAACTATATTTTGGGCATGGAAATTAAAAGAGATCTGACAAAGAGGAAGCTCTAGTTAAACCACAGGAAGTATGTTGAGACAATATTGTAGAGGTTTAATATGCAATATAGTAAACCGGTGAAGGTTCCTATTCTTGTAGGTGTAAAGTTATCTGTTGAACAGTGTCCCAAGGGACAAGAAGAGGAAGAGGACATGTCCCGTGTTCCATATGCAAGTGCAGTCGGTAGCATGATGTATGCGATGGTTTGTAATAGACCAGACATTGCACATGCAGTGGGAGTATTGAGCAGGTTTATGTCAAATCTAAGGAAGGAGCACTAGATGGTAGTGAAGCGGGTTTTCAGGTATTTGCGTGGCACTAGTGATTATGGTTTGTGCTAGCAAGGAAGACCAGGATTGGATAGAGTGTTGGATATTCATGGCTTTGTTGTTGCAGACTGGGTTGAAGATCCGGATAAGAGAAGATCTACAAGTGGGTATGTGTTTAACCTTTTTGGAGGTGCAATCAGTTGGATGAGTAAGAAACAATCTGTAGTGGCACTATCAACTACAGAGGCAGAATACATGGCAGCCACTCATGTAAGCAAGGAAGCAGTTTGGTTGCAGATAATTTGTTCATGTATGGGGTTAGTACAGGGAGCTATAAGGACAGACTATGACAGCCAAAGTGCAATATTCTTGGCAAAAAACCCTACATATCATTCAAAGACAAAGCACATTGATGTTCAATATCACTTTGTGAGGGATATGATGGAAGACAAAAAGGTGTTGTTGGTAAAGGTGGACACTTTGAAGAATACTGCAGATGCATTGACAAAATATGTGAGCTCTGAGAAGTTCTCTTGGTGTAGAGAAACAATGGGCATTGCAAGGCTAGATAAATGACTAAGCTCTCTTATGGCCCCATGTGGAAAGAAAACAACAAGTGGGAGAATGTTGGGTTGTGTTATATTCTTTCCACGACTAGCCCACATAGTTAATCGGGGGGTTAGGAGGGGGGAGGAGCCCCCCCTTCGTTGCGCCGATTGCGTAGTGGGGGGAGTCACAGGGGGTTTGAGGGGTGCAGGTAACCCCACTCTATGGGGTCCGGGGCAGTGCCCTGGAAAATTTTGGTTTTGGACCCTATATTAGGTTGGGCAGACCTACCTATGGTTTTGTGCATGTTTTTCACACATGGTTTTGGACGCGATGGTTTAAAATCCATGGTATTGGATGCTTCGGCATGTATAAATATGTATTGTAACATTGAGATGAACATAATGAAAAAATCAAGCCGGTAGTCCTGGTTTTGGGATCCAGGGGAAAATCTCTGTGTATATGTGTTTTATGTGTTATGCTCTCGCATTGTTTATTTTCTGTGTTTTAGAATTCGTATGCAGGTAATTTCTGTACGGGGTTAAAACCTACAATGACACCTCTTGTATGACGAGCTTGTCCATGGAAAAATTTGGTAAAACATGCAGAGCCTTCTCCGTGTTGTACATTCGTATGAAAGTGCCAAGGAGTGAGGCATACCAATCTACTAAGTCAATTAATTCCTCCGTTGTTGCTTGCGACATGTAAGGTGGATCCTGCTTAGATATCATCTTGTACGTTGGGTTGAGAAAGTGGTCTGACAACTGTATGATAACTCCACAGAAGTTGCATTCAGAGAACAATCTGCAATAAGTGTGCACAGAGGTTTCCAAAGGTGTCCATGCTTAACCCAAGTCTGGGAACTGCTGACGAGCACAAACTGCATCCAGTATGTAAGCAGACATGTATATCTCTGCTTGCTAACCCTTGGGAAGATGCCAAGCTTCTGTCACCTGTTCCTTCAACCTGAGAGCCAACATGTTAAACCAGTTGCAAGGTATTCCTTTGCTGGCCAGTTGGTCCAATGCAACAACCCAACTTTGCAGGAAGGTCTCTGTGCTCTCTTGGCCATATAAGCGACATAAAAAGATGACCAAGTACTGATATTTCTTTTGTAATATCTTCGTCTTGTAAACCTGGCTGGGTGTTGTCCTGAACCTAGATAGCTCTTTCGCCCAACTCTTCAAGATATCCCTTGAGTTTGCACTGTTGCTGGGTCTGCTGAAGGGTTCCTCCATTGTGATCGCCAGATGTCACAAGTGATACATTTCCTGAAAGTCCTTTGCCATGAAGGTAGCAAGTTATGTTCCACTGGCACTGCTCAACACCATTGTCTCAGGATCAGTATGCGAGACAATCCAGTGGATCATGTCTGTGGATGGAAACATGGGATACCTACATGCAATCCGGTACAAGCCAAATTTGTGAATGTTGACATAGACCCTGCAGTCTTCCAAATTTTCCTCAAATATACCTGAGAATGTATCATTGATGTCCTACCATTGCATCTTGATATCTTTGTCTATGAACAACTTGGTGTCTTCGTTGATAGGCAAGCTCATAGACACTTGCTCAACTGTATATCCAGTTGCACTCTTAATGGTGTCCTTTGACCCTGTTCTCTTGGAGGCCATTGAACCTATACTACTGAGAGACGAACGAACACCTGTGATACCTGGAGACATAGAAACACTCAAGGCAATAAATCTATCAGTTGAAAACGAAAACAACTTTGAGGACTGACATGCAACATACCTGGGTGACTGACTGGGAAGATTGTGAAATTTTCATTAGGAGGCTGGGAGACTAATTGCCAAAACTACACAAGGCATAGTTCGGGTTGTCAGGAGGCCGACTGATTGTTGGAACTGCGTAATGCACAGTCCAGTATGGCCTGCTAAGGACTGAAACTGCACAATGCGTAGATTTAGTCACCAATGACATTCCAACCCAGCAACTGCATTACACAATTTGTGGGGTCAGCAAGGCATTGCCTCCCATAATTGTGCAAAGCAAGTCTGGAGGCCAGTGTTAGGCCAACTTTGTGTAGTTTCTATAGGGAAAGTAGAGCCTTCACTCTCAGAAATGCGCATTGCTAGTCGGGCAAGGCAGGGTTTGGGCTAAGGCAGTCCATAGTTGCCGACGAGCGATTGAAAACATGAAAAGTTATGAATGCATGGTGAAGTTGAGTGCAAACAAGAGTGAATGATCATGCATGCAAACAATGAGTGCATGATTCATAAAACGGGAAAACAAGCATGTGTGTGAAGTGAGTCACCGCAACAGCGACCCTTAGTGCAGAAACAATGTCATGCATGCGACAATAGTGAGATGCAATGAAAAACATGAAACAATGCTTCTACAAGCTAACATGCATTCAAAAAAACCAAGCAAACAACATTCACACAAAGAAAAATACAAAAAGTGACAGAAAAGAAGTAGAACACATGAAAAGCAAACTTACCCGGAAAAAGATGAGCTGAATGTGCCGAATGCTCCTAGATATGATGTGGGATGTCAGAGCTCCAATATCGATGTGAGGAATGAGATATGTAACATTGAATAAATAAGTTTGATAAGAATGAGGCTTATGACGTGCATGCCACAAATGTAGGAAAAAGCGACACTTAGCCAGAAGTTTCTAAAACGGTCTTTGCATGTAACCTCAAGCTGCTAAAAATAGATCCCTAAAATCTAGGGATGTTTTTTTGCTTTTTGTTTTTTTGGGAAAAGTAGCCCATGCATGAAAATCAGGGTTGCTCAGTTCTGGGGGGCACTGGTCAACCTGAAAGCACATGCAACAGTTTGCAAGCCTAGGGATGAAATTTGTGCAGTTTCTGGGCTATGCAAGACTGGTTCTTCCTCTTGCATTGTACAATTTTTGGACTAAAGCCCTGGATGTTAGTCAGAATTGCACATTTTCTAAGCTAAAGCCAACTGTTGGGCTAGATTGCATAGTTTTGAAAGGGAAGACTGCCTGGCTAGATTGTGCATTTTTGGAGCCTAGCAGGCAGCACAAAATTTTGGAGTTGTAGTCGCTACAACACTTGGTGACAGAATGGTAGAATTCCAACTCTCTGAATGGACCTTGTTTCGTGAAAATAAAGTCTAACTCCTCCAGAAGTATTGTGCAGTTCTTAGATAATCTTAGTTTCCACACTAGCTTGATTGAAAGATGTAGCACCTACCATGCTCTTGGTTGGTCATCATAAATTCCAAGCCAAGTCAACACAGTTGTTTCGATTGGGGATGAGGGGTATATTGGTACACAAGTAATATGATAGTTAGATTTTAAGTTTCAGCTTTGGTGTTGCTCCGCTGCGAGTAGGCTTGGACAGTACCCTAATGGAGTCACGCAGGAACATAAGCATCGCTCTGCTACCAACAAGCCTGGTTAGTACCCCGTCAGAGTTACTTGCATCACCTCTCTATGAAGGAAGCCTTTCTCTTCTTTCACCTTATTCATTTTTCATTTTTTTCAATTTTTTTTCACATTTTCATTTTTTTCATTTTTCATTTTTCATAATTGTGCATAAGCACTTATTCATTTTAGAGCTGGAAGAGGGATCCCAACTTATTAAGAGCAAAAGAGGTTGTTCCTTCAAATAAGTATTTTGTATTTACCTCTGACATACTTGCTAAGGTTTCCCCCTAACCTTACTCTACTTGACTGAGCTGACAACAATTAACCCATAAATAACCGACTAGAGTAGGTGATACTAGTTAGCACACAAGTGTTATGTTTTCATCAAGGTTCACTTCGAACATAACTTATTTTCCATTGGTGTATCATTGACTGAAGGCAACAAGTTCTACATAAAGATATAGGATAACAGATGACATAGTATTGATAAATGTACAAGTCCTCTTGTACTTTACACTCCTTGTTACTAGAGTCGTGCACAATTCATGTGAAACTAACCTACAAAAACAAAGAAGAGTAGAATCAAATGCGAAAGAAAATCAATTAAGCAAAGAAAGCAGGCAAGCAAACAAACAACAAAGCAAGGAAGAAAACATCCATGCAAGCAAACAAGACAAAAGCAAACACTACTCCTACTCCTAAACTAATGGTGCATGGGTTTGATCACGTGAAGTGATATTTCCAATGCAGCCATTGATACATTGGTTGACCCATGTTTGTGAAGCCATAGTTCATGAACAGCACAGTCAGGTGAGCCATCAAACATGAAAGATATAACAATTGACGACAAACACACTTCGAATGTGAATGCGTCCACAGAAAAGAAAAAAGTGAAAGCGCATGACATACACTATGTGGACTTACCCTCTTGTTGTGCTCCACTACATGCAGATGTTAATCATATTTACTCTCTTGATTGTGACATGCAAGAAAACACAAGAAACATAGACAACTTGTGTCACGCAAGTGTGCTTGTTGTGTAAGATTCCTCCAATGCATGAGCGATTAGATCATGTAGTTTGAGTGGAGGAAGAGAAATATGTGTGTTGGATTGATCTTCAATGCATACAGATGAGTGATGAGGAGCCTTGGGTGTTTCAACAATTTCCTGATCAGAAGTGAAACTAACCTCAAGACAGGGAGGCTTGACATAACCATCAGCTCCGGCTGAAGTGCCTCGACAGTCTGCAGGGTTTCGACTTCATCGACAGATAGATCATCATAAATGGGTGGCTTTGAAAGATCAACAATAATAGAATCAACATTGTGATCGAATACGGGAGTAAATGGATCATGACAGCTATGAGCAAAAAAATCAATTATTTCACTGACATCCTCATGATTAGATAAATCAAACAGAAGGGTAGATGAGAAGCAAAATATTCACCCTCTGCGTTTCCAGAAAAAGCAGATGAAAAATCAAGTGGATTGTCAATGAATAATTTGTCCTCTCCACTGTCGAATAATGGATAGACATCGGGTGTGTTCTGCGAATTATCAACAGTGGATGAATTTACACAAGGAAAATCAGAGATAGCGGAGTCACCAAAGATGTCAGGAAAAATCGGAGGAGACTTTGACAAAAGGAGATCATCCTTCGTTGTGGGTTGATGTTCAGGTTCCCAGTCATACTCATCATAAATGACAACGCAGGTTGGTTGTGCAATACCAACTCCTTTGGTGGCTTGATCCTCGTTCACAATAGGTGTAGAGTCCGGAACGAAAGGACACAAGCCAGTGAAATCTGAAGGATCAACAGAACGCAAAGACAGAGGCCAAGGTAACAACTGCATGTGACAACACATGGGCTTCACAAAAAAATCTACGGGAAAATTGAGAGAAGTGATGATGGGAGGGTATGACAGTTGAATAGGCATGTGTGCATGTTCTCCCACATCACCTTGTGGTGGTGGAGTTGTTTGATGAGGGGAAGGCGGACAATCACATGTGACAACGACTATGTCCACTTCCGATTGCGCAGTTCCATCACCAAAGTATGCTGAGCAAGGTTTTAACTTCAACTTCATCATGGGATAGAATTATTTGTGAAGGAAATATTCGAATTTGTCCCAAAGACATTGGAATTTCATCTTGTTTTTCAGAGCTTCAAACTGAAGTACACTGAAGTGCTGCCAAAATCCTTAGGCAATTCATGTAAAGTCTTATGATGTTTTAACAGTTTTTTGTCAAGAGGTTCAGGATCAAAATGATGGAAAGTAGATTCAATTAGATCACATAACTGGTTAAGTGAGTGCACACAGCCATGAGGCAGGTTTTGGCACCATCATTGTGGGGATTCGTGAAGTGTGTGTGAAAGCAGAAAGTTGACCTTGACTTCATCGAACTTGTTTGCATCCTCAAGGAATGCAAGAAAGTCGTGTAAGTACTCAGGATAGGCCATTTTTCCTTCACCATTGTACATGAATTTCGACAAGAGATCATAAAACTTCCTCGTAATGTCAACAGGTTCGACATTAGACAGACATCGCGGAGGGAGGAGTCTAATGATATCCATGACAGATGTGTGAAGATTCAAAACAAGATGTGAGGATTCAGCTTTCCATCTGGCCCTCCTTCTAGAGCCAGAAATGTTGACGGTGTTGGACCCGCAAACATGTTAGGGGATCTCCCCGGTAAGAAGTCCCAACTAGACCTCACACTGTTTGGTGTAGGAGTCCCAGCAGTGGGGTAGTACGGTATCGCGTTGACCACGGTTGAATGCAGAGGTGAGTAAGATTTCCTTGTTGGTAGTAACTATGTGACATGTGCAACAAGTCAAGGAAGGTGCATGAATGGCTCTAACACACGGATGGGGGAATGAGTGCACCCCTTAGAAACTTGTGAAAACACACAGCTTGAAAGTGAACTGTTATAGCTCCAAATCTCGCTCTTGATGTTTGTGATGTGAAACTCATGGCTTAGGGCAACCCCTCCTTCCAGACTTGGTCCAAATACTTAAAACACAATATTTTACTCCCTATACGCGACATTTCCCTGAGCTAAATGCGTGTGTACGTGGGTATGTGTATACCCAACCCGCATATATGTCTTAAGACACTTAAAAAAATTAAAACTCCTTAATTTTGGGCGGAGATCACGGGTTTTACCCGTTGATTACCTATTAGTGCCCATGGCCCAATTGTTCCCAACAAATTCCCAACTAAAAAACTACTTTGGGAGAAGTATAAAAAGGATTCAATGGGAAGGCCTAAGGGAGGAGAGAATAGAGAGAAAAATCACTCTACTGAGACTATCCCTGATCAGGTTTGAAGATCCTTGTGCTTCCAGCACTTCCCCCACTACAAGAAACCCTTGTTTCCTTGAGTTATGATGTCTTTTCACTAGTTGAGATATCCTTGTGTGAGTCATGGAAGGAGCCTTTTGAAGACTTGGGATTGGATAGATCCGAAGGACGGTTCCGCTTGGAGCCAACGAGAGGAAGATTCAAATGATATCGTTCCTTACTTTGTTTTATTTATTTGCAATAAAGAAACACTTGTCTTGTTCTCTAAATCAATCTTCTTCATGCTTATGATGTTGTTGTTATGGTTGCATATGAATCGCTGTTTCAATTGTATAACTAACTACCTTTCAATATGTTGTGAAGTTGATTTCTATATGATGCTTGGTCCATATACTGCTATGCTTCTTTGAATTGATTGTTTTGCAGGTTTAAGGATCAAAAGGAACTCCAAGAGGGTTTGGACCCTGGCTAGATCTTCCCGAACGAAGAACCCCGAGGTGCACCTCCCTTCATGTAGTTTTCTTATTTTAGTATCATGGCTGTGTAGAATGCTTGTTTTTTGCTATAGATAACCCCCACTCTGCTAGGGTATTGACCCAAAACCCTAGGGGACTTTGTCCCTCAACAGAATTGGTGACTCCACTGGGGACAACAATATTGTTGTTCCTAGTTTGGGTTAATTTAAGCCAATTAGGGCTCAGCCTTTGATTTTCTTGCTATAACTAAGTTTTCAGTTCCTATAGGAACTCAGACTTTAAGTCTAAACAGTTTCTTCAGACCCCTTTTTTTCTTTTTCTTGTGAACTATTATATACGCAGTTTTGCCAAGTTATAGAAGCATATGTACATAAGTTTACCCATATGAACCCGCGTATACACAGGTTTCTTTGGGTTTAATTGCATATACATGCAGCTGTGCATTGACACAGTCGCGTATACCCTAATTTTCCAAGATTTTTGCAAATCTTTCTTGTTCAGTAAATTTGTTTGCTGGTCTGAGTGTTTCCTGAGCAATCAAGTTTGGTTGTCAGTCTGTGTTTTTACAGCAAGTTTCCGGTTTCGAATTCTCTCCGTTTGTGGAAAGTTTTGGTCTTGTTTTGTTTTGTTGCAAGTGTCATCATTTGTGTTTGAGCACACGAGATTTCTCTCTGAGAATCTTGGCTGTTCTGGTCTTCTAGGGCAGAAAGATTGGTTTCAATCTTTGTGACAAACTTTATCTTTGTGATCTTCTTGCTTTGTGTCAAAACTGCATCTTGTGGCCATTTGCTTTTCTTGCTTTTTGAAAGTTGTTGAGTGATGATTTTGAGAGTTGTCTTTCTTGATCTTTTGATCATTGTCACCAAGCTCTTTTTGTTGCTTTTTGGTCGTTAAGAGCATCTTGAAACACCTATTTTGTTGAGTTTTCACCCATTTTGAGTTGATAACTTGCAAAGTGTTTTTGTTGCCTATTCTTCGGTCTCAAAGTTTTCAATAGTATTTGGAGCACTTTTGAAAAGTCATTTTTTGTTTTTTCTTTTGAAGAAAACTTCTTGAAAACTTGGTTTTTGCTTTCTTTGGCCTTGTTTTGATTTGGTTTCTTTTTGTGAGTGAAAGTGCATTTTTGTTTGTCTTGAGATTTTTTTTTTAGTATTTGGATGAAAATGAGCACTAGCAACTTATATTCTATCTAAACATCTTAAGTGGCTAATTAGAAGCGATAAACAACTTACTTTCATTCTTTGTTTTAGAGTAGTCTTAAGTTTTTGCATTAGCATATACTCATTGCATTAGGATAGTTTGTGCATCTTTTAGGGCATCCATAGTTTTTGTTAGTTTTTGTGAGTATGAAGCTTGTTAAAAGAAAAGAAAAGATAAATTTATTGATTTCTTAGAAGTTCCTTAGAACCTGGTAGAAATTTCTTTCATCGAAGAATGAAACAAGCTCATTTGCATATAGTTTGGTTTTTATTAATTTCTTGTGCATCGAAAAACACCACAAGTTTCATTTCCATTTATCCCTTGACTTAAGAACAACCCATTTAAAAACAAGCGCTAACTAAAATATACTAGAACTTTTTTATATTGTCAATTTAGATACACCAACAAGTTTTAGGATATTTAGGGCCTTGGATTAGGTGAGTGGAGAGAAAACTCTCCAAGGCCATTTTAAACTATCAAACATAGAAGTCTGAATAATGAGTGCAAATCCAATAGCGTTAGGGAGACCAGGAAAGCTCCATATCTGGGAGTTAAGCACAAGGGCTTTTGAAGATAAGGAAGAGAGATACCCCCTCTCCTACTTGTCGGATCTTACCTCAAGACTATTCTGCCTGGCTTCTGACACGAATTGGTAACCTTAGTTGCTTCTCCTAGGGATCTACATAGGTGGCTGCGGAGGGGAATCCCGTGGCACCTGAGGTCAACGTTGTATCACTCTTAGCGGTACTTCTGGAGGGCACCCTTGCGAAGCTTGGGGGCTTGCACCGGCACAGGCTGTTGTTAGGAGGTCAGTGTAACTCCTCTGTTACCTTTGCTGGTAGGACTGGGCCATCATTATCCTAGACTATCTTCGGAAGGCCCCTTACTTCACTTTCCTATATTTTGGTGTCCGGTCCTTATCACCTAGAGTGGAAATACTTGAAAGTTGTTTGATTGGCTGACATCTTTTAGGGAATTTTTAGTGTGTGCTCTATGCTCTTAGTTGGCCTAGCTTTCATCTTTTCTTGAGTCTTTAATTAGATTTTAATAAAAATTCAAAGTGGCTGACCGATCACTTAGATGATCTCGAAGACTTCGTTGTCTTTCACCACCAAGTTTAGAGCCTTCTCCTAGAAGGCATAGAGGCAATACTGCCAGTGGATTTCACCCAGTGGTATCCAATGCATCAGGGATTGGTCCTTTGCTTGGGGGCATTCGTGTACAAGATAGGCCTAGTACTGCCACAGAGCCAGAGAGGAACACTCTAGTTCTCTCTCGAGTCCTCTTCCAATCGAAAGATAACATTGAGGTAGAAGAACTCTTAGAGCCATTAGCAGCTCCGAATTCTCCTCTGTCTTCTGATCATCCAGACATAGTAGTATATGTTAGGACTCCGACACATAGACCTTCAAGTCCAGGTCATATCACACACATCCCTTCGATGACCACTGCTGGGAGAATGGCATCCACCGCAAGTGCGACAGGCATGTAGACTTCTATATCAGTACAAGGGGGAGGAACCATTTCCATCCCTTCTACATCTTTATTTGGGTATACTACTAGCACATCATTGTTTGGGTTTACTGTCATTCCGTCAACGAGTGGAAGTTCCCAAGCGTATGCATCTAGTTCTGGATTCTTCCCATTTGGCACCCAGTCACAGGGTATTCCGTCAGTTTTGTTCAATGCCTCCACATCCATGATGAGTGGATCGACTTCATTCTAGGGTTTTCCTTTCAGAAGTGGTCATATACCAATTCCAACCTGATGATAGGATCTATGCCTTTTTCTTCTATAGGTCAAGGCAGTAATCCCTTTAAAGGTTGGACTAACCCTGTGGTTAGTGGAATAGGAACTAGGAATCCGTTTTTTGGCCAACAACGGAATAGGTTGTACTCCACAATTAGTTCGTTTTGGAGTATTCCTACCTTAGCTTCTACTTGGAATCCTTATCAGGGGTTATCGACTCCTTATAATGCTTTAGGAGGGAGCTTCGCTGGTTATGGAGGTTTTTCGGCCGGAGTTGGTCAAACTCCAAGTTTCGCTAGATCACAAGGTTCGCCTTTTGGTTCAGCTGGTAACTTTGGGCAGCCTTGTGCCTTCCAAAATCCAAGCCAATCTTTTCAGAACTTTGGGAACTTCGCCCAGTCTGGGTGGAATCCCCAAGGTCCTCCTAGGCTTCCTTTTCTGGCAACGTTGAATTTTCCAGATCTCACGAAATTGACAAATGATCCAATCAGATACAATCCGGCCTGGCCTCCGGTCCCAACCAAACTCCCATCAGACATTCCAAAGTTCGAGGGGAAGGGCAGTGAAGACCCAGGCGACCATGTAACCACATTCCATTTGTGGTGCTCATCAAACTCCCTCATCAATGATTCGGTTAGGTTGAGACTTTTTCAACGCACCTTAACTGGCAATGCGACCAAGTGGTATATAGAGTTTCCAGGGGGCAGTTTTACATCTTTCGCCAATTTGGCTAACATTTTTCTAAACCATTTCCAGTTGCCCGTCCGTTATGATGCCGGAACTTTTGGCCAATTTCCATCAGGATACGACAACTGACATTTCTGATCATATTCAAGTATGGAGACAAAGAAAGAGGCTCATTAAAGCCGAAATTCCTCCTGAATACCATCTCGAATGGTTTTTGAAATCTTTACAACCTAAGATCTCTAAGGATGTCTCTCTGTCCAGAGTCTATTCTGAAGAGCAAGCTATTTTTAGGGCCCAACAGTTAGAATTGATTTACTCTCAGTCTGGGATTCTACAAAAAATATTGCTTGATGCTCCTGGGACTAAGGTTGATATAGCCAAGTCGAAGCCAAGTCCCCATGCAGATGGTACCATTGGATCCATAGACACTAATGTGGTGAACCTATTGAGCCAATTGCAACAGTTTTCTTTACAAGCTCCTCCTACCAATCAGGTCACATCGTCTAACCCTTCGTCTTCTCAACCCTCTTCCGTTAATGCCGTCCAATCTTCCAACCCCAAAGGAAATCAAAATTCCAATGGGAAAAAGAAAGGACGAGGTAAGAAAAAGAGTCAAGATGGGAAGGCTGACGCAAATAAACCTGGCAATAATGTTGGTGGTGGTGGAAATGAGTCTAGAAAGAAAGTCAAGTTTCCATGCAAGCTATGCAGTGGAGACCATTTAACTCATCTCTACCCAAAAATTCAAGACGCTCAGCGCTTGTTAGGGCAGCAAGGGACTTCTAGCTCTCAAGCTGTGTTAACCAACCCTTTTCCCCAAGGGCAGTAGATGCTTGCTGGCGCAAATTCAAATCCTAGTAACTCTGCAGGGGGCAACCAGGAAGGGGATAAATCATCAAATGTTTTCATGATGGGTTCTCACGCCAATGTGGCCACATGGTCACATGATTATGGTGAAGCTGAAACATCCAAGGATAAATCAGTTACCAAAACTACCAACCCATTTCATATTGAGTGACTATCAACCCTCTGTCGAGACTATACCTCGGATACCGAAAGGTTCTGCTAAATGCGCAATTATCAACCCTAATGTTAGGGCAGCCCAGAATTACTCCATTGTTGAGGATTTGGCTAAGAGTCCATGTGCTATGTCCGATTTAGAGGTGCTCCAATCGTGTCCTGTTCAAAGAAGTGCCTTGCTTTAGGCAATGGGGTAGTGGATCCAAATAATTCTTTAGCTCTCACTTTTGATATGCATAATGTCAAAAAGAGATTTCCTTATCATATGGCTTTCCAGATAAATTCTACTTACCGGAAAACTAATATTTTTCGGATGGTTATAGATGAGGGAGCTTCCACGTGTGTCATGTCTATGTCATGTTGGAAGGCCATTGGATCGCCTTCGGTTGTTCCTTCACCTACCCTCTTGACAACGTTTGATGGTCATTCTCATAGGCCATACGCGATTATCCCGACCTTTCCTATATGTGTTGGAAGAAAGGTCATTAATATCGAAATAGAAGTCATCGAAGCTAACCTAGATTACAATCTCCTCTTAGGAAGGAACTGGATATACAAAATGGATTCCATTATTTCGACTCTGTTTCGTGTCATTTTCTTTCCTCCTAAGGGGACTAATCATTTGGATTATTCTCCAGTGGATCCTCGTGCGACTTCAGACTCTATTGTTCCCTTAGTGGATAACCCTCGTCTGCCTAATGAGAATCTAGGAGTCAGGATGTACTTTTCATTGATGAGTGCTTTTGATCTTCCCCTTCCTACAGCTAGAATAGATACAATTTCATCCTCCAAGGATCCTTTATGGAAAGAGTTGTTCGAGCTCACTATTTTTCAAATCTTGGGACCTTTCCTTTATCTGCAACCACATCAGATGAAGGGAAGGTGGGTGAAATAAAATGTCATATGTTTGTAGCAAAGCCTAGATGTGAATCTATCGATAACTCTGCAGACGATCATCCTACTCCTTCCTCAGAGAAAGAGTTAGATGGTGATGTGGCTCATACTCGGACCCTTGATTCCACTTCTGCACTGGATTGCTTGGATATTGTTTTTCCATCTGACGAAGCGATATTCGAAGTAATGATGGTTGTAGATTGACCATTGGAAGATTTACATCATTGTTTATATTTCCGTCCTCCTTTGCATGAAGTCAAATCTAGGTCCTCCAATTTGTCTACTAGCGATGTGTACGGTTCCTTTGGCTCCAACACAATTTTTTGCCGAAGGTAATATATTGATTGGTTCGATGACTGTACCTATAAACATCCCTAGAAGCCAGCTGGTGGAGCCCCTTGATGAGCTCTACCTTAAGAAGTACTTTGCTTAGCAATTAGGCAATGGCTTCTTTGTACATTTTGTATTTTTGTACATATCTCATCGGGAGTTTTTTGATATCAACACTTTTTGGTCTGCTGTGGCAGGTGTTGTTGGATGACTTGGTCTATTTTCGATTCGCTGATGGCGCTAGTCGATACACTCGGAAGCTCGCCTCCACAGCTGGGTAATCTACTATCCAACTGGTGAGTTGATGGTGTCAAGGGGAGTATGCATTGGTCCCACATCAAATAATATGGCTAAGTATATTACCGTTATTAATTTACTATCCGAAGCAATTTCTTATGGAATCGATTTGTTGGTAGTCTATCTTGATTCACAACTGATAGTGTAACAATTGAATAACATATATCAGGTAAGGGATCCATGTTTATATCGCCAGTATTTAAGGGTGAGGTTGTTGCAAAGATCATTTACTTACATTAATTATTTGCACATTCCAAGATCTTATAATTGGTTAGCAGATTCTATCACTAATCAAGATTTAGACTCGCACATCAGTCATTCATCACAATAAAATCAAACATCAGAAAGTCGAAACTGTATATATATATCATAAAACATCTCGAGTGTACATAAGTGTGTCCAAAATAATATACAAAAATTGGGACTCAGATGCCCATAATCATGTCCAGTACATCTAATGACTTGGCTCAGGATGAGCAGCTAAGTATGCGACTACTGCTTTCGCCACACGCCTAAGAGTCTAAACCCAGTCCCGTGGCATGCCAACCACGTGACACTGCATATCTATAGGGAGATCCTCTACAGCCTCCATCGGTACTCGGTGAGTTAATCTCACCAAGTTCCGCTGAACTGTGTGTAGGAGTTGCTCTGTATCGGTAGCCGCCTCTTCGGCACTTCGGCCGCAATGTCCATGCTGTGGGAATCCATTTGGTTGTATTGGCCCAATATATGGAACATTATCATCATATTAGTCATTTGAATCCTATCAAAAATATTTTTTCAAAGTTCATTTTAATATTTGAAAAAATCATAAAAATCATAAAATCATACAATCAAAAACATTTGTTACCTATAGTGCCCCATGTCACGGCTGGTGGTAAAGCTAGATCAGGATCTCCTCAGAAGTCCAAACTGGCATAGGGGTAATCATCCATTGCGATGATTTGCTACCCCCACTAGGAGAAGAAGTCATCGTCGAAAGCAGTCCATGGTACGTCCCCACCTCCTAGTCATTTCATCAGGTCAGCCCACCTGCCCATCTGTGGATCTCGCAGGCTGCTGATCGAAACTGATACTCTAGGGCAGAGTGCTGGGACCCTCTCAAAGAAGAAAGAGCACAAAATTGTTCCATACCCAAAGTTTTTGGTCTGGCCCTTTTTGATAGATGTTAGCTGGCTCTTCAAGTTGGCGAGAAGAGGAGTACACCAATCAAATACTGTGGTGAGATAGTCTACCGCCAAGCTCATGGCAAGCCGTGAAGCCTGGTGTAAGGAAGCTGATCCGTTCACTTTGGCTATAGTGAACAGGATGATCCTCAATGATAAACTCTCCACATGCTTGATTGGAATTTGGCTTCCAATCTTTTCTGGATGACCCGGGCAATATATATGCACATAGTCCTCGATAGAGAGGCTACTTCGTGATCTACATGTATAATGTACTACCTCTCCCCTTCGAGAAAGGCCTGTGATGAAATAAATATCCTCAACCTCTGTCTTTAATGGAATTTGATCGATCATGAATGAGTCATCTTCGATGCTCCAGTATTGAATGAGCATTTCGAGCAAGCGAGTGTTTGCTTTCATGTTTGGTATTTTGAAGAACTTTAGCAAACCGCATCCTCTTAACGCATCCAAGGCCTGAGGATCGTTCATAACCTCATCATCCACTGTGGCATGCTCTCTTTCCCTCCAAGTGACTGGCATCCTAAGGAAAAATAAGTTTGGACCGTTAGTTTTTTGTTTTGAAGTTTTCACGGTGTATATGCAGGTCTGTTTCATACACAGTCGCATCTAGGGCATGCGTATACGCGGGTTGCATATAACCAACCTGTGTATACACCGCAATAAATTTTTTGACATAAATTCAATGGTGAAACTTGAATTAAAATTTTTAAAACCAATCATAAATGAATGCAAGATGGGTTTAAGGGTTACCTGGTGATTTTGGGAAGATTTCTCCACTCCTTGTGCTCTCAACTCAAACAGTAATAATGGTGAGTCAAAAAATATTTTATAAGCTTTGAAAATGTCAAATTTTTTCAAAACTTGATTTTGTTTTGTCTCATATAAATTTTAACTTGGGAACTTGGAATGTCGAGAATGGTTTGATTTTCAGGACATTTTGGATGCTTTTTTTGACAGTTTCGAGTTGGTTCCATGACTGCTGACCCATCATGGCAGGCATCGTTTTCTTACTGGCATACAGGTTAGGGAAGCCATTTTTCCATTGAATTATGCATACTAGCCTCCATTTGTCGATACACTTGTCGTAGGGTCGATCCCATCGTGTTATGGTTCATAAATCATCTTCACTTGCCGATTTTTAAATCATGGCACGATGGTAGAGCCATCCTTTTCATGGACATCATAGTTAGCACCTCACTGACATTTTTTGCCCATGCTGCTTCAATTTGAGTAGGCTCGGGAGCCCTCTATAGTCCCGCCATGACTTATGCGATGAAGACTCATTCCTCTTTGCTTCATCGCTTCGTTCTGGCCTTATACCCTAGAGGCTCCTTCGTGTTGAGTTGTACTACTGCATTGCATTTTGACCATTTACATCTTTTGGACTTGAGCCGACTTCACTTGGACTCGTGTTTAAGCCAACTTTTGACCATGACATCTACAAAATCAAACTTGCATCCCCTTGACTTCTGCAACTTGACACACCCTGACCCATGGAAGGAACATACCTTTGAGTGTCTTTGACCAGTTTTCGCCTCCCTGCATTGAGCATAGGATTGTTCCAATCCCAGGAACTAGATCATCTGTTTCACCGACACTCATTCTTTCCACTGTACTATAGCATTATTTTATTCTTTTTCTAGCTTAAAGAAAAAGACAAAAAAAATTATATATTCCAAAAAGAGCGGGAACGGGACAATATTTCCACTTATTGTTGGCAGCTAGAGTCAGTCGTGTCACCCTTGAACAAAGCACTCAAAACAAAGTATCCTCCATTTGGGCGGGATTTAGTTTGACTTAGGTACACCTCAACCTTGTTATTGAGTCAGTTCTCCTCCGATTGGTTATCTCTTCCAATCATATGGAGAGTTCGTTTGTGCCTCCTGCATGACGAACTTATACTGAGTCATCATATGTTGCCACATAGTCATCATTGAGTTGTGCTTTTGTTCAAGGGAAGTTAGCCTGAGTCGGCCTCTCTGCGGTGTCTCTTGACTCATTTTTCAGTCGGCCATCCCTAGTTATCAGTGTCTTGTCTATCATCACATCAGTTATATTGGCCCTTTACTCGTGCCAATTTGAGAAGGTCTCCATTGACTTCTTGCTGGTGGGTCTTGTCCTTATCGATGACGACATCTTTCTCTGAGGACAAGCCTAGAGCTGCACCCTGGCCCTATTTTCATTATTGATAGGTCACCTTGTGCTCAGCATCGATCAGTATCATGGGTATTTGACTGATTGGTTTCCCTTGTGTTCGACATCAGCTTACACTATCACACATTGGGATTCGTACAGTACCTTGGTTTCCATTTGACCCTATTGGTGGATACCTCGCCTCTGTGTCAGCTTTCATTATTGGTTGGTTCAGAGGGTTTCTGTCGTGCGCTAGCCACATCTTATGTATGCCGGAAACGTGCTTCGATCAAGTTACTACATCTTTTTCATCCGATTCCTTCCACATTATTGGCCTACGAGTTACACTCGCGCTAGATTGATGAAGGATGCCTTAATGCCTTCCTTCTAGCGGATCTTTCCCTATCGACTACGATTCATTACTCTGGGGCAAAGATCTAGAGTCCATTTGGTAGTACCTTGGGGTTTGCAGTCATTAGTGGCAGATCCTTTGCTATCAACAGTGGGAAACCATCATTGTCTCCTGATTAATAGATTCTTACAGGGGTTTGACTCCAACTCATCTATTCACACTTGTTAGATTGTACTGGGTACCTTGACGCTCATTATCATTATCGATGAGTAGTCTCGCGCTTGTTAATGGTATACATCAATGACCGGTAATCAAATGATTTCTCACGTGGTTGACTTCAGATCATTTATTCCCATGGTGTAGAATTGTACCACGACGGTCGGTGAAGACCTCAGGTTGCATCAGCATTCATTGGTTCACTCTACAGTTGCTCCTATTGCTGCTAGTTGATACCACTCCACCTTATATGTTGCAGTCATTCATGGAGACATTCTATATGTTGGCACCTGAGTTTGCAATGTAGTACCATATTATTCCATCATGTTCATTTGGTACTATTGGGATCAGTCTTTGATATCAGTGATCAGCTTCATCCTTCAAGATCATTGACATTCTTATATGTGATATACAGACATGTACTTGTTCGATCATGATCAGATGATCCATTATGTATTTTCCAGTTCTCTATACTTGTATACTTAGTGGATCCGCTTGTACTTGATATGCGGATATGCTTTACTTTCTCTAAGCATGGGTATGCCTGCCTCAAACAATGTTTCTTTCTGATATCCTTTTGTGGCTTGGCAAGTTGAATTCTGGTGAGGTCCTTCTCAGTTTTTGACAGGTTTCCTTTCCATGCACTTACTTAATACATTTCGGCCATCATGTACCCTTTTTGACCTCATATATTAGGGGGCATCTGTTATAGCTCTAAATATCACTCTTGATGTTTTTGATGCTGCATTCATGGCCTAGGGCAACCCCTCCTTTCAGAACTGGTCCAAATACTTAAAAAATAGTGTTTTACTCCCTATATGCGACATTTTCCTGAGCTAAACACGTGTGTACGTGGGTATGTGTATACCCAACCCACATATATGTCTTAAAACACTTTAAAAAATTAAAAATCCTTAATTTTGAGCAGAGATCATGGGTTTTACCTGTTGATTACCTATTAGTGCCCATGGCCCAACTGTTCCCAACAAATTCCCAATTAAAAAACTACTTTGGGAGAAGTATAAAAAGGCTTCAATGGGAAGGCCTAAGGGAGGAGAGAATAGAGAGAAAAATCACTCTGTTGAGACTATCCCTGATCAGGTCTGAAGATCCTTATGCTTCCAGCACTTCCCCCACTACAGGAAACCCTTGTTTCCTTGAGTTATGATGTCTTTTCACTAGTTGAGATATCCTTGTGTGAGTCATGGAAGGAGCCTTTTGAAGACTTGGGATTAGACAGATCCGGAGGATGGTTCCGCTTGGAGCTAATGAGAGGAAGATTCAGGTGATATCATTCCTTAATTTGTTTTAGTTATCTGCAATAAAGAAACACTTGTCTTGTTCCTAAAATCAATCTTCTTCATGCTTATGATGTTGTTGTTATGGTTTGCATATGAATCGTTGTTTCAATTGTATAGCTAACTACCTTTCAATATGTTATGAAGTTGATTTATATATGATGCTTGGTCCATATACTGCTATGCTTCTTTGAATTGATTGTTTTGTAGGTTTAAGGATCGAAAGGAACTCCAAGAGGGTTTGGACCCTGGCTGGATCTACCCGAACGAAGGACCCCCAGGTGCACCTCTCTTCACGTAGTTTGCTTATTTTAGTATCATGGCTATGTGGAATGCTTGTTTTTTGCTGTAGATAACCCCCGCTCTGCTAGGGTATTGATCCAAAACCCTAGGGGACTTTGTTCCTCAACAGGAACATATGAGAAAAGATACATCACAAGCTGGAAAGCTATCTAGCCAACGATCCAAAGTGATGGTTAAACCAACAACACATCTCGATAAGATTCATATAAACATATATAAAAAAGTCCATACACACGTGTAAACAACAACTACATATATCATTAGAGTAACCAAGATAGCTGAAATATAATAACAACATATGCATCAAATATGTTGGCTCTGTTATATTAAGAAAATTAAAGATCCAATCATACATACAACTATGGTCATCCACTAGTCCCGACAACGAAATGTTACAGTCACTACCACTTGCTCCTCCAAAGAGATATACTAGCTTTACATTGTGGAGAAGCCAAGGCTCATTACAATACACTCCAAGATTTCTCTAAGATACACCTACAAGGGCTCCCAAAAGCCTGTACAATGAGTTATGAGGTTCTATAAATAGCAAAGGGTGGGGTGACCCTTGACATTCCCCTTTGTGACTCTTCATTTACCCTCATGACTCTTCAACTACTACATGACTGTTACATTCTACTATCGACACTTGGTCTTTCACTTTTACATGATGTTACATTACAATCCGCACATGTACCAATGTGAGACAAGATAGGCTTGAGCAAGCCATGCAAGATATCAGTAAGAATCAAACAATTGTGGGAAGACCAACTCTTCCAATGATCGACGGTGGTGAACTGATGCCAAGCTTGGTAGTCTGTTATGGTGTTTGTGTGCTCAATGGTGACATCCTGCTGAAAGCAAACTCTTGCCTCTGTTGCATCCGGGTACACTGGTTTGGCACCTCTGTCCAACTCGTCTGATAACATGCACATCATAGTCTTGAGTGCAATCAGACCAGCAACATACTGATGAATAGTAATTGCGTTGATCTCCAAGTCTGTGCTAGTGGCTTCATGCATCAACTCATCAAAGTACATGTCGAGCTCTAGTCAGAATTGGTTCTTTGACTTTGCCTCATGAGTGTGCCAATGGATGGGATCACATGCATGTGCAAAATGACATCCATGCTTCTGAACACTCGTGCATGTGAAGCCTGCAAACTGGTGATGAGTTGTGGGAGTTCCTCATAGTTCAAGATCTGACTCCAGATGCGTGCCTTCAACTCTACTGCCTTTGGCTTCATCATCTTTGGAAAATACATTGGGGCTCCTTTGTACCTCATTGTCCATGTTTGCATGTGATCGACAACAATATGCATATTTGACAAGATGTGTGCTCTCCTAGCACATTGCTGCTGCCAACCATTGAAATGGACAACTGATATATGCATGGTGACGAATCTGGAATACAACGTCTGCATGACTGCTTCAAGAGATGATACTTCATCATGTATCTCTCTCCTCAATTATGCTCTAGCAGATGTTGTAACATGTTCTCCTCCCTTCTTGGCTGCTTGTAACTCCTTAGCCATGCACTCATTCTCTGCTATCAAGAATCAAACACTCAAGCTGGTGGCTTCGGCATATGCTCTGGTAGAATCGATCAATGTTGTTGGATTCTTGCACACATCGGATACGATCACTCGTTCTTCAAATTGCATAGGAGATATGTGGACATCTAAAGTAGGCACTCTACGCGACTGCAAAACTCTGTGTTGTGAATCGTTGAAAGATATGTTGTGCATCTATGCCTCCAGATAGTCTTCAAGGATTTATGTGTCTCCTTGATTGCTTGGGACTTGCTATGCTTATGGATCTGGTGAAGCCGGTGGGGTGACCTCATGGTTCCGAGGCATGAGGTCAATATCCTGATCTGACTCTGGTTGAACCATATCCGTGTCCATCTACTCTAGCATCTATTCAATATCTTGAGCTAAGTCCTGCTCCTGCGACTGCTCACCTTGTCTTCTTTGTGTCAGCTGCTCGAATGAGTCTATAACCTGTATGGGCGCAGTTTCATCAATCTGTGCATGTTGCGCCTCCTACTATACCTGTTCGTGTTGCGCTTCCTTCCCTCTTCTGCACAACTCCTGTTCTTCCTAGAGTTGCCGCTGCAACTCCTTTTATGTTTCCTCCATCCTTTGTTTCTCTCTTAGCCTTTGCGCGATCCTCTTGTCACGTTGTCACCTCTTAGCCTCAATCTCCAAAGTTGCTTTCAACACAAGTGGATCTTCTTTGAACTTGCAAGTTTTCTCTGCCTCTGCGCTATCAACAACCTTTCTCTTGCCTTTGTCACACGCAGGTCTGCTACCCTCTGCTACTGATGATGATGCTACTCTGTGAGATGCCACTTCCTTTTTCTTTACTAACCACTTTACAGCTATGCCAACCAGTTCATTGAGCCTGGAGGAGTGATAACAATATCTCCATGGGTCTTCTTTAGGCCAATGACATGCCCCGTGGATCCAAGGGAATTGCACATTCGCACTGTGGTCCTTCACCAAGCAATGTGGGTCGTACGGTTTGAAACTTGTGGTGCCGAAGGTGAATCTCTTGAACTCCTCCATCTTGGCCTCAGCATGCTTGATATTCGAATCTCATACAACTTGATCTGCAAAGGAAGAGCAGGCTAAGGTGCCTTCTTATTCCTGTGCAATCTCGCTGACAACCCTGTCGAGATGTGATATGAAACCTCTTGCATGATGAGCTTATCCATGGCAAACTTCAGTAAAAAATGCGGAGCCTTCTCTGCATTGTACATCTCTATGAAGGTACCAAGGAGTGAGGCATACCAATCTAGTATGTTGATTAATGCCTCCATTGATGCCTGCGACATGAAAGGTGGATCCTGCTCAGATATCATCTTGTACACCGGGGTGATAAAGTGGTTTGAAAATTGTATGATAACTCCATGAAATTTTCATTTAGAGAACAATTTGCAATAAGTGTGCACAGAGGTTTCCAAAGGTGTCCATGCCCAACCCAAGCTTGGGAACTGCTGATGAGCATAGAATGCATCCAATATGTAAGCGAACATGTATATCTCTGCTTGCTGACCCTTGGGCAGATGCTGGGCTTTTGTCACCTATTTCTTCATTGACCTGAGAGCCAACATGTCAGACCAATTGCAAGGTCTTCCTTCGCTGGCCAGTTGGTACAACGCGATAACCCAACTCTACGGGAAGGTCTCTGTGCTCTCTTGGCCATATAAGCGGCATGAAAATATGACGAAGTACTGATATGCCTTCCACAGTATCATCGTCTTGTAAACCTAGCTGGGTGTTGTCCTGAACTTGGCCAACTCTTTCGCCCAGCTCTTCAAGATATCTCTTGAGTTTGCACTCCTGCTAGTTCTGCTGAAGGGTTCCTCCATTGTGATCACCGATTGTGGCAAGTGATACATTTCCTGAGATTCCTTCACCCTGAAGGTAGGAATTTGTGTTCCACTGGCACTGCTCAATACCATTGTCTCGGGATCAATATGCGAGACAATCCAGTGGATCACGTCTGTGCATGGAAATGTGGGATACCTGCATGTAATCTGGTACAAGCTAGACTTGTGAATGTTGACATAGACCCTGCGGTCTTCTAGATTTTCCTCAAATGTGCTTGAGAATCTATCATTGATGTCCTACCACTTCATCTTGATATCCTTGTCTATGAACAACTTGGTGTCTTCGTAGATAGGCAAGCTCATAGACACTTGCTCAACTGCATCTCCAGTTGCACTCTCAATGGTAACCTTTGACCCTGTTCTCTTGGAGGCCATTGAACCTATACTACTAAGAGACAGACGAACACTTGTGATACTTCGAGACATAGAAACACTCATGGAAAGAAATCTTTCAGTTGAAAACAAAACAACTTTGAGGAATGAGATGCCAAAACTACACAAGGCACAATACCGACTGTCAAGAGGCTGACTAACTGCTAGAACTGCATAATGAACAGTCCAGCCTGGCCTGCTGAGGATTGAAACTGCGCAATGGCAATTTCAGTCAGCAATGACATGCCAACCTAACAACTGCATGCCGCAATTTCTGGGGTCAACAATTGTTATCGTCAGATCCATTGTTAAACTATTGAGATCTTTTGTATGGTCAGATCCATTGTTAGACTATTGAGAATTTCTTCACGGGTTAGATCTCATTGTTTTAATGGTCAAGTGAATCTTGATTTGTACAACCTCTCAACTTATTATAACCCATGAACATATTATAATTACCTTTGCAGTGGTATTTTCGTTAACTCCAATTAGTTTTGGTCTCTAGTCTTTGTTTATCTCTGCCATTAATTTCTCCCATTAGTTTCGGTCTCTGGTTATCTCTATCATTAATTTTTGTTTCTGGGAAGGTGCCCAGGATTGAGGATTACGCTATTTTATCGACATTTCAATTGGGTTTTTCTTTCTTTTCAATTCTACTATCTCGTCCATAGGTAATGCATTGGTTTTTTTCGTTAAACCCCTTCCGCGTGTTGTTTTATGGTGATGGTTGCCATTAATTTCTTGGTTCCGATAGGTTCTAAAGCAAGAGGATTGTTGTGTAATTTGGAGATTTTTAAGGATAAATATGGGAAAGAAGAAGTCATTGAAGATGCCAATTGCTCTGTAACCACTAGAGTACCGTGGAGTGTCAGTGTGACTTGTGAGTATATTCACATTTTTTTCACATGGAATTTCTCGGATGGTTAATAGTGGTTGGAATGTGGGCAAAACAATTTCAATTTTTTTTTGTAAAGGTAGTGTTTGAATCATGATTTTGATGGTGTAAATGGATTCAGCACCATCAAAAACGTCTAGGATGCTTAAACTTTTGAAGTTTAACAACTATAACTTCGATTTACAAAAATCCTTACAGGATTTTAATTTCCATACCTTTCAACAAAAAACAGTCTCGTTAGACTACAACATTTTTTTTGACATTCAAACCTTAAACCGACGTAAAGTAGGTTTTGGACATTATCTTGTGAAAACAATGACAAATATATATAATATATATATATATATATATATATATATATATATATATAGATATATTTTCTGGGTTTTCATTGATGTTGGCAGTTGCGGCTTGAACTCAAAGCGTGTATCCCATAATGCGGGCTTCCTGAATGTGGGAATTGTACTGAAAGATTCAGGATCAAGACAATTCAAGGGGAATGAAAAGGGAAACACATCGGATCAAACTAGCCTAGCTATAAGGCATGGAAGGGACTGGCTAAGTCTCTTCCTTACTGAAAGGAAGTCTAGTGAGTAAGCTTGGGCTAAGGAGAATTTATTCAAGTCATGGCATGCAGTAGGATCTTCTTATGGTGTACAACATAGGAGTATTATTCCAAAACAGAAAATAGTCCTATTCCAGAAATGAAAATCATCTAGAAGGCCAGGTTTATAGAGTCTTAGTCTTATTACAGAAATGAAAATCATCCAGAAAGGCTCATCCAAACGAAGATGACTTATCCTTTTTAGAGATCAAAGGCTCCTATACATTGACCATCTTCTATACATTGGAGGTGAAGGTAACCTACATCCCACCCTCCATTACCAACAGCAGGTCACACAATTTTCTTTCCATGAATTTACATTATTTATGGTCACATTACAGAACACGCATTTGGGTTTTCAAAGAAGTTTTTTTCCAGATGTATAGCATATGCTTTGCAATGCATTTGAACTTTGCCACAACTGTACAATTTAAGCTCACAGTTTATGAAGGTTGGTTATGTTTTATTTAGAATCTGAATGTTTTAATTGGTTGCCATAATATATAGAAATATGTTTAATAAAATGCTAAACATGCTTTAAAAGTGCCATAATCTATTTTCATAAGTTATTTAGCTGAAGATAAAGTACCATCTAATAAAAAATATATAAAATCATCCTAAAGTGATATATATAGCTAACCATTGCTTTAGAAGTGCCATAATCCATTTTCATAAGTTATCTAACCAAAGATATATAGAGTAAAATTTAATAAATAAATAAAATCACCATAAAGTGATATATATATATATAATTAATTAATTTTTGTCGTAGTTTATATATATATATATTTGTTAAAATTATAAATTTTGTGCAAAAGTTTTTTGAGTTTAATATTTTAAAATATAATTTAACACATAATTATTTTGTTAAATTTCAATCAAAATCTCTAAAACATAAAATAGTAACAATGCCATTCTTGTTTATTTGGTAGCTTTGAGTTGATGTTGTTTTTTTAACTGTCAACCCAAGTATGTTTGCAAGAACAAAATCTCTAAAACATAAAATAGTAACAATGCCATTCTTGTTTATTTGGTAGCTTTGAGTTGATGTTTTTTGAATTGTCAACCCAAGTATGTTTGCAAGAAATTCAAGAAAAAAAAAATAGAATATTTTCATCAAGAAAAATATTTTACATTAAACATAAATCGCTTGAGCACACTACACTGTTATCTAGAATTGAGTAGAAGGTTGTATGGCCCACAATATATTCCCCAAGAAAAATCATTTAAACACTATTTTATGTAAAGAATGATTTGTTTTACATAAGCATAAATCGCTTGATCACACTAGACTTTTAACTAGAATTGAGTAGAAGCATGTATGGCCCAGAATTTATTTCCCAAGAAAGTCATTTAAACACTATTTTATGTAAATAATGATTTGAATTTAGTTGATCTTACCCCAACATTTTGTGGTGAGTTAGATAAGCACGCTTCCCATGTCACATGAAGCATATCTTGTCCAAATATCTTGGTGAGGTAGATGGCACGTTTACAATGACCACGAACTAAAAGGGAAAAAATGAAACTAAAGAAAATATTTAATATTACTCTTTTCTCTTTTTGTTTGTTTGTAAGTTTTTGTTAATTTATTACTTTTATATGTTAGCAATTGTACCAAATGTTGCAAAAGAAATGTCATAAAGCATAAATTCAAGAAGAATCGTGACATGTAAATGGTCATTGAAAATAAGAATTCATAAACAAGATTCCATGTAAAGGTAGAAGATAAAGGTAAATGATTTACATTATGTGAAATTTACAGATTGTATAATGTTTCTAACATAGATTGCCTCTTGATTTTCGGAGATGCTTTTTTAAGTTTCAATAGAAAATTACAAGTAGTAGATTATAATGGAAGAGGGAAATAAAATAATATTACATCGTGAGCAACATGATGGTTAGCTTTCTGCATTTAAATTTGCATCACAATTTGTTGAAGAAATGAGAGAGTCGAAGAAGTAATAACTAACCTGCAAAAATAATATTTTGTTCAAAATATATAGAAGAATTATTATTATTTTAAATATGGAATTTAACTGTTAAAATTGATTATAATGAGTTTGCATGTGAATTGTGTTATAATGAAATTGGAGTGAATGAAAATGTGCTTACTTTTGTCATGAAATTTCAATATTTCTAGTTGAAAATGCAAGGGGAACGATGGCATATTGAACACCATTGAAGATTTATGCGTAGTTGAAGACACATATTTCTTGATTGCGAATCAATTCGTATTTTTCGCATTTTGTCATGTTCATGTATGTGGATTATACATTTCAGAGAAGATTATATTTTTAGTAATAATTGTAAAGTTGATTGAATGCAGTATAGTGGTATGTTTGGATTTGGTACTGGTAGAAATATTTTTTCTATATTATGTAATGTAATTATTGCTTCCTCTATTTTGTTGCAATAACTATATAGTTGCGATATCTACGAGTCCATATGTCCTATTTCAGAAGACAAATAATGTTAGAAGTAAGGAGTTAAAAAATATAATAACAATGTAATATTTGCAACCATGTATTAATAATGATTAAATTTGATTATTGTTAATAGATAGAAAATATATGCGATAAAAATAGATTGAGCTTAATAATTATGGAAAACCTTTTGGAGATGTTAACATATGGATTGGAGCAGGTTGTCTGGAGGCATTTAATGAAGAATTTCTTCTGCATGTTTTCTGTGAGCAATATTTTTGTTGTCTTTCATTTTCATGTAACGATGGAAAGTTAATGGAGGGCAAATTCAGAGATCTTGTAGAGAAGGGACTCTTGAAATTGTTGTGAATGTGAGACCTTGACGTTTAGTTTTTCCAATGTATATTGTTGCTTTTACCAATGTCATACCGTGAGATTTATGTATAGTTAATTCCCAAGCCATATTTAGTGGAATTTGCGTACGTCCATTTCTTTTTATTGTTGGAATAGACAAGTGAGTGAGATTTAGTTCATCCCAAGGAGGCCCAATGTATTTGGGAAAAACTATGACAAAAAATGTTGGAAGTTGTGGAGGTACAATTGATTCTTTATAAAAGATGGATATATAATTTCCTCGAGGGAACCATTAACAAGTCCGGCCGAAACCTAAAGGTTGGAAGTTAGCATCACTTTTTTGCCTTTGCATAGCAAGACAATTCACTCAAGTTGTTCGTCTTCTAAGTAAAGGCTATAATATGTGTTGTCGTCTTCTGCGATGGATCTTGTGACAAAAGTGTTTAAATATTTTATCATTTGCTTATTATGGACCAATGTTTGAGCATTGGTTGGAAATAGATGCATTCAATCATGGAAAGAATGTATTTCATCTTCTGTCAAAGAATTTGCTCGAGACATGAGGATGTTATAGTCATCAATTGTTGGATTTTCATTTCTAATGTTCTAAAGGATGTTTCTGAAAGTAACCTGAGTGATGTTGTCACCTTGTTGACGAATTATTGTCTAATGTGATGATTGTGTTGAATGTGTTCCACAATTCACTCTCGTGGCTTGTCTTGTATATAGTGGTATGTATATGACGGGTAGTAACTAGCCGAGATCACCAACTAATATAATGGAACAACCACCGAATTGAATGTTTCTTTGTAGTGGATTGTCTCTAGAAGACGTTCTTTAATCTGGCTGAGAATCTTTGGTCCAATGAAACTCATTTCATCGATTAGTATGTATTGGATATGCTTAAGTTCTTCTTGGAATGTTGTAAGAGCATTTCCTTCTAAGGGCATAAGATCCTTTATGGGAAGGTGGATGGCGACATGGATTATCGATGCTTGTATGTTGAAGGTTGTAATGCCTATAGGGGCAAGGAGCATGATCAGTGAAGGTCCTTAGCTAGCAAGGCTTATGAGCATTTCTTTGATGCAATTTATAAGGTGGGATTTTACAGTACCAATAGTGCCTTGTATTATCATTCTTAAAGCAAGAAAAATATCCTTCTTAGCAAAATGATTAGAAAAATATTTAGAGATTTTCTTTGCATTGGAGATAATGAGTTAAAGGTTTGTAAGGATATGTTTATGTGTTTGAAGAATGCGGTGGACAGAGTGGTTATTCTCAATGAATTGTATGCCTTTTTCTTGTAGATCTAATGGGATAGTGGTACGAAGGGGGGGTTCTTCGCCCCCTCTAACCCCCTAGTTTAACTAGGGGGGCTAGTCATGGAAAGAATATAACACAACCCAACATTCTCCCACTTGTTGTTTTCTTTCCATAGGGGGCCACAAGAGAGCTTAGTCATTTATCCAGCCCTACAATGCCCATTGTTTCTCTACACCAAGATAACTTATTAGACATCACATATTTTTTCAATGCATCTGCATTATTCTTCAAAGTGTCCACCTTTACCAACAACACCTTTTTGTCTTCTATCATATCCCTCACAAAGTGATACTGAACATCAATGTGCTTTGTATTTGAATGGTAAGCAGGGTTCTTTACCAAGAAAATTGCACTTTGACTTTCACAGTCTATCCTTATAGCTCCTTGTACTAACCCCATACTTGAACACGATCTCTACAACCAAACTGCTTCCTTGCTTGCATGAGTGGCTGCCATGTATTCTGCCTCTGTAGTTGATAGTGCCACTACAAATTTTTTCTTACTCATCCAACTGACTGCACCTCCAAATAGGCTAAACACATTCCCACTTGTAGATTTTCTCTGATCCAAATCTCCAGCCCAGTCTGCATCAACAAAGCCACGAATATCCAAAATTCTATCCAATCCTGGTCTTCCTTGGTAGCACAAATGATAATCACTAGTGCCACACAAATACCTAAAAACCCGCTTCACTACTGTTCAATGCTCCTTCCCTGGTTTTGACATAAACATGCTCAATACTCCCACTGCATGTGCAATGTCTTGTCTAGTACAAACCATCGCATACCTCAGGCTATGGCTTGCACTTGCATATGGAACATGGGACATGTCCTCTTCCTCTTCTTGTGTCTTGGGACATTGTTCAACAGATAAATTTACACCTATAGGAATAGGAACCTTCACAGGTTTACTATCCTGCATATTAAACCTCTGCAGTATTATCTCTACATACTTCCTCTGGTTTTGGAACCTATGTTAGAATGGGCGGACCCACCTATGGTTTTGTGCATGATTTTCGCACATGTTTTTAGATGCGATGGTTTTCGGTCCATGGTTTTGGACGCGATGGTTTTTGGTCCATGGTTTTGGATGCGATGGTTTTCAGTTCATGGTATTGAATGCTTCGGCATGTATAAATATGTATTATAACATTGAAAGGAATATAATGAAAAATCAAGCTAGTAGTCCCGGTTTTGGGATCTAGGGGAAAATCTCTTTGTATATGTGTTTTATGTGTTATGCTCTCCCATTGTTTACTTTATGCATTTTAGAATTCGTATGCAAGTAATTTCTATATAGGTTAAAACCTAAAAAAAACTGGTTTTTACTATTATATTTAAAGACCAGTACATATATCCGAATATGTCTCCATGCAACTGAAATTGTTCAAAATGTGTGATGGCCTTCTATGTGCAAGAAATCAGTGATTCCAACCATACATATACAAACAGTAATCAGAATGCATACTGTAAAACTTACTACCACAACATCAAGTAAACATAAGAGATGAAACCAAAATACTAAAACATATTGTTCTGACTTCACAACCATAACTTGAAAACCAACAAGTTAGGACAGGATCCATATGGCAATCTGATATCTCCTTCCTCGAGAATGTTCTGGTCCATGAAGTGTTTAAAATGCATCCACCCATATTGTCCTTGTAGGCCTTTCTTAGATAGTTGATCCGCCTCCATATTGAATTCTCTCCATACATGTTGTATGGAATATGAGGAGAGGGTGGCAAGTCTCTATTTGATCCTCATGATCCAACTTGCAAGTAGTGGAGGATCAAATGAATGTACTGCCAGAATACCTCCAATAAGGCATTTTGAGTCCCCACATATATTTATGTTGAGCCACCACATTTTTGTGATGAACTAGAGTAGTCCCTAGAGAGCCATAGTTTATGCTCTTGTATTAGTGCTTGGGCCTCCCTGCCGAAAAAGTTTGTATCGAGTATGTTTGTCCAGCATAAGAACCACACCACAACCACATATACCTCTTTGTGATGCACCATTGAACCAACCGGCTGATAAAGTGATAGAAGGGGAAACTCTAATCTTATTGAGATTCTTGGTTGTCTTTCGAGGTGGAGGAGATCCTCCCATCCAATTGTTCACCTTGTGCTAGATTTTAGATATGTCTATAGGAATGCCTTCAAATATGTAATAGTTCTTGGCTTTTCGGATTTCCCAATTTGTGAAAAGTAGAATAGAAACCTTCTCAGTAGAATTAGCATTCCAATGTGTGATCAAGTCATGCAGGTTTGAATTCAAGATACACGGGCAGTGCCAAAATCTAGCGATCATCCCCGAGATGTGAGCAATATATGGGCATTGAAAGAAAATGTGATCAACATTTTCAGACGAGTTTCTACAAAAAATACATATGTCAGGTCCCTAAAATCCTCGCTTAAGTAAGTTATCCCAAGTCAAGATTTTATTTTTCCACACCAACCAGTTGAATAGTATGATTTTTATAGGGATATTAATCTTCCATACCTTGTAAAACTAGGAGAATTGATTGAAATTGTGTCGCTTTGTGATCAAAGATCTGTATGTGTCTGCAACCAAGGGCGACTGGTTATGTATCTTCCCTCCCCATGTGATAGTGTCTCCCTGAAAATTGTGAAGTAATCCAGCCTGACTGAGTGAGTCTGTGTATTGTCGCCAAGTGTGTTCCATAGCATGTGGCAATCCCAATTCCATTGTAGACTTCCAAAAGGGACAACTATGTTTTATGTCTCTTATTACTTGACATAAAAAGAAGATACCTCTTTTGTAGATTGAGTTCAACGTATGCTCCTTAAGAACCTACGTACGTGCCAGACCTTTAATGTTAAGTGAACCAATCATAATTTTCCCAACATTTCCATATTCCTAGACCATTCTTGACCTCCAGCAAGGCATAATCTTCATGTAGCCTCTCCAGATAATCGATCCATCTTTCCTGTGTGACCATGTGTTCCTATAGATATCTTCCTATGTGTTGTTTTGGATATATTTTGAATGAACAATATCTTGCTAAATGCCCCTAGTAGTAATAGCTCTCCAAAATGATTTAATGAGCAACATTGTTCCGAAAGATTGGTGTTCTAACAGTCCCCGTCTGCCAAATTCTTTGGACTTTTATAACTTAGACCATTTACATAGGTTCATTTTGCTTGATACCTCGAGCCCTCTCTAAAGAAAATTTGTCATGATCGAGGTGAATTTTTTGACAATTGTATTGGGAATCCAAATAGGTGAGCCCAATAAACATAGTTTTTTTGTAGTGTTGCCTGGACTAGAATGTATTTGCCACCCAATGATAAAAATTTGTTTGTCCAGTTTGAGAGTTTCTACTTGTATTTATCAATTAGCCAGCTCCAGTTCGAAATTTTGTAGTTGCGTGGCTTGATGTTATATCCTAGATAGTGTATCTAGTTCTGTAGTGGTGCTATTATGACACCAAAATTTCATGCAATGTGTTCAATGTCCGTCATGTTTCCTACACAATAATATAGTGTGGATTTCTCGCCATTGGATTGTAGACCAGAGAAGGCCCCAAATCTAGAAAATATGTAAAATAAGGCTTCCCATTGAGCTCTCGAAATGATTCCAAAGGTTAAGATATCATCGACAAAAAACTAATGAGTAATGTTAACAATACTCATTATCTGGGTTCCTTGAAAGATACTAGATGACTAAGCTCCTTTTATTTTAACACTGAGTCCATCCATAACAAGAAGAAAGATTAAGGGAGAGAGGGAACATCCCTATCTGACCCAGCGACCAGCTTTTAAGAAATGTGTTGGGAAACCATTGGTGATCACTGGGAAGCATGTCGAAGAGATGCAAGCCATAATCCATTCGATGTTATGATTGATGAGTCCCACCTTATACAAAATAAGCCTAATGAAAGACCAATCCACACTATCAAATGCCCTATGTAAATCATTTTTCATGACCATCGCTTCCTTTTTTCTCGAATGGATTGTATGAATGGCTTCCTGTGCCACAGCTACCGCATCATGTATTTGGTGGTTGTTAAAAACCCAAACTGTTCTCTAGAGATATGGTTGGACAATACCCCTTTTATGAGCCTGGCAATCACCTTTGAGATAACTTTGTAGAGGATATTGCACAGAGAAATTGGCCTGAAATCCCATAATATTTTAGGAGAAGAGTTCTTTAGGATTAAAGCGAGAACTGTGGAATTGATTGCACTAGAAATCCACCCACACAATCTGGCCTCCTCAACAATATTCAGGAGGCATTTTCCAAACAGATCAAAGAAGTGTATGTAGAATTCCACAGTCCATCCATCTGGGTTGGGGATTTTGTATTTTTTAAAAGAGCTTAGTGTTTGTTCAATTTCCTGCAACGTGATCGGCTTATATAATTCTTCATTCGCTTCATCATCAAACACAGTGCAATATTCATTAATTTCCCAAATCTGGTCTTCAAAATCAACCTCTCCCCTGGCTTAATAGAAGTGTTCGAAAAACCTGATAGCTTCTCTTTGGATGCCCATGATTGTATTAAATCTTTTACCATCAGAGGATTCTATCTACCAAATTGTGTTGCAGTTTTTCCAGTGGGAGGTGTATTTATGGAAGAATTTGGTATTCATGTCACCATCCCGAAGCCACATTGCTTTGCTTTTTAGATGCCAAGTGACATCCTGAATATGCAATATCTCTTTTTTCCTTTCTTCCAATCCTCTTAGCTTATCTAGGTCCTGTTGTGTTGGGTTGATATGTTCCAAGGATGATCCAAAATCTGATATCAACTATGAACTGTTTTTCAACTCGGCAATCATTTGTTTCTTCTTGTGCCTCTCCTAAATTCTAGTCCTCGATTTGATGATGTTTAGCTTGTATACCATAGTATGCATCTTGGAGCCTTCGTAGTGTTCAAACAAATCAGACCAGATCGTGCGTATGAGCTCGATGAAATCGGAGTCCTCCAACTAAATTTTATTGAATTTGAAAGGGATCCCTTTTCGGATGTTCTCCATCTGCCAATTCAATAATATAGGAGTGTGACCAAATTTGTATGTTTTGTGGATACAGGACTAGAGATGTCCCAACCATTCAAACAACTCCTTGTGAACTAGGAAGTGGTCAAGTCATTTTCCAATGTAACTATCCCCCGCTCACCTGTTGGTCCATGTCAGGACAAGGGAAAATATCTACCAGATGACAGTCTGCAAATATTTTATGTACCATGTCTGCCAATTGATCAATCCTACTGTGCAAACCCCATGATTCATGCGCCATTAATGTGGAATTGAGGTCCCCGGCCAGAGTGAGGCCATTAATCTTCAAAACGTTTGATTTGGCGATTTTATCCCAAAATAGAGTTCTATCTCGACAAGGGACATACATCTTTAGTATGTGGATGCGCCCACAAAAACCCCGAAAATATCCACTAAGTAGAATACTGGCAAAGAACCCAAAACTAAAATTTCTCTATCAAATTATTAATTATAATAATATTTTCATAATTTATATTGCTTTCCATTTTAATTACGGTGAAAAGAGATGAAAATTGTTTTTTTTTTCCATGACTGAATAAATTATAAAATCACCTTAGAAATCACAATGTTCACCGGGTTGATAATAATCACTACTTATTAAGAAGCAAGGAAAATTTACTTCAAGAATTTAATGTTTAGGGTTATATATAAATTTTCATTACAGATATAATGTAAGAAAATGATAAATTACAGAAAACCAAAAGTTCTAAATGAAGCCCCATTGTTTTGTGTCGTTTTGGGTTAGGTTTTCATTAATTTTTATATTTAGGAAGTCCTATGAAACCTAAACTTAGCTACATGTCTGAAAGTGCATTTCTAGATTTGTGAAGTTTATTCTCATCAATTTTTGTATTCAAATTTTATAAAGTGAAGTTTAAAATAAAAATTTGTTTAATTAAACAAATTATATATATATATATATACACACGTTTTTCAGTCACAACCATTTATTTAGTTTTAAAAGAATATTTATTTAGTTTTAAAATACACTTTTCACAATGAAAACTTGTTAATAATAAAATTATTAAATTATTAAAAAAATTAACTATTTAACTTATTTTAAAATTTTGTGAGAGATTTTTCGGCGAAAATCACATGAAATACCATTTGTCGATGCGTTTCGAACCAACTAGTGTGGTTCATCGTCAGGACAAGTTGAAGAAACAGATCTAGCTTAGCATGTTAAATAGTCTGAGCAAAGCCTCCAACAGCTAACTTGACCAACGGCTAATTATTTTAAAATTACAAAAAAAATTGTAATTAATTTAAAATAATTATTTTAAATCTATATATATATATATATTTTCTTCCTCAATATATATAAATGTTTATTTTTATAAAAAATTTATTATTAAAATGATCATAAATTTAAAAAAAATTATTACGATTTATTTATTTTTATAAAAAAATAATATATATATAAAAAAATAGATATATATGATAATGATTTTTGAGTTTTTTTTAAATCATTATCAAATAATATATATATTTATATACCAAAAAGGCTCAAAAATCATTACCGAATACTTTTGGGTACGCCAATTACTAATAACGTTACGTCACAACCGTCTCTTCCGTTCTCAAAATAGCTTTTGTCACATTGAAGAATGGGATTTCAAATTTGCTTTTGTCACAGTGAAGGATGGGAAAGAGGAAAAAGGGAAGTATCTTTATTAATTTTTGATGGGCTACCCACTTTTCAAACCGCGTTTACGATCATGACATGGCATAGGTTAGGCATTAACGAATGGTAATGGTATACTCTATTATTAACATTTTGTATTAAAAAAAACTGGTTTCATTATATTAATAAATAATTAGTATAAAAAATAATAGATGTTATGGTTAATTATTATAAAATAATATGATAAATCAGTAATAATAATTGAGAATATAAAAGTATATTTTGAAAAATATCTATATATATTTAATATATGGCTACATTTCAATTTTAAATTTGGTTGGTAATTTGGAATCTATTGTTCATTATAATGTGGAATTTGTAAAAAGTTCAGTTTATAGTGGGTATCATATAATTTATGACATAGTTAAATATATATAAATATATAAATTCTCATAATATGTTATTATAATGTAAAACTATGCCTTTATTTTAGGATATAATTTTATTTACAACTTATATGATTGACAACAATCTTTAAAAGTTTTTGATATTTTCAATAGTATAATTTTTTTTGAAATATTGAAAAAAATAATATATTTTAAAATATTGAAAGAAATAATATAAATATTTTTAAGATGCATATTCTGGAAATTTATTCTATATTGAATTTTAAACCATCAATTTTTTTCTATATCAAATAGAATTAGTATTTGAATTTGAATTTAATAACTGCGTTTCAAATCCTATAAAAATAATAATAGAAAAAATAAAAAATTACCATAATCTTAACCAGAGTCATGGAGAGATAATGGAAACACTGCTTAGATTGCTAAATGATTTGTCAAAGATGTTGAGGATAATGCTTAAACTCAGTTATGCAATTGCTGGCAAATTAGCCAACAAATTTTGTGTTTTGAATTATCAGAATTAGGACAACAAATTAATAGATGTAGTCAGTTATCATTCGGAAAATTATTAGCGGCAGTAGATTAGTCAGATAATGGATAATCAAATTAGAAATACGTAGGCTCTATAATAATGTATTCATTTCTCCTATATAGATATGAGATTTCAATGAGAGTTCAACTTAGAGATTGAAAGTCAGGGTTCTCTGCTTAAATTACTGAATGATTTGTCAAAAAGCGTTAAATCCAATAATATCAATAATGATTTGATTATAAGTGAAATTATTCACTAATTAAGAGTCACTAAAAATGTGGACTTGCGTAAGATCTTTTATTCTTACCTTCAATAATAACCAAATAACCAAAAATTCTGTTTAAATATTCATCCAATAAGTTTTGCTTAAAATATTAAGACACCTATGCTACAAAGAAGAAGATCCCCTTAAGAGGACCATAGAAAAGATCCCCTTGAGAGGACCATAGAAATACCTCGTGAAACCAAAAATTCTGTTTAAATATTCATCCAATAAGTTTTGCTTAAAATATTACGGCACCTATGCTACAAAGAGGAAGATCCCCTTGAGAGGACCATAGAAATACTTCGTGAAACAGCATAGTATATATCCATAGTATATATCCAGATTAATTAGCAATCTGGACTTTCTATATCAGTATTAATAAGCAATCTAAGCTTTTTTGGGACTTTAACTTCAGATTCCTTCATCTTTCTGAAAAATCGGTTATAAATATCATCGATGAGATTTTTTTCTTATTTTTCAAATTTATTATTTGTATAATGATTTCAGATTATATTTTCATTTTTTAATAATGTAAATAAAATTTGGAAATAAAAGTATTTAAATTTATATTAATATTTAAGTTATAGGCTTGGTCTATATTAGAATTGAGCTTGATGAATTTATATTTTCAATAAAATAATTAATTGAGATTTGAAATCCGGCCGATATTCTTTATTTAATACATGATCCAATAAACAATATGAAAATTCTACTAATAGTTTTTTAGTTTCTTTAAGTCTTCTCCTCTCTTTAATAATTTATTATAAAATAATTTGTAAAAAATAATGTAATTGTAATTTATTAAAAAATTATTTATGAACCCTGATATTGGCACTCATTTGATGTTTTGGTGTGGCTATTGAAAAGTAGCAGGAATTAATAATAAATAGATTAAGTGTATTAAATTATTCTAAGCCACATAACATATAAGTGTATATTAACTTTAAAAAAATATATATCTTAGAATTTATTATTACCTATAATGTTGAAAATGTTTGTGAACAATATCTAATGTAAAAATTTAAGATATGTAATCACCGTGAATTAAATTAAAATAGAAACCTTAAATTCAAAAGGAAAAACATAAATTAAAAAGATAGCTAATAAATAGTGATCACCGAGGTTAAAACATAAACAAAATGTAGATAATAAACAATCGAGGTAGTGGGGATGGAGATCGGATTGGTTAGCAAGTAGACATGTAAAGGATTTGTCAAAGTTTAGTATTGAAACCACGTCACATATCATATAAGTGTATACTAGCATTTGCACCAGATGTTGCAAAGGAAACGCCGTAAGGTATAAATTGAAGAACGCAAATAAGATAGATCTATCTTAACTTTGAATTTATGAAACATCTAGAAAAAAAACTTTAAAAATGTTTACAAGATGAAAAAAAGGTTTCATCCCTCTACAAGATGAAAAAAAGATTTCATCCCTCTTCGTATTTCATAGACCCAAAATTAAGATTAATCCAAACTAATCTATACATAAAATTGATTTAAAATTAATAAAAATTAAATTAAAAAATTTCTTAATAAAATTATTATTATTTATTATTGATTTAAAATCAATAAAAATTAAATTAAAAGATTTCTTAATAAATTTATTATTATTAATTAATAAATAAATATAAGAACTAACATTTTTATATATTTTTAATTAGCTCGAAGGCTATTTAGAGGAAGCAGGATGTGATGGCATGATCTTAGCTGGGATAGTTGTCATCCTTCTTCTCTAACGATATTGTTCTTTTGGCAAGGTGCCCATCTGATCTTGATAAGCAACTCAGGCTTCTTAAGGATTTCTGCTCTACCATGGGTATCACTGTTAACACTGACAAAACAAAAGTTATGATTATCAAATCCAAGAAGGACACTTATGCTAATTTTATGTATGACAATAATAACTTGGAGGAAGTGTATTCTTACAAGTACCTAGGAATTGATATTCATCACAAGCTCAACTGGAACCATAGCATTGAGAAAAGGATTAATGGGGGGTGGAAAGCTTATTTTGGTCTTGAAAATAATTGTAAAACGGCAAACCTTGTAATGTGGGATAAAAAGAAGTTCCTCTTTGAAACTTTAGTCACTCCTGTTATCTTATATGGTTGTGAGGTTTGGGGTTGTATCATCTCCAGAGAATCATGGAGAAAGATTGAGTAAATCCAGAAGCGTTGTATAACTTATAACCTGAAAATTAAAAGTAATACACCCTATCCTATTCTCCTTATAGAAGCAGGTATTTCCCCTATTGAGAGCCTAGTTATGATTAGGTTTCTGCTGTACAAGCACAAACTCAATAACATAGACGATCATAGACTTCCTAAGCTAGCTTTAAATTCCAGCCAAAACCACCTAAGGCTCAATCGGGGGTGGCATAAAGACACAAGGGCTTGGTTAAACTATTGGGAGATCAACGAGAATGATGCATTGCAAAACATAAATAACATTAAAGATATTGTTACTTCTAAGTTCAAAGAAAAAATGTGGTGTGAGAAAGATTTAGTGGCTAAAAGAAAATTAAGTTATTATAAGAAGGTCATCAACCCCACCCTAGAAGTATCTCTCTATTTTAACTAGCTCAAAGAAGAAAATTAATATAACAAAGATTAGAACGAATTCTCATGAGCTCCATAGTGAAACGGGTCGTTGGACAGTTCCTAAAACGCCATGGATGGAAAGGATCTACCATATATGTGAGAATAGGAACATCGAGGATGAAAACCACTTCCTTTTAGAGTGCCCCGCGTACAACCACATTAGATCTCAGTTTCACAATTTTTGTTACAAAACTGACCTTCCTAACCTTTTACAATGTCAAAATTATAGTGAGCTCGGGAGGCTTCTCTCCAAGCTTTTTGAACATAGGAATAAAATCTTAAATCAAAATAAATAATTTGTTTCTTTAGGTCTGATAGACCAATGTTTGGTCTCAACGGACGTTCATCATCATCATCATCACTTTTAAATTTATTGTGAATATTTTTTTATTTAACGTTTTTTTTTTTTAATTTAACACAATTATGTTTATTATCCTGAATGATCCTCGGGTATTTCGAAACCCTTGGAGCCTATTCGCCGGTCCATGCTCAGGGCCTGCAAAACGGAGAACATGTGATACTGTGCGTTTGTGATTTGAATGGCAGTTCTACAGGAAAATATGGGAAGTGTTCTGATGACGGATTTGAGCCCCTTAATATTTTTAACAGAACAGACACTCCAGCTGGAAAATATGGGAAGTGTTTTGATGACGGATTTGAGCCCCTCAATATTTTCAACAAAACAAACACTCCAGGTGCTAATCGGTGAGGAGCCGTCTGCTCGGGTGGGGCCGGGATTCATTATGGGAGCGTTGTTCAAGAACCTGGCGGTCATAACAATTTTTAAAATTTGGGTCCTGCCTTTTGAAATGAGAGTGAACCCTCATACAATATCTATCGCATGTTAAACATTATATAAACAGATTCATTGATTATGGATGGACCCTTCAAATAAGGAAATTAATAGCATAAGCCTAAGACTGAAAACGAGAATGGAATCAGACATATAAAACTAGATTCATCCCTATGTAAAGCAATGCATTCTTTCTTAGATGTCAATGTACAAGACAATTGACCTCCATATGAAATATAAAATCTGTTGGATCCTCATCCTAGTCGGTCCATCAATCTACATTCTTGTGCCAATTATGGAGTTTTGCATGACATCCGGCAACACAGAGCCATACTCTATGTGCTCTAAAAAGAAATCCTGAACAATCTTGTCAGAACAAGTTTCTTGGCTTTGCATTGTCAAACAAAGCATCTCCAAAATTATCTCCGAGTTTGCAACACAAGCAAAACATGTAAGTGCCAAGAGGCTTATATGGGTTGTAATATGACCCCCTTACATATTGACAAAGAGCCTTGTAAGCCTCCTGAATAAAAGAATCAGGTTGATCACTGCTGCCATTGATTACTTTGCCCCACAAGGGTTCAACAGTGGACTCAAACGGTGCAAGGAGTATCCAAGGAACAATATCATTATTGGAAACCACATGACAAAAGCGGCCTCCCCAGTTCTAGCGGTCTATTTCTTCAACAAGATTTACATCTCCCCACCAAAGGGCAACCAAATGTGATACAGAAGGGAGAGCTTTGCCTCAACCTTTTTTCCAATACCCATAGGGTGGCCAAGGTTGCAACTGCGCCTCCTAAGGAATGACCCACAAAGACGATAGGTTTTAGTCTCTTTTGCTTCAAGTCGGTGTACATCTGCAACTGATTAATAATGGAATACATCAAAACACAATGTTACTTCTCCCTTTTTTGAACAAAAATCATCTCTGCTTAGTGAAGAAGTAAACCCTCTTTTTTTGAATCCAAGGTTACTTTATGTTGGAAGGTTACCTTTGCTTGGAAATCTGTATCCTCCATAATATGCAGGAACAACTTAAGAGCTCCCTGATGGACGAGAGCTGGTTGATCACAATTACCATTGAGGCAAGCGAAGAAGACCCTGTTGTCGGTTTGTATGTTGCATTCTCTATATCCGCTTTCTGAGCCACTTGCAAGAAGTGACTCTTCCTAAGCCTTGGACAGTATTCCACATGAAACAAGGAAAGTTGCAATCTCCTATCCAACAGTGAACCTGCAAAAACATTTCTGTAAATTAGGGCCATATGGGAATTCGAGAATGGACACCTCCCAATTCAGATTCACGCACATTAATATGCAAAATCTGCATTGTTTTGCAAGTCACGAGAGATGGACAATGGACAAGTGAGATCTAATTCCTTCTCAATTCAAATCTGTGTGCATTAAATATGTCAGTAGTGCACAGGTTTGTAGATTCAACAAAAATACAATAGTACCTTCATTACCTAAGATGAAGATAAAATGCATCTATAATGAAAAATCATTGTATGAGATTGTACATAAGTGCACAACTTCTAAATAGAATAATTGTGTCCATCACTCTGAAATCATTTAGCTTGCCAGAAGCGGCAACTCAAAGACCAGGTAACTGTATCTGTCATTACTGGGTTGAATCAAACTCCAATTGCTAAATACAGACATAACCATTACTTACCATAGCCCTGTGCAAAATCAATGGTCGTCATCCCTTTTTCACTTCAGAAACAAACAAAATATATACAGAGGTTACTACTGAAAAAAATCAATGTCATGGACACCCTCTAAGATATATATTGTTTTTTTCTCTTAAACTTCTCAGTCCAGTCCAAAGGGACCTTAATACTACAGTTCTTTCAAAGGCTTAAGAAAACTAGGTGAAGCAGTCTATGTTTAATAGACACTGATGTTATGACTCTCTGGGAGGTCTGCCCCTTACCTTAATAATACCCATAAAAATTCACACCAAAAGAAGGTGAAAACTTAACCCAAACCGTAATTGTTTGATTTGGTCTCAAGCATGATCCCATCAACCCTAAAAAACCTCTGTTTTAACCACTACAGAAATCCAAATTTTCTCCCCATCCCATGTTAAACTCGCTACAAAAGTTCAATCTTCATTTGTAAAGAACGCCCTACTCAAACTCGATTCTTCACCTACCAATCTATTAAAAATTAACACAAAATGATTTCAAGTATGACACAGGAAATCCTTTAACAAAATGTAAAGAAAATAGGCATATCCTGCAAAAAAAAAAAAATTGAATTTTCAAGGTTATCCGTACGGCGGAGGGATGTCCGTCTCCATGCTCTGGTATTGCTGCTTGAATTGTTTCACAATGGTCACTGAAATTTCCTTACAGAGACAATGGTTGTTTCTGATCTTATATAGGAAAGGGGAATGGAATCAGACATATAAAACTAGATTCATCCCTATGTAAAGCAATGCATTCTTTTTTAGATGTCAATGTACAAAAGAATTGACCTCCGTATGAAATAGAAAAGTTGTTGGATCCTCATCCTAGTCGGTCCATCAATCTACATTCCTGTGCCAATTATGGAGTTTTGCATGACATCCAGCAACACAGAGCCATACTCTATGTGCTCTAAAAAGAAATCCTGAACAATCTTGTCAGAACAAGTTTCATGGCTTTGTCAAACGAAGCATCTCCAAAATTGTCTTCGAGTTTGCAACACAAGCTTCACCATGGCTTGAGCAAAACATGTAAGTGCCAAGAGGCTTATATGGGCTGTAATCTAACCCCCTTACATATTGATAAAGAGTCTTGTAAGCCTCCTGAATAAAAGAATCAGGTTGATCACTGCTGCCATTGATTACTTTGCCCCACAAGGGTTCAGAAGTGGACTCAAACGGTGCAAGGAGTATCCAAGGAACAATATCATTCTTGGAAACCACATGACAAAAGCGGCCTCCCCAGTTCTCACAATCTATTGCTTCAACAAGATTTACATCTCCACACCAAAGGGCAACCAAATGTGATACAGAAGGGAGAGCTTTGCCTCAACCTCTTTTCCAATACCCATAGGGTGGCCAAGGTTGCAACTGCGCCTCCTAAGGAATGACCCACAAAGACGATATGTTTTAGTCTCTTTTGCTTCAAGTCGGTGTACATCTGCAGCTAATCAATAATGGAATACATCAAAACACAATGTTACTTCTCCCTTTTTTGAACAAAAATCATCTCTGCTTAGTGAAGAAGTAAACCCTCTTTTTCTAAATCCAAGGTTACTTTATGTTGGAAGGTTACCTTTGCTTGGAAATCTGTATTCTCCATGATATGTAGGAACAACTTAAGAGCTCCCTGATGGACGAGAGCTGGTTGATCACAATTACCCTTGAGGCAAGCGGAGAAGACACTGTTGTCGGTTTGTATGTTGCATTCTCCATATCCGCTTTCTTCGACAATATACGCTTCTCTATTAAGAAATGAAGGGGAGGCAACATATGCAACGCCTTCATACTCATTCAGAGTAAAACTCTCTGAGCCACTTGCAAGAAGTGACTTTTCCCAAGCCTTGGACAGTATTCCACATGAAACAAGGAAAGTTGCAATCTCCTGTCCAACAGTGAACCTGCAAAAACATTTCTGTAAATTAGGGCCATATGGGCATTCGAGAATGGACACCTCCCAATTCAGATTCATGCACATTAATATGCAAAATCTGCATTGTTTTGCAAGTTAGCAGAGATGGACAATGGACAAGTGAGATCTGATTCCTTCTCAATTCAGATTTGTGTGCATTAAATATGTCAGTAGTGCACAGGTTTGTAGATTCAACAAAAATACAACAATACCTTCATTACCTAAGATGAAGATAAAATGCATTTATAATGAAAAATCATTGTATGATATTGTACATAAGTACACAGCTTCTAAATAGAATAACTGTGTCCATCACTCTGAAATCAATTAGCTTGCCAGAAGCGGCAACTCAAAGACCAGGTAACTGTATCTGCCATTACTGGGCTAAATCAAACTCCAATTACTAAATACAGACTAAACCATTACTTACCATAGCCCTGTACAAAATCAATGGTCGTCATCCCTTTTTCACTTCAGAAACAAACAAAATAGATACATAGGTTACTACTGAAAAAAATCAATGTCATGGACACCCTCTAAGATATATAATGTTTTTTCTCTTAAACTGCTCAGTCCAGTCCAAAGGGGCCTTAATTCTACAATTCTTTCAAAGGCTTAAGAAAAAAAACTAGGTGAAGTAGTCTATGTTTAATAGACATTGATGTTATGACTCTTTGGGAGGTCTGCCCCTTACCTTAATAATACCCATAAAAATTCACACCAAAAGAAGGTGAAAACTTAACCCAAACCGTAATTGTTTGATTTGGTCTCAAGCATGATCCCATCAACCCTCAAAAAGCTCTGTTTTAACCACTACAAAAATCCAAATTTTCTCCCCATCCCATCTTAAACTCGCTACAAAAGTCCAATCTTCATTTGTAAAGAATGCCCTACTCAAACTTGATTCTTCACCTACCAATCTATTAAAAATTGACACAAAATGATTTCAAGTATGACATAGAAATTCCTTTACCAAAATGTAAAGAAAATGGGCATATCCTGCAAAAAAAAAATGAATTTTCAAGGTTATCCTTACGGTGGAGGGATGTCCGTCTCCATGCTCTGGTATTGCTGCTTGAATTGTTTCACAATGGTGACTGAAATTTACTTACAGAGACAATGGTTGTTTCTGATCTTATATAGGAAAGGGGAAAGGAATCAGACATATAAAACTAGATTCATCCCTATGTAAAGTAATGCATTCTTTTTTAGATGTCAATGTACAAGACAATTGACCTCCATATGAAATAGAAAAGCTGTTGGATCCTCATCCTAGTTGGTCCATCAATCTACATTCCTGTGCCAATTATGGAGTTTTGCATGACATCCGTGTTGGCATTATGATTCAAGTGTTGTCCTTGATGGCAACTCACTCAGAGGTTGGTACAGGTGCTCAGAGGTTGGTACAGGTGATGGCAACTTAATCAGAAGACAGATCTTAGTACAGCATGCCAAGGAAGTTCATATACGCAGGTTCGTTAAGCCCAAGTCGCGTGTACACGCTAGTTGGATTCATAAAAAGCGCGTGTATGTGGAAAAGTACCTTTTGGTCCATGGTGGTTAGTCCTTGGAAGTTGTGCCTATGATTTCAGACCATTGTGTCTCGACGGGCGTGTCGATCCCTAGTTTTGAAGTTGATGGTATTGTGTTACTATGGTTTTGGCTCTTGGTATTGAGCAAGGCCTAAGGCCTATATAAGGAGAAGAAGATCATTAGGCAAAGATATCTTTCGACAAGGCTTGAATATCTAAGAGTGAAAGAGATCTGATATGCAGGTGCTGGGTTGCTTGATCTAAGCCAAGGAGAGATCACATCGGTTGATGGAAGACTAGATCTAAGGATAGATCGGGATCTAATGGTTTGAAATGCACTATCATGATATGGTTGATTATGCGTATTTCTAGATCTGCATATTGTCGCAATGTTATGTTCTGGGTCTAACTAATGTCTGGTACAGCTGCAAATTGAGAAAGTTTATTTTTAGATCTGTACGCAGGTTGGCTTCGGTAAAAGCGCGTGTATACGCGGGTTTTGCTCATTGAAGTAGCGTATATCCTTTGAAGCTTGATTTTGGGTTTACAGTGGGGTCTGACTGTTATTGCAAAGTTCTATAGTCTGCTCTGTGTTCTGGTAACTGGTGATTGACAGGGTTCAGTGGTTCAGTGATTCAAAGTTTGGTTGTTTTATGCTTCAATGATATATTGTGGAAATTGAATGAATTGTGGTCTTCAGATTGTAATGTTGTGCTTCAGGAATATCCAAGTCTGAAAATGTATGAAAAGTGATACCTGAAAGAAAGAAGATTGTAGGTCAGCACCTACGTACTAGTATCTTGGCTAGTACAAGAGCAAAGGGGGTTGGAGCTCCCTTCCAAGGAAGTTTGGAGAACGAGAGAAGGTTGAAGCCTTCTGCAGGTTGTAGCCTGCGTACTGGTATAAGGCTGCACCAGTACAAAAGATTGTAAACTGAATTTTCATATTAAAGAAAGATAGAGACAACTTGCAGCAGGTGGTTTTCACCCACATTGGGTTTCCACCTTATATCTTGGTGTTCATGTGTGTGGCTTTTGATCTGTTCTGTTATACTGCACATGTTTACTGTTAATGTGGTGAATAATGTCCTGATGCACTTAACTGAAGAATAAGCTAACTAAATTGTGAGTTTTCTTCTTATACGCTGTTTTACTTAGTCACAGTAGCGTGTACACGCTGGTTCACTTAACTGAAGTAGCGTATATGTTTCTGAGCATTGAAAAAGTTTGATTGATCTGATAATACTGATTCACCCCCCCTCTCAGTATTATTTCCAACAATTGGTATCAGAGCAGGTCCTTCAGAGAAGCTTGATCGCTTGAAGGTAGATCATTCATCATGAGCAACTACGAGAAAGAAGCATCAATCAGGCCACCGGTTTTTGATGGAACAAATTTCAATTATTGGAAGGTAAGAGTTACTGCATATCTTCAATCTCTTGGTACAGAAGTTTGGAACATTGTAGAAACAGGCTATGCTTTTCCTTCAGCTACTCCTACAGATCCAGCTGAGAAAAAGGCATATGAAACAAATGCAAAAGCAGTCAGTACTCTATTAGGAAGTATATCCCAAACAGAATTCATGAAGGTCATGCACTTCAAATCAGCAAAAGAGATATGGGACAAAATGATCACTAGCTATGAAGGAGATGAACAGGTAAAGCAAGCTAAACTTCAAACTCTCAGGATTCAATATGAGACTCTCAAGATGTATAATGATGAAAGTGTGGCTAATTATTTTCTTCGGGTAGATGAGATTGTTAATTGTATGAAAAATTTGGGTGAAGAAATAAAAGAGACTATAGTAGTTCAAAAGATTCTAAGATCATTATCCCCCAAGTTTGAATCTAAAGTATCTGCAATAGAAGAAAAGGAAAATCTCAAAGTTCTCACTATGTCTCAGCTACATGGAATTCTAACTGCTTATGAAATGAGAAAGGGAGGTCCATCAGACAGAAGGGAAGCTGCTTTTAAGGCATCAGGAAAAGAAGATTACTATGAAGCAAGCCATGTTCCAGAAGAAGAGGAAGAAGAATCAAATTTTGTCAGAAATCTTCAAAGGGGTGCTGGAAGGTTCAGAGGTAAGCTACCTTTCAAATGCTTTGCTTGTGGAAGAGTAGGTCATTATGCTGCAAAATGTCCTTATAAGGATAAAGGAAAAGAACCTGCTAGATGGAACAAGAAACAAAGTGCAAATAAGAAAAGCTACTACACCCATGAAGATAGTGATGGCTTATCAAACAGTGATGAAGATGAACAAGGTAATAAATATAAGCTGTTAATGGCATTTGAAGATGATGATTATGAGGATGCTGTAGATGTGGATAATCTCTATAATGAAATTACTAGACTCAAGAGATGCATAGAAGAAAAGAGTGTGATCATTGATACTTTGCAATTTCAAATTGATGAAAAAGAAAAACATCTTGAAAAACTAGAAGGTGAAATTGTTGGTCTCAGAAAAGAAATTGAAAAAATAAAAGCTATTAATCTTAAGTTTGTCAAAGGATCTGAAACTTTGGATGAGATTATCAATGTGCAGCGGTCTCCTCTAAACAAGACAGGTTTGGGCTATAATGGAGAAACCTCTCAAGCATCCACCTCAAAAAGTTATCTTGATGCAGCAAGAAGAAATGAGCAGAAGAACAATGAAGATAATCAGGTAAAGCAGGGACGAATTACAAACAAAAACTATCAGGGACAATCCTTCTTAAGGGTGAACAAAAGCTACAACCAACCACAGGTAAAATCTTCTCAGTTTGGCACAAGAATAGATGAAAATAGAAATTACAATCAGTTGGCTGGTAGATTCAATAACCGCAGAAGCTTCTTCAATGGACAATGCTTTTCTTGCCATAACTTTGGTCACAAAGCAGCTCAATGTGTTGCATATAAAACAATCATGACTAGGGAAGCTCAAAAACAAAGAAGTATGACAGGGATTACAAAGAGGACCTATAACAACTTTTCGGTTCTTGAAAATGAAGTTGAATGTTCTATTTGCAATAATTTTGGTCATAAAGAGTCTGAATGCAGGAGCAGGTTTCAGGAGAAAAAGGAACAAGCCACGAGCACCAAAAAATGGAGAATAAAGGAACCTCAGACAGAAAGATGTGGGATAGCTTTTTATGCAGAAGGACAGGAAAATCTATGGTACATTGACAGTGGATGTTCGAAACATATGACAGGTGATAAAGAAAAACTTGAATCTTATTCTACTTTAGAAAAGGGAAAGAAAGTTTCTTTTGGAAATGATACTCCTGCAACTATAAAAGGAAAAGGTATTGCTCCTTTGAAAGAAAAGGTCAAGGCTGGAAATGTTTTGTATGTTGATGGATTGAAGCATAATCTACTAAGTGTCAGCCAGATGTGTGATAAAAAAACCGAGGTTATTTTCAGATCGAATGGATGTCTTGTTCGTGATCTTGATACAGGTAAAACAGTTCTCAAAGGCAAAAGAACTCCAAATAATCTGTACATATTTGAAGAAGGACAACAACAATGCTATCTTAGCAAGGATGAAGAGCACTGGTTATGGCATCGAAGGTTGGGACATCTAAGCTTCTCACAAATAAGGAAAGCATGCAAATATCAGGCAGTTCGCGATCTTCCAGATATCAAAATTCCAGACAACACCATATGCAAATCTTGTCAGTTTGGAAAGCAAACCAGAACTAACTTTCCAGAGAAGGAAGGATCAGCTAGCTTGCCTCTTGAGCTAGTCCATACAGATGTATGTGGTCCATTTAGGAAAAGGACACCTCGAGGAGAAGAATATCTGATATTATTCATTGATGATTTCTCAAGGTTTGTTTGGTTAGGGCTTATGAAGCACAAAGATGAAGCATTCGAAAAATTCAAATCCTTCAAAGCATTGGCTGAAAATGAATCAGGACACAAAATTAAGTGCCTCAGATCTGACAGAGGTGGGGAGTTCACATCAAATGAATTTTTCGATTTCTGCGATGAACATGGGATAAGAAGAGAATTCTCTACAGCTAGAACTCCTCAGCAAAATGGGGTTGTGGAAAGAATGAACAGAACTATCCAACAAATGGCTCGTGCTATGCTCGATGAATCAGGTACTCCTGCAACCTTCTGGGGTGAAGCTGCACATGCTGCTGTTATCATTCTTAACAAAACAAATGTCCGAGTAAACAGCACTCAAACACCTCATGAGCTTTGGAGTGGTAAAACTCCTTCCGTGAAGCATTTCAAAATCTTTGGGAGCAAATGTTATATTAAGAATACTGATGAGCAACTTGGCAAACTTGAACCTAGAGCAGATGAGGGCATTCTTCTTGGTTATTCTCCACATAGCAAAGCATACAAGTGCTACAATAAAAGACTTGGCAGAATTGTTGACAGTATTGATATAGTGGTTGATGAGAAGGGATATATTCCTAGGCAAGTTCATCATGAAGACATTGAAGAAGATGAAAGTTACTCTCAAAGGCGAAATGATAAAGAAGAACCTCAAGAAGAAGAAGAATCTCAAGAAGAACCAGAGGAGCAGACAAGAATAGAAGAGAAGACTCCATCCAGATATGTCCAAAAGAATCATCCAGAAACTCAGATTGTGGGGCAGAAAGAAGCAGGAGTACAAACAAGAAGGACACTTGCAGAAGCTTCAAGCTACTTGGCTCTACTCTCCTCCATTGAACCACAAAATGTGAAAGAAGCATGCAAAGATGAATGTTGGGTCAAAGCAATGGATGAAGAACTTGAGCAAATCGAAAAGAACAACACTTGGGAATTAGTTCCTAGACCAAAAGATAAGAATGTAATAGGAACAAAATGGGTCTTCAAGAATAAATTAAATGAAAATGGAGAAGTAATTAGAAACAAGGCCAGACTTGTTTGTAAAGGGTATGCACAGCAAGAAGGAATAGATTTTGAAGAGACCTTTGCTCCTGTGGCAAGACTAGAGGCCATCCGAATGTTCCTTGCTCTCTCAAGCTTTCAAAACTTCAAGGTATTTCAAATGGACGTGAAATCAGCCTTCCTGAATGGAGACTTAGAAGAAGAAGTATATATTGAGCAGCCAGATGGTTTCATTCTTGGGAATGATCCAAACCTTGTATGCAGATTGAAAAAGGCACTCTATGGGCTCAAACAAGCTCCAAGGGCTTGGTACTATCGGTTGGACAAATATCTTCACCAACAAGGCTTTTCAAAAGGATCAGCAGATAGCAATCTCTATATAAAAGTTGAAAATAACAAATTGCTAATTCTTGTTGTTTATGTAGATGATATTATTTTTGGCAGCAATGAAGAGACTATGAGTCAAAACTTTGCCTTGGTTATGCAGAAAGAATTCGAAATGTCACTTCTTGGAGAATTGACATATTTTCTTGGATTGCAAATCCAACAAAATGAAGGAGGTATCTTCTTGTCTCAAACCAAATACCTCAAGCAGATCTTGAAGAAGTATGGCATGGAAGAGTCAAAGCCAGTATGTACACCCATGGTTACAGGATGCAGCCTCAGTGCAAATGATGAATCAGCAGCAGTTCACCAACCCACTTATAGATCCATGATTGGGAGTTTGCTTTATTTGACAGGTACTCGACCAGATATTACACATGCAGTAGGAATGGTTGGAAGATTTCAAGCCAACCCAAAGGAAACTCATCTTCAGGCAGTCAAAAGAATCTTCAAATATCTTCAAGGGACCCAAAACTATGGCTTATGGTATCCTAGAAATACAGATCTCACTCTTCATGCTTACACAGATGCAGATTGGGCTGGAAGTGTGGATGATAGGAAAAGCACAAGTGGTGGTGCTTTCTTCATGGGTTCCAGATTAGTATCTTGGTTCAGCAAGAAACAGAGTTCGATTGCCTTATCTACAGCTGAAGCAGAATATGTGGCTGCAGCATCTTGTTGCACACAACTTCTTTGGATGATGCAGACCTTGCAGGACTTTCAAATCACTTGCACTCCACCAGTTTCTATCTTATGTGATAATACTAGTGCAATCAGCATTTCAAAGAATCCTGTCATGCACTCAAAGACCAAGCACATACCAATCAAGTACCATTTTCTCCGGGAACAAGTGCTTGAGCAGAAGGTCAAGTTGGAGTATGTTCCTTCTAAGGAACAAGTTGCTGATATTCTCACAAAACCACTGCCCAGGGAAACTTTTGAATATCTCAGACAAAAGCTGGGAGTAGTTGATGCTTCATCCTGCTGTTGAAGCTTGTCTGTTCTACAGAAAAGTTGGTATACGCAAGTTACGAAAGGTATATACGCGTATACACGCGGATTTATGATGGGAAAGTCGCGTGTAAGGTGTACGCTTGTTGCAGAGATTATATCCGCGTACATACGCCGTTTAATGCAGGAGAAATCGCGTATATGAAGTTCTGAACAGCAAGGGCAAACTCTGGAGTTCTGAACAGTAATGGGTATGTCAGAATTCTTCAGGCACGGTTTCAGGGGGTGCAGCAGGCACAGGTTCAGGGGGAGCAGCTTAAAAGTCTCATAAAGCATTGTTGGCATTCAGATGTTTTGGTTGCTGATTTCAGGAAAAGGAGCTCAGAAAGAAATCCTGGTTGCTGATCTAAAAAGATGTTTATCATATGCTGCTGGTGACTTTCATAAGTCTTGGTCTAGATCTGTTGTCTCTATGTCATGTATCTCTCTTGCGATGTCTCTTTTATGGTGTCAAGGTCATGTAACGGCCTATGTTGGTTTCCCCACTATGCCTGGGATGAATGCTGTAATATATATATAATTGGTTGTTTCTGATATGTCCCCTCTTGGTAGGGAGTATGGATGTAAGTATTGAGTTTTTTGGTGATAGGAAAGTCCCTTATGGTGTATACGTCTTGGTTCTTGTTGAAGAACATCTTTTGCAGATCTGGTCTACTGTCAGGGGGAGCATGAGTCAGCACAGCCAAGCAGAGGTATCAGCATATCCTCAGGGGGAGCACAGCCCTTTGCCCTTGATGTCAAAGGGGGAGAGTGACTTGGTGTGGTGGTTGCCATCAAGTCCAAAGGGGGAGATTGTTGGCATTATGATTCAAGTGTTGTCCTTGATGGCAACTCACTCAGAGGTTGGTACAGGTGCTCAGAGGTTGGTACAGGTGATGGCAACTTAATCAGAAGACAGATCTTAGTACAGCATGCCAAGGAAGTTCATATACGCAGGTTCGTTAAGCCCAAGTCGCGTGTACACGCTAGTTGGATTCATAAAAAGCGCGTGTATGTGGAAAAGTACCTTTGGTCCATGGTGGTTAGTCCTTGGAAGTTGTGCCTATGATTTCGGACCATTGTGTCTCGACGGGCGTGTCGATCCCTAGTTTTGAAGTTGATGGTATTGTGTTACTATGGTTTTGGCTCTTGGTATTGAGCAAGGCCTAAGGCCTATATAAGGAGAAGAAGATCATTAGGCAAAGATATCTTTCGACAAGGCTTGAATATCTAAGAGTGAAAGAGATCTGATATGCAGGTGCTGGGTTGCTTGATCTAAGCCAAGGAGAGATCACATCGGTTGATGGAAGACTAGATCTAAGGATAGATCGGGATCTAATGGTTTGAAATGCACTATCATGATATGGTTGATTATGCGTATTTCTAGATCTACATATTGTCGCAATGTTATGTTCTGGGTCTAACTAATGTCTGGTACAGCTGCAAATTGAGAAAGTTTATTTTTAGATCTGTACGCAGGTTGGCTTCGGTAAAAGCGCGTGTATACACGGGTTTTGCTCATTGAAGTAGCGTATATCCTTTGAAGCTTGATTTTGGGTTTACAGTGGGGTCTGACTGTTATTGCAAAGTTCTATAGTCTGCTCTGTGTTCTGGTAACTGGTGATTGACAGGGTTCAGTGGTTCAGTGATTCAAAGTTTGGTTGTTTTATGCTTCAATGATCTATTGTGGAAATTGAATGAATTGTGGTCTTCAGATTGTAATGTTGTGCTTCAGGAATATCCAAGTCTGAAAATGTATGAAAAGTGATACCTGAAAGAAAGAAGATTGTAGGTCAGCACCTACGTACTAGTATCTTGGCTAGTACAAGAGCAAAGGGGGTTGGAGCTCCCTTCCAAGGAAGTTTGGAGAACGAGAGAAGGTTGAAGCCTTCTGCAGGTTGTAGCCTGCGTACTGGTATAAGGCTGCACCAGTACAAAAGATTGTAAACTGAAGTTTCATATTAAAGAAAGATAGAGACAACTTGCAGCAGGTGGTTTTCACCCACATTGGGTTTCCACCTTATATCTTGGTGTTCATGTGTGTGGCTTTTGATCTGTTCTGTTATACTGCACATGTTTACTGTTAATGTGGTGAATAATGTCCTGATGCACTTAACTGAAGAATAAGCTAACTAAATTGTGAGTTTTCTTCTTATACGCTGTTTTACTTAGTCACAGTAGCGTGTACACGCTGGTTCACTTAACTGAAGTAGCGTATATGTTTCTGAGCATTGAAAAAGTTTGATTGATCTGATAATACTGATTCACCCCCCCTCTCAGTATTATTTCCAACAATCCGGCAACACAGAGCCATACCCTATGTTCTCTAAAAAGAAATCCTAAACAATCTTGTCAGAACAAGTTTCTTGGCTTTGCATTATCAAACGAAGCATCTCCAAAATTGTCTCCGAGTTTGCAACACAAGCTGCACCATGGCTTGAGAAAAACATGTAAGTGCCAAGAGGCTTATATGGGCTGTAATCTGACCCCCTTACATATTGACAAAGAGTCTTGTAAGCCTCCTGAATAAAAGAATCAGGTTGATCACTGCTGCCATTGATTACTTTACCCCACAAGGGTTCAACAGTGGACTCAAACGGTGCAAGGAGTATCCGAGGAACAATATCATTCTTGGAAACCACATGACAAAAGCGGCCTGCCCAGTTCTCACGTTCTATTGCTTCAACAAGATTTACATCTTCCCACCAAAGGGCAACCAAATGTGATACAAAAGGGAGAGCTTTGCCTCAGCCTCTTTTCCAATACCCATAGGGTGGCCAAGGTTGCAACTGCACCTCCTAAGGAATGACCCACAAATACGATAGGTTTTAGTCTCTTTTGCTTCGAGTCGGTGTACATCTGCAACTGATCAATAATGGAATACATCAAAACACAATGTTACTTCTCCCTTTGTTGAACAAAAGTCATCTCTGCTTAGTGAAGAAGTAAACCCTCTTTTTCTGAATCCAAGGTTACTTTATGTTGGAAGGTTACCTTTGCTTGGAAATCTGTATTCTCCATAATATGCAGGAACAACTTGAGAGCTCCCTGATGGATGAGAGCTGGTTGATCACAATTACCCTTGAGGCAAGCGGAGAAGACCCTGTTGTCGGTTTGTATGTTGCATTCTCCATATCCGCTTTCTTCAACAATATACGCTTCTCTATTAAGAAATGAAGGGAAGGCAACATATGCAATGCCTTCATACTCATTCAGAGTAAAACTCTCTGAGCCACTTGCAAGAAGTGACTCTTCCCAAGCCTTGGACAATATTTCGCATGAAACAAGGAAAGTTGCAATCTCCTGTCCAACAGTGAACCTGCAAAAAAATTTCTGTAAATTAGGGCCATATGGGCATTTGAGAATGGACACCTCCCAATTCAAATTCATGCGCATTAATATGCAAATCTGCATTGTTTTGCAAGTCAGGAGAGATGGACAATGGACAAGTGAGATCTGATTCCTTCTCAATTCAGATTTATGTGCATTAAATATGTCAGTAGTGCACAGGTTTGTAGATTCAACAAAAATACAACAATACCTTCATTACCTAAGATGAAGATAAAATTCATTTATAATGAAAAATCATTGTATGATATTGTACATAAGTACACAACTTCTAAGTGTATATTAACATTAGTATTAATATTATTGTTTATTCCACATTATATATATATTTGAATTTATTATTATATATAATGTTGAAAATATTTGTGAACAATATTTAATGTAAAAGTTTAAGATAATTAAATTAAAATTAGAATTTTAAATTAAATTAAATTTATATATTAAATTGAAACCAAATATATGAACTATATTTATTAATATAATTGTGTTAATTATATATATATAAATATTTATATTTAAAAAATATAAACTTAAAAAAATATTTATATTTAAAAAATATAAACTAAAAAATAAAAAATATATAATTCAAGTTTGAAATTTAACGTATCACGAGACTGATTTATCGTATTTGATGATCTAATTTAAACATAAAACATCGAAAATGACGTTCAATTCAAATACTAATACCAAAAATGACGTTCAATTCAAATACTAATACCAAACAGATATAGCAGACCAACGGTATAGAGTACGCACAACCACATTAGTAATTATATATGGTTAATATATGTCCATACTATATTTGAAACATATTAATAACTTTTTTTGGTAGGTAAGCATTTATGGGGATTTGAACCAGTGACTTATCGCAAGGAATGCCTTAACAGTGCACCTATTCACCGTCAATCCAAAGCCCCGTGGGCGAAATATTTTTATTTTTATTTTCTAAGTAAGAGTAATCTATTAAAAGAAAATAAAAAGGTATTTACAAAGGTGTTATGGCCATGAAGGAACACAGCCTAACTCAGCTTGCTACCATTTAACTAGATCTGAGACTGCCCCAACAGAGGGGAAACCAGTCTGACAGAGAGGGAGATGCAAAAAAAGAAGACAACACTAAAAATTATCCACAGTTTTCTGAAGAGAACCAATAAACCAGCATTGTAAACCCAGCTACTCCACCCAAGAACAGCTGACCACCTAGAAAACCAGCAGTACATCCGCATTGGATCGCCAACGTGGACAAAAAGAGGAAGAAAAAACCAAGAGCTAAGTGAAGTGCCACCTGGAATTCGTGACACGTGTAGTGAAATCCTCCGTGGCAGGTTCCTCCACTATCGGGCAAGCCCAGTCATCTGGGTTGTCTGACTCAGTTTGGCCCACTGCCTGCTGCTCGCCTTCTCTGTTGCCTGCGTCCAACTACGGGTCCGACGCGTCCATCATGCGACTTTCCACAGCCTGCGTGTCATTCTGCGGTTCCAATTCCTCATGCAGGCTGCCAACGACGGCCTTCCCATTCCGTTTGTTCCGACCACCATTACCTCCTTGCGCTTCTTCCTTGTCTCTGTTTCGACTCGGTCTAGCTCTGTGCATCTCGTCCATGGAGAAGGTCATCGGGATACTCTGCTCTGCTTCCTCAGAAAAGGAGATGGAAATAGTGGCGATGATGATCGGTCTATTGAGAGAGCTTCTGAATTGGAATTGCGTGGTATGGGGGGTATGATGCAAGGGCAAAGGGAAGGGAGTAGAGCACACAGCCTCCGCACCGCTGCCTGAGCAGTGAAGGCCTACTCTGCCACGACCACTTCTTGTATTTGGATAGTGGGGATTTTCTGCCGAGGAAGACGGAGAGTCTGAGATACTTCACTGCCTGGCCTGAGGCCGAGAGCTACCACCCCGCGAGCCGCCCCGTCTGCTGAGCATACGGTGGCGAACCATGGTGGAATGAAGAGCAGAGAGAGCATCAGGGTAAGCGGAGGGGGGATTGATAGGGGAATTGGGCGCTGAGGAATCCGAATGCTGGAGAGCAGGTGCTGAATTGCAAAGAATCGTTTGGGAGTGGTAATGGACCTTGCCCGAAACAAGGCTGCAAACAAACCAGTAGCGTCGCCCTGTACTGGTTCTTTCAATATGCACGACCACCTGCAGAGGGCGGGCACAATGGATCAGGGGAAGAATGCCATGTTTATGAGTGGGCTTCATGGTTAAACAGAGTATGGTTCTGCCTCGGCTGTAGCGGGAAATTAATGCCGTCTGCAAGGTGCTCTGAGGAGTATTAACTCTGTTCTTGGGAAGATTGCCGAGAGCCAAGTGGCCAGCCCATCCACTGTCATCCCGTCTTCTCATCGCAAGCGTATTAATGGTCACCCGCATCCGGGGCCGTGGGTGAAATATATTAATAATTACTACATGTATAAATTTAATATTAAATTTATGGCATCTTTGTTGAGGTTGGTTTTTTTTCTCTTTCAAGACTCTCTTTCCATCTTTCCCTTTTTATAATAATGGTGTTTAGGTTTATTTTTATATATTTTCCAAAATTTCAATTTCAAAATAAAAATTTCTAAATCATGGGCTTGCACATTATATGTTATCAAATCTCTAATGAATATTAATAATGTGACTAATAGAAACCTAATAAAAATTTAATTAGATTATATGTTTAAAATTATCTCACAATTATTATTCCATTAATTATGTTTTAATATTATTTTATATATTTCTTATAAAAAAGTGAATATCTATATAAATGTAGTGTATTAAATAATCTTAGTTATTTATAATAATAAAATAGCATATAATTTATAACAATATAGATTTATAAAATCTTATAACAATACACATTTATAAAATTTTATTATTGTAAATTTATATTTTATATTTAAATTTGACAAAATTATATTTAAAAGAAATTAATTTTCATTTATTAAAAATTATAAAGTTAAAACTTTTATAAAAATGTCTACAAAATTTAAATCAATGTATATCTTATATTGAGAAGTTTTGCCATTAACTAAGACTTCAAAAACTTGTCTAATTATATTATTAAAAAAAATAATAAACCATCCTTTAACTCAAATTTGAAAAAGGGTCATCAACTATCTTAATAGCAAAAGAATTTATAAAAATACATTTTTTTTGAATTATTTAAACATTAAATCCATCTATGTGAAAGAATGTTGATTTTGAGCCATTTGTCCATTAATATTAGGAAAAGTTTAAAATTAAGCCCTCTCATTTATATAAAAGCCTAAAAAGGTTATGAATATATTCATTTTTTCACAAATATGTTAAAATAAATAAAAATAAGTACTATAAAAACAAAACATTGAAATTCGACACATAAAGAAAATTCCTAGGCACAAAATCATACTAATCTACTATTTTTAGAGACTAATGACAACTTTGAAATTCAGCATATGAAGGAGATGCCGAGGCCCAAAATTTTGCCAATCCACTATTTTTAGTTGTGACATTCTAACTGTGCCATCTAGTGATTATTATTTTCCTAAATATATCCTCCAAACTAGCATAAAATATATCAACACAATTTCACTCTAATAATTAACTAAAACAAGTTAATAAATACTCTACATAAGGATATAGCATTTGTGTAGATGCTTCACAAATACATTTTTTATTGTAGATCTTGACAATTGCACATGGCCTATTACATTTTGAAACTAACACTGTACAAATGGACTATTACAGTTTGAAACCAACATTTTATGTTTTGTCCATGTCATAAATTCCATAAAACTAGAATATTGAAACATAAGCAATAGATAGATATATTGTTGCCCATGATCTAGTTGTGCCAACTACTTCTAGAGCCTTGGGTCAGGGTAATTACCATGACCAATCCCTGGGCTATGGGTGGATGATGAAACCAACATTTTATGTTTTGTCCATGTCATAATTCCCATAAAACTAGAATATTGAAACATAAGCAATAGATACATATATTGTTGACCATGATCTAGTCGTGTCAACTACTTCTAGAGCCTTGGGCCAGGGGAATTACCATGACCAATCCCTGGGCTATGGGTGGATGAGGTTGGACGAAATTCCATCATTGCAATGTCCTTCCTCTTTGCTGGTACATTTTCATTCATTGACTTATTGTGATTCCCTGAAAAGATTTTGAGATCCACCATCTTTGCTTGCCAACATTTCAGCCTCTTTGATTATGTAGACATGGTTATGAGCAAGCTATCCAGTACTAACAGTTTGAACTGGGTGGCAGTGAGTTTGTTCTCTGATGGTGTGATTGATAACTGTTGAAGAATGTAACTAGTGTCAATCTTCATAATTGTATTAGTCAAAAGAAAGAAAAATGAATTTTTTTATTATTAAAATAAATTGACTTATTAAAGCATGGGTTTCATGCTTGGGTCAATGATTAATAGGTCAAAGCCTTCATTGCAGGCTTCTAATGTTTATGTCAAGTTTCCTTGTCCATGTCATCATGTAAAATACCCTTCTTGGGCTCTATCTATCAAGAAATAAATTTATATTGATGTAAAATGATTCATCTAGGCCTCCTCCAACAAGTCGGCCTGAAGTACATCAAGTCAGCCTCATTATGGTAGCTACAACCACTATAAATTGAAGTGATACTTGACGTATTTGAGCATCCAATTCAAGAAGTTTGATTTGCAATCAGAAGGAGAAGCGAAGGCAAGAAGTGTTGACACATAATCCTCATGATTGGGTGAATATAATGTAAATAGATAAATAAGTAATATGAACAGTCATTGGGAGATGAACTGAACAGTCTCTCCCTCATGTATTTAATGAAGACCTACCTGAAGGAATAAGCACGAATCAATTTTTGGTTGAGGAGTTACTGCCTGGTCTGACATGGTATCAGAGCCAGCACCTTTTTTTAGTTTCCCTCTGCTTTGTAACTCCCTCCTGCATATTCTGCTTATATTCTGCCCATGTTCTGCAGGCTGACATCTCTGTCATATCCCTGCGAAATCTCATTCATTGTTTAATGTATTCGTTGAAGTGCATTAAGGAGTCTATTCGTTGTGTGTGAGTTCCATTTTGCTGTGTGTTATACGCATGTATTTACTACCTGTGCTCTACAACTACTCCACCTTACCTATGTGCCACAGTTGATTCTGCCTTACCTGTGGCTTTTTTCCCTGGTTTCTAGTGAACCTTGGGCTTCCATGAAGCCTGAACTATTGTATTATACTCTGATGAACTCTCTGTAATCGTTGTCGTGGTCCCTGAGAGACAAAGAATGCGAGGTTAAGGTCACTGGGAGAGCCATGGCCGACCCGGATACTATCACTATGCCACCATAGCTAGCTATCTCGATGCAATCTCTCATGCCGCGAGCACAGTAATCCCGAGATCTTGTTAAATACGAGATCAAAGAGACAGCACTGATGTTGTTATACAGAGCTCTCAGCCGCTGCAGCCAACTCTTTGCATTACCTTTGCCATATGTGTGCTGATAATCCAGTGGGAGACGAACCCACGAACGCTGAACGAACACGAATTCAATTTGCCGGCAAGCGTGGACGACTCTGTGGCGTGGAACCAGGAAGAAATACGTAAATTCATTGGGCCTTAGAATGATTCAGGAGGAGGTCAGATGTGAAAATCTAGGGAATTGGTGCAAAAACAGTATATATATTTATGTGCCATGGTGTTTCGTTTTATTGTAGTCGAGAATTTGTTTAGAAACTACTAGTGGTAGACTTTTTTTTTGTTTGGATATCATAAACTTCTAATACTATGCTGCACTGGCGCACTGGCTTTGAAAATTAAGGCCTATGGTTTGTTCTAGTTGAATCATTTTGTAAAGATCTCGGAGCAACTCCTTCTGTAGTATTGTGCTTCTTGAAGTTCTGATAAATATTGCAACTATTTTGTTGTCAAAAAAAAATAAAAAATTACCACCAGAAGTACAATTTTACAATATATTAGCAAAAGTATTTTTCTATCAGCAGAAGTAATTTATTTTACAGAATGCATTCAATCATATCCATGGTGGGAATAGTTCTCACTGGAAAGGAGAACTATCCTTAATGGTCCCGGATGATAAAACACACCCTCATTTTCAATGAGTTGTGGAAAGGAGTGTGTGTCGGAGACGAAGACAATGAACCAGTACAACCTACCTCAGACAAAGAGCTCGTCATTTGGGAAAACAAGAACAGCAAAGCTTATGCATTAATCGCAACATCTGTAAATGAAGAGGTGAGTCACCATATTTCGTCATATTCAACTGCCTTTGAAGCCTTACAAAAGCTGAAAGAACTCTATGACTCACATTCTGCACTTGAAGTTGTTCAACTCATGATTAAACTCTTCACTCTTGAACTACAAAATAATGATCCTCTTGCTCTTGCATCTGAAGTAAAGTCTATAATGCATGATATCAAATCCACTAAGGTTGAATTGGATATTCCTCTTATCGCTTTTCTCAAGGCACTTTATCCTACTTACTCCAATTACCTTGAGTCATTGCAAGCAAATGGAAATCTCAAAGATATCACCTTTGACTCTCTTGTGAAAAAGTTTGTTGAAAAAGAGAAAGATTTTGGAAAGAAGACAACCCCAAAATATTCTGAAGAGGTTGTGTCTCTTGCTCATAAAGAAAAACATCCTTCTCAAGATTCTTCAAGAGTAAGGGGTGGTCGAAGAGGAAGAGGAAGATATTTCAGAGGCAGGGGGGGCAGACATTCTAAAGGAGAAAAGGCAGATTTGCACTGCATTCGCTGCAAAAGGAATGGATCACATGATGCCTCTACATGAAAGCTACCATGGGACAAAATTGAGCAGCAAAGAAACCAACAGAAAGGTAAAACTGATGATACAGACAAAGGTAAAGCACCTGAATCCTCTCACTATGTCGTGGCACAATGTAACAATGGAGTAAATGAAGATTTATTTAATGCTTCACTTGCTTCTTGGAAAAATGATTGGTTGCTTGATTCAGGAGCAACCTGCCACATGACTCATAGAAAAGATTTTTTTGAAGATTTCACTGACAATGTTGATGGAGCAGTATACTTTGCAGACCAATAAAAAATCAAGCCATCAGGGCTTGGCACAATCAGGCTTAAACTGTCTGGTCTTCCAGACTTTCTTCTGCATCATGTTCTATATCTCCCACAGCTCAAGAGAAACTTGTTGTGCTTGGTCCACATTTTCCAGCAAGGTCACTCCATTCATATGTTTGATGGCAAGCTTGAGGTAAGAAAAGCATCTGACCACTCACTTGTCATGAGGGGAATAGAAGAAGAAAGGCTTCTCAAGCTGCAAGGAACCTCTGCTCGTGCACAACATTTCTCATACAATTCTCATCATGAAGAAGGTACACTTCCATCAAGTTTATTATGGCATGCTAGATTTGGACATTTGAACTATGACAGTCTCCGCTTGTTGAAGAAAAATGTTGCTGGTTTGCCTACAATTCCTAGCAAATTTAAGCAATGTGATGCTTGTATTCTAGGAAAGCATAGCAAATAGTCTTTTCATGATTCACATTCAAGAGCACATAGAAAACTTGAACTCATTCATTTGGATTTATGTGGTCCAATGCCTGTTCCTTCTGCAAATGGAAATAAATATATGATGACATTTATTGATGACTACACCAAAATGTGTTGGGTTTATTTACTGAAGAACAATTCTGATCCTTTTCAAACATTCAAGAATTTTCATAAATGGATTGAAAATGATGCACAATCTCATATTGGGTTTATTCGCACTGATAATGGAAAAGAATACACATCAAATGAATTTGAAAACTATCTTTGCCAACATGGGATCAAACATCAAACAACTGTGCCTTATAATCCCCAACAGAATGGTGTAGCTGAAAGAATGAATAGGACAATCTTAAATATGGTACGATCCATGCTCTTCTTCAAAAATGTAAAGATAATGTTTTGGGTTGATGCTGTTCTATGTGCTGCATATATAAAGAATAGATGTCCATCTAATGCTATTAGAAACAAGACTCCTTATGAAATGTGGTATGGACATGTTCCTTCAGTAAAGCATCTCAGGGTCTTTGGTTCCACCTATTATGCCTTGATACCAAAGGTACATAGAAACAAACTTGGTGCTAGAAGTCGTAAGTGTATCTTCCTGGGGTATTCAAACACCTCCAAAGCATACCATCTCTATGATGAAGTAAATAAAAAGTTTGTTGTATCTAGAGATGTATTTTTTCTTGAATCATCCAAAACTGACAATGTTGTTGAGCGGCAAGTTGATTGCTTGGATAGATTTGCAAAAGAAAAATCATTTCAAGAATTTGATAATCAGATTCCACATCTTGAAGGGGGGATTCCTATACTAGATCAACATGTGGAATCTTCTTCTGAAGAACACTCTCCCCCGCATGAAACTCCAACAACAGATGATGCTTTAAGTGATGTGATTGATAGAATTCGGAGACTCAATCTTGATTCAGTCCCAACTCAATCAACGAAGTAGCCTGGACCATCTGAGAAAGGTCCCCCAAAGTGGCTGACAAAGACACTTGAAAGTGTTCATCCTGATGAGGTTGGAAAGACAGGAACTAGAAATTCAAACCGGCAAAATGGAGGTGATGTGGATGACTCTAATTCACCTGTTGATATGGATGTTTCTTATGATTGTGAATTAAACTTGTCTACAGATTTTGAACCAACTTCCTTCAAAGAAGCTGCTTCTCATTATGAATGAAAAGAAGCAATGCAAAAGGAGTATGATGCCCTCATAAAGAACGGCACTTGGAAGCTGGTTGATCCTCCATTAGGGACCAAACCAATTGGCTGCAAGTGGGTCTACAAGAACAAGTATAAAGCTGATGGCTCACTTGACAAGCACAAAGCTAGGCTTGTGGCAAAAGGTTTTGCACAGAAGGAATGGGTTGATTATGAGGAGACTTTTTCCCCCACAGCAAAATGGGCTACCATCCGGACACTCTTTGCACTAGCAGCTCAGAACGGTTGGAATGTCCATCAAATGGATGTAAAAACTGCTTTCTTAAATGGAGATCTAAAAGAGAATTTTTTTATGTCTCAGCCTGAAGGATTTGCTATGAAAGGACACGAACATAAAGTATGCAAACTTGTGAATTCCTTGTATGGCCTCAAACAAGCACCGTGAGCCTGGTATGAAAAACTAACTGAGCATCTTCTAAAACTCAACTTCAAACATTATGATCTTGATGATGCAACTTTATTTGTCAAGAAAGTTGGCAAAAAGGTTGTATATCTTGTGGTATATGTAGATGATCTTTTGATGACAGGGAACAATGAAAGCTACATTGCATCCATAAAGAAGGAATTGGGGAAAAGTTTTGAAATGACTGATTTGGGCTATGTTCTTTACTATCTTGGCATTGAAGTAACCCAACATCCGAAGTCCATATTTCTTTCTCAAAAGAAATACATTGGAGATCTGTTGAACAGGTTTGGCATGACAGAATGTAATCCTCTTACTACTCCAATGGAACAAAACTTAAAGCTCACATCTATTAAAGGATAGGAATTTGAGGAAGCAACAAAGTATAGACAGCTTGTAGGAAGTCTCAACTACCTAACTACTACCAGACCAAACATTTCATTTGCTGTTGGAATCCTCTCCAAGTTTATGCAAAAGCCTTGTGAGGGACATTGGTATGCTACAAAAAGAGTTCTAAGGTACTTGAAGGGAACGCAAGACTTTGGAATCAAGTATACATAGGTGGATGACTTCAGCTTGATTGGATACTCTGATTCAGACTTCGATGGAGACAAAGAAACCGGGGTATCTACTTCAGCATATGCTATGAGTCTTGGATCAGGAGCTGTCTCCTGGAGATCATGCAAACAATCAATTCCAGCAGATTCCACAACAGAAGCAGAATACGTGGCAGCAGCTGAAGCAACAAAAGAAATTGTGTAGCTCAGGAAAATTCTTGAATATTTGCAGGTAAAACAAGTACAATCAACTCCACTCATGATTGAAAATACCTCTGCAATAAATTTGGCCAAGAACCCAAATTTCCATGATCGAATGAAGCACATCAATACTAAATATCATCTGATTCAACATCATGTTGAGGCCAAAACAATCCATCTCCATCATTGTTCCACAAATGAGTAAATTGCAGACATCTTCACCAAAGCGATTGGAAGAGAAAAGCTTGAACGATTCAGAATGATGCTTGGACTCACCAACATCCCTTCAGATTAAGGGGGGAATGCTGACACCTAATCCTCATGATTGGGTGAATATAATGTAAATAGATAAATAAGTAATATGAACAGTGATAGGTAGATGAACTGAACAGTCTCTCCCTCATGTATTTAATGAAAACCTACCTGAAGGAATAAGCACGAATCAATTTTTGGTTGAGGAGTTACTACTTGGTTTGACAAGAAGGAAGGGTGTAAAAGGCTTGGAAAAGAAGAGAAATCCTAGTGAAGAAAGGAGAAACTCTAGCGAAGAAGAAAACTTCATTTTTCTCTCACTTTCCCTCACAAATGCAAAGAATCTAAAGCTGTAGGAGGGACAAAGTTGTAGACCTGAAGCTGGGATGAAATTTTGAAGCAGTAAAGTCGAAATTCTTTCTTTGATGCAGTATTGTTGTAGTTGATCATTGAAGCTTGAAAGAACAGTTTGAGGGATGACTTGGTGGATGAGGAATGTTATGCTCTTGACCTACAGGAAGATACCAGAATACCAAATATGCGAAGAAATATACCCAAGATATAGAACAATAAGAAATAACAGCAAGTATTTTATTATTCAGAAAGGAAAGCAATGTTCACTTGCCTCTTCGAGGGGGCAACCTCTAATAGAGCTGGGCTCAATTACAAAATAAGACACGATACTCCTCGAGGGGAGTCTCTATCCTTTATATAGGATTCATACATGCAATACCATGGGTCAATACCATGGTTCTTATTAATACCATCTATCTAATACCATGGCCCATTTGCAAATAACTGTGGTCCCTTCTTTAAATGCGGGTCAACCACTTACAATTATTAATATGGGCTTTATTGACTCTTTACTTAACTATAACTATGACTCAATCTTATTACATAAATAAGGGGGTTAGGGTTGGACCCTAACATGCCCTCCCCCATAAGAATGGCCTTGTCCTTAAGGCTGAAGCTGCAGAAACTACTGAAGGACAATGGTTGGTTCCCAAGTCGCATCTTCTGGAGAGGTGTCTTTCCACTTGATGAGGACTTCCTTGATCGTGCGGTCGCGCAAGTGCCATTCTCGTGTGTTAAGAACCTGTTCAGGTTGGAGCCAGATTGACCCTTCTTCATCCAAGTTAGGTAGACTGGTTTGAATTCGGCAATGGTTCCCAATCACTTTCTTGAGGCATGAGACAAGGAAGACTAGATGGATTTTTGCCTCCCTCCCGCAAACTTGTTTTCTTCGCCTCCCTCCCGCTCTGTAGCTCCTGCCTTCACCGCTATACCATTCACCTCCACTACACGTCAAATAACTCTTCCCACTCTGCCACCTTCCCTTAAGTCCCCCTCTGCCACCTTGCCAGCCCACCTCCCATGCATTCAAGGCAAAAGACACTGCACTCCCTGCCTTCAGCATATGGGGTGCAACTGCAATGAATTTTATTGTACCATTCATGTCAACTCAAACCTCGCACCTCTGACACCGCACTCATCTTAATCGAAAGAATAATTTTTTTATAATTAATCAATATTATATATATATATATATATATATATATATATATATATATTTGTAAATTAATTATTTCCCTATCAACATTATATTTAATATAATGTTTATTTTTAAATATATATATACCTACCAAATTTACTTATTTAATATTATATTATATTAAAAATATAAAATATCTCAGATTCAATGTCAAAAACTAGATTATAATTTAACATAAAATAAATATTACGCTATAAATAAATCACTCATTTAGTCATAGACGGCTGCAACAATGATAGTACTGTATCATCTGACTTTTTTAAAGAATGGTATACCTTGAACACACTTTATCATCTGAGGTTTTCGAGGTTTCAGAGGGGCTAAAGATACCACCTGGAATCGCTTTGTATGGTTGGATCAAGATGGTTATGATAGCCGACGCTTGTCTAATTATCTATGCTGAAGCCACATTTATAGTTCTTTGGTCAAACTTCCCAACACAATCCCCAAAACTCCAAAATTTAACACTTCCTAACACGATCCTCAAAACTCCAAAATTTAACGAATTTTGAAGGAAGTGCCTAACCAGCCATACATAGGGTATTCAATGCGCCGGGAGATGCATGGGAGATAGCCCGCTAACACGCGAATTCGGAAACTCGCCACTAAATAAGAAAGGGCAATTCGCGTGTTAGCGAGCTATGTCCCGTGCATCTCCCGGCGCATTGAATACCCTATGTATGGCTGGTTAGGCGCTGCCAATTTTGACAACCCCTATTCTTAGTGTGATATTACTAATCAGAGTCAGCATTGTTAAAACAATAAAATATATGTTTATATTTTAATTTAGTTATTTGATTTTTATTTTAATTTATCTATTTTAATTTTTGTTATTCTAATTTTTATATTTTAGTTTTTTTGGAAGGAGTTTATATTTAATGTAACTAATCCTTATTTATAAGTGATGAGGCATAGTTTTAATGTTATTAAATATTATAAATTTTAAATAATTCAAATTATTTATAGTTTTTATCTTTAATATAAGAAATATTTTTAGAATAATATTTTTATTGTAATTTTGGTTTTGGGAAATTGGAATTATTTGTTTTAAGTAAATTTTAATGAGAATTTTCTCAAGTAGAATTAATAAATTTTTAAAATTTAGTTAGTTAGTTAGTTTGTTTGTTTTTTCTAAGTAGTTCTATTTAATGCAAGGAGAGAATAACAAAAATGTTGAGATAATTTTCATTATTTTATTAACGGATTTTTTTTTTTGAAAAATTATAGTATATTAAAGCGCTAATTGAAATTAAATGATGGTGAAGACATAAAATCAAATTAGTTATCACCATTCAACATTAATAGCCTAGTGTGATTGTTCTAAAAGTGCCTCTCCATCCATGTATAGTCTTCCATTCACATGTATGGATAAAGCTCGTGATGAAAACCTTGAGTTCTATGAGTCATTTATCAATTGCAATATTTTATTTTATTGTATTTTACTTAACTATATTTTAATCTAACACCAAGCATTCTTCTTTTCCCATGAGAGTGTTTCTAGAAAGAGACTATACCTTTTGTCGATTTGTTTTTTCCTATAAAAATCTATACAAATAATAGAGTAATATGAACAAATATGATATAAAAATTTATAAAAAAAACTCATCCACAAAATCTATACAAATAATAGATTAAAATGAGCAAATATGATATTAAAGTTTATAAAAAAAATTGTCCACAAATAAAGCTCTTATATCTTTAGATAAGTGAGAAATAATGCAATCATAAACTATTTTGCTATTTTAATTGTAATTTTTATTAATATAAAATTTTATATCTTTATGTTTTACTTTAATTTAACTATATTCAAATATAAAAACTAATTTATACTTTTTAAAACTCAATAATTACAATAAATTATAAAAGCTACTAACTATAAGGCCTTGTTTAAAACTTACTTTAGACTTCAATGGAATCAACACAATCAAATACCCACCTAAGATCTTAGGAATCTAGATAAGATGTTAGGAATCCATTGAAACTAATGAAGGAAGTGGATTTTAATGAAGGAACTATAATTAGTGACTGAATTTCTTATAAAAGAAGGAACGGATGCATCACTCATGTGAAAGGTTTAGTTTCAGTGAAATGTGATACACTGAATTATGTGTTGAAATATTAATGTGGCACATAAGAAATTTGCGGAGCAAGAAAATAAAAGGAGAACGTTGTAGAGGGGCAGTTAACACTAAAGTTCATGTTATCTTTATTTTGCTGGTAAGTTTTGGGAATGTTACAAAACTCAACGACTAGAATGGGTTAATTAAATAATTGATTTCATTTTTATTTTTATATAGATTGTATATCTTGGGGATATTTTAGAAATATGGAGATAGGAGTTAAATTAAGGTTAATGATTTAATTTTCATTTATCGGATTTTGGAATATTTTTCCAATCTATAATTAAATTAAATTTAGCATTTAAGAACATAAAAATAAAACTTTAAAAGAGGAGAAATGATGTTCATAGTTAAGATCATAAGAACAAACCTTTATAGGAAAGGAGAAGAAGAGGAAGAGATCAAAAGGACAAATGATTTGTATGGCGGCCTTACATATATTTCAAAAGCATTTCGTTGTCAATGACATAAAGAGATTAGATAGGTAAGTCCCCCAATTCCATAATGAGATTCAATGTCAACTAAGGAGGTTCGCAGCAAAGGTCACTTTTGGAATATGCTTGTTTGTCACTAACGCTAGTAGCAATTGTGGCACAACTTGTTTGGCTCCATTGGACAATATGACCCCCATTTCCTTCGAAAAATTAAAGATCAAAGAAGTCAACCATGGGAAGGTGGCTTGTCAAGCATTGTGCACAGATATTTAATTAAAGATCAAAGATGCCTCCAAGATATGTAGTGTCATGACTTGACAAAGATAATGGACTTTCCATTAGGTTGTAAATCGACAATGTTCTACAATGTTTCTCCCTCACAGGTGGACATCAAAAGGCTTTATTCCAAAGATGCTAATGAGGGTTGAATTTGTCACTCCTAATCACCCCTTTTTTCACAAATTTCTTTATAAAAATCACATGTTATATCTGTTATCACCCCAAGAAACTCACCTAGGTTGTATATCAGTGATGCTCAGGAACATTAAAAATTCAACAGTTTTGTTGGATAAAATGATGGATAAATGGAAGATGTGCAGCACCTTTAAGCCAGATAACCACTCCTACTATGATTTACCCCAGACATGGGTGAAGACCCCCAAACTACAAGGCTTTCAACCACCAACTACTCACAGCTTAAAGTAAAAGTGATGATGGAGAAGACTGATTGCACCAGCAGATGCACAAGGCTCTGTGATGGCCAGCTGCAACCAGTTAGAAGGTCTGCAAGACTACTATTCCATATACAGAGAGGATGACAACTCTCTGGTATTATAACAACAGCAACCTGCAAGCAATTTTCAATGAACCACTAAATTTAAACATAGAGGTGGGATGACAGCCCCTCAAATGCAAAATATTCACAGCACATCAACTAAATGCAAAGCAGGCAGAGCCTAGAACATAGAAGAAGTGAAAAGCGAGCAGGTGATAGCAAAGAAGCTTGTATTAGTGGAAATCAAGACCAGAAGCTGCAGGTCTCATAGTATTAACAGTCTCCAGAAGTTAAAAGGCTACAATAAGCTCTCATTCATCAAACACTCATCAAATCTGATTACATTTTGTTCTGAGTATATATAGTGTTACAATACAAAACATCTCTGTCAAACCATGCGTGGAGGAGCCCATAAATGGCCACCAACCATATTCATATTCAGAAATGGGCCTCTGATATAAATCTGTCTGAGTTTTAAATAGATTAGACCCTCTCTGGCTCTCTGCAGTCCTTCTTGGGCAAGTGGAAAGAAATATGGGTGAAACCCATAACCATTGAATGCTCTGTCTGGATCTGTGGTGTCCTGTTTCCTCCTCGGCCATACTGCTGATTAAATGCTGCTGCTGAATCATTGAACGGCTCTATCATGACTGCTCTGGCTTTTAAACAGAGAAACGCTGCCCAAACTATTCATTCCCGCCCATCACTGCTTCCCCGTTGACTTTTAAAAGGCTCAGGCATGGTTTATTCACTATCGGGTCCGCCTTTGGCTCGCGATTCACATTAAAACAGGCCCCTCCTTTGTTTTTCAATAGTTAACAAATATATGCAAAACTGCCACAAAACCACCAAAAATAGCTTTGGCGGATTTGAAATATATATATATTTGGCCTTAGAACCCTTTCGGATCCAAAATCCCATCGCAATCAGCGCTTGCCAGGCATCCTTTATATTTCCTCATATTTCACAATACACAGAAAACGCGCCCGAAACTATTGAAAATGACTCAAGTGCAGACTTGAAATTTTATGCAAAATGATTTATAAATCATCGGGTCCAACCCATCGGGTCTGACCCATTGGGTCCGAGGTATGCACATGTTTAAAGCCCCGCCCCTTTGTAATCGCCAATAGCGATACGCCGATAGCGATATCGGCGATCGCTCATCGCAATCATAAAAGCCCCGATTTCTTTGATAATGCCAATGCAATATTGCTGTGGACCCGATAGTCTATCAAGAATGATTAACACCACCGTCGGGTCCGGCCCATCGGCTCGCAAACATAAAAGCCCCGATTTCTTTGATAATGCCGATGCGATATTGCTGTGGACCCGATAGTCTATCAAGAATGATTAACACCACCGTCGGGTCCGGCCCATCGGGTCGCAAACATAAAAGGCCCATGCTCCATTGGTGATGCCGATAGCGATACGCCGATGCGATATCGGCGATAGCTCATCGGCGATACCACATCGCTGCCGCTACCTCCCCCGACTTGCGATATGCCGACGAGATCTGGACCGTTGATCGGCCAGATCCGACGGCTAAGATTGATGCGGATTCATAAGCCTGCAATCTTGGTTTTTACATAGTTTTTTGGGTATTTCCGCCTCCTGATAGTGTATTTCTGCCCTCCAAAGGGCTTCCCTCTTGCAATTTTTTCCATCGGTGGAAGGCCTTTATGCACAATTTGAGGATTTCAACAGCAAACATGGATTTTGGGTATGATCATAAGCATATTTGCAGCTTTTGAGAGCATTTTGAATCCTTTTTTTATTCTTTTGCATAGCAAAGCTAACACTGGCTCCTTCTGGGGATGAGATCCTCCTTGTGAGGTCTCAAGAACCTGCAGATCAATGCCTTTCTAGCAGCAAACAGATTAGCCAAAATTCCTAGTGTTCCATTGGGCATGGAGTCTACTATAGCTATACTAAAAACTGATAAAAGCACACTATTTACAGCTTTTAAGGCCAAAAGACCTTAAATCACATAGTTTTTCAAAAACCGCCCATTAACTGGGCCATCAAAGACTGGTTCCCCTCCCATACTTTTCAGTATGAAGGTGTTGTTTCCTTGAATCTGTGAAATGATGAAAGGGCCTGTCCAGAGAGCATCAAACTTTCCATGATTGCCTTTCTTTTCTTTAAAAGCATCCCATTTCATGACCAAATCCCCAACCTGGAAATTGTTTCTTTTTGTCTTCTTGTCAAAGGCTTCCTTGACCTTTTGTTGATGTGCTGTAGCTTTTTCAATCAGCTGCTCCCTGATCTGATATAATTATGTTAGATCAGTGATTCTATTTGCCATATCATCTTCTTCATTCTGCGCTGTTTGGAGCAGCTTTGCCACAGGAAGGGTAAGCTGAATGGGAAAAATAGCATCAGTACCATATACCAGCTTGAAGGGAGAGCAGCCTGTAGATCTCTTAATGGTCACTCTGTCGGCCCAAAGTGCATACTTCAGCTTGGCATCCCAATTCTTCTTATTATCCTCTAACAGCTTTTTAATAATCCTGATCAGACTTTTATTAGAGGATTCTGCTAGACCATTCCCTTGGGGGTAATATGAGGTGGAATGAACAAGTTTAATGCCCATTGAATCACACATTTCCACCAATTATTTTGCCCTGAATGCTGCTGCGTTATCCGTTATTAGCTTATGTGGGCAACCAAATCTGCTGAAGATGTTTTCTGATAAGAATTTTATGACCACATTATGATCAGCTTTCCTTGTTGGGATTGCTTCATTCCATTTTGTAAAATAATCAGTGGCAACCAATATCCACCTGTGCTGGCCACTGGAGTGTGGGTTGATTTCACCAATGAAATCCAAGCCCCACTGCTGAAAAGGTCCCTTTGCAATTATTGGTTTTAATGGCAGGGATTTTAATTGCTGCTTACCTTCAAACCTTTGGCACCTGTCACAAGATTTAACAAAAATAAATGCATCAAAAAATAAAGAGGGCCAATAGTACCTAGCTCTAAGAATCTTATGGGCTGTGGTTTTCCAGTAATGATGTCCTCCACACATGCTGTCATGGAATTGTTGCATAACCTCTATTGATTGCTCCTTGTCCAAGCATCTCAAAAGTACTCCTGATGGATCCCTCCAGTAGAGCAAGCCATCATTGATGCAATATTTTGTTGCCTTGAGCTTTAAAGTTCTTGCTTGACTTTGAGAGAAATCTGAAGGGACTTCAAGCCTTAAAAGGAAATTAATAATTGCAGCATACTAGCTGCATGAAGCTAGATTCTCGGCCACTAACTGTCCTCTCTGCGATTCAGCTGTTTCATGCTCTTCTATTTGACCATTTTCTACCACAGTGAACAAGAAATCCATGTCCAAAGACCTGCAATTTTCTTCAGTCAACAATTTAGCAAGCCCCTGACCTCTTACCAGCTTGGTGGGCTTCAGCTCTATGTTGAATTCGATCATTTTTGCAATCCATTTCGCTCTTTTTCCATCAGCATCAGGCTGCGTTAAGACATCCTTTATTGTAGCAGAAGGCACATATGCAACTATTTTGGAATGCAAGATGTATACTCTGAAAGCTTTCAAAGATTTGATAAGAGCATAAGCCTGCTTTTCAATAATATCATACCTTAGTTCAGCATCCCTCAAATTCTTGCTGAAAAAGGCCACTGGATGCTCTTGACCTGCTTCATCTTGCTGCAACAGAACAGCTGCGATTGTGTCCTTGGAGGCAAATGAAAACAAGTGAAACTCCTTGCTATAGTCAGGGCTTATTAAAGTAGGAGCTTGCATAATAGCCTTCTGTTGATGCCTCGAAAATCGCTGCAACAACATCGGGGATAACCACCCGGTCCGGACCTTAGTACAGCTCCTTTTCCGTTTGGAATAGTGGCTCCGACTGGGGATAATGGGACCAATTTCCCAAAAGTAGATAAACGGGATGAATGGATGATTTATAAAACTAAGCTAGCGATGGGTGAATAACTAAATCTATTGACAAGAATAAAAAGAACTATAACCTATCCTGGGAATCTATTGAGCTTTAGAGTGTAGCGTTTGATGGTCTATGTCTAAAGACAGGCATATAGATGACTCCATTTATCAAACATAGATGTTAACTTATTCAAGATTGCTGTGCATAAATAGTTAAACAGAGCGATTAAAGTGAAATTACCACACTCATCATTTAAATTATTGACATATACATGATTAAAAGGAAAGCATTTCATAAAACATCCAATAGTGGAATGAATACAGATCTGCTGTTACAGCACATGCATATAATCAACAATAGCAAGGATAATCAAATAACAATTCACATAACAGGAATGAATTCAGACATAGATAGAAATACCATATGAGCTGCTTTGGCACTCCCGATATCAATCACTACTTGTAATTCTTCGTTCAACACAGAAACATTCTCAACAACGACAATAGTGCACAATTGCATAAAAGCCTCCTTGCTGAATTAAGAATAACTGGTCCAGTTTCATAAAGGAATATTGACTGAAGCACAATAGTGCAAACTTCAGTCTTTTAGTCTGGTACAAAACTTTACGACCCTTTCCAAAACAATGAAAGGGTCTATAAATACTAAATTAATCTAAATATCTATTAAACTGAAATGCAACTAAATCTGTATCAATAAATTTTGATCCTATTTCCCTCAGTGATCTGGCAATCGGCGGCATGACTCATCAAGTAGGCTGCTTGCCTTTAAATCTGAGCTGACTTATCACAAGCATTGGCTCTACTTCAGGCGGTTTGTTGTGGCGCGAACTGAGTTGGGCGGCATAGGTGGCATCCTGGATATCGGGAATTATACACCCGATTGCATCTGTTAAACACTTAAGGGCGGCTCACTGTGTGTGCGGCTTAATCAGGAACAGCCAATATGCATCGAAGGTTAAACTTTTAATCCCGACAATTAATCTCCCCTTTTCCTCCAAGTCAGGATAACATGATTGCTCCAACATGTTTGTTGTTGTCATCTTTCCTGGTGTACATTGGGAAATCATATTTGCTAAGTAGAGAGTGTTGTTAACCAGATCAACTAGATTGCTGGAAGTTGATTTACATCTTGAAGCCGCCCTCTCTGCTTTCATCACCTGAGTTTGCCATTCTGTGAAGAGTATATCCTTATATGTTTCTAGGATCCTGGGAAAATTTGCTGCTTTCCCTTGATCAGAATCTTTCCAGTCAAGATATGCGGTTATGATCTCTTCGACTTGGTCTAATTCATTCCTGGCCTTCTCTACCTGCTGATTTATGGATGTAGTTAACTCACACAATGGCTCTGCCTCAGTGAGTTGTTGACACAGGAGCCTAATTTGTGATATTAATGCAGTGTTTATTTGCAATGCTTCTGCTCTGAACTCATCCACTTGTGGAGCGCCCTTTATTATTTCGAGCTCCGATGACAATTGAGCGATTTGCTCATCTTTTGTTTTCATCATTTGCTCATTTGCTGCCCTCAATTGTGCCAATGCCTCCGATAATTCCTTCTGTTTCTGGATCGCACTTTGGTCGATCCTTTGCTTTTCTGCCTGCAATTGCTGAGTTAATTGACTGTTCACTTGTTGCTGTGTCGACAATTGTTGCTCCGCCTTCTCTGCCTTCTGCTTTGATTCAACCAACTCTGCTTGTAATGCGAAAATTTCTTGGTCCTTAGTCTTCAGTAAAAGACTTACCTCCGATGCCTTGTCGATTGTTGCTGCCGAATAGGCTCCTGCATACTGCGACAGTTTTGTCAGGTCATCGGAGGGGTCGAATTCCTCTTTCCAAACCACGCTGCCCGTAACAGTTTGTTATGGGAAAAGGGAAGGTTGATCAATCCTCCTTCTTTTCCTTTGTCGTTTTACCACTGCTCTATGCCTTGGGCTGTAGAAAACATCCAGGGGAGGAATATCTTCTACCTGAAGAATGATTTGGTCGGAGGGGTCCTTTGGTATTACTTCAACATCCTTAGAAATGGGTGGGCCACTGGTTCCACTTAGAACCTGAGGTGAAGTGATGTCCTGTGTGTCGCTTGGCTTGGAAGTGTCTGTATCCTTGGAACATTCCAACCCACTGATGATGGAATCAAACTGTTTCCATTCCTGGATCAATATAGGGTCAACATGAGCATCATTGGTGGTTTGTTTTTCCTTTTCAGCTTGGGACTCCTTCCGCACTTTTTCCTGCTGTTTCTTCAGTTGCTCCTCTTGTTCCTTCTTTTGTCTTTCCTCCTGCTCTTTTATTTGCTGTTCCTCTATCTCTTTCCTCTGCCTTTCCTCTTGCGCTCTCTGCTGCTTTTCTTCCTGTTCTTTCCTCTGCCTTTCCTCCTGTTCCTTTTTATGATCTTTTGTTATAACAGGAGGTTCCCTTGACTGTCGCCGACCAGGCTCGCTTGATGATGTCGCCGGGGTTGTTGCTAGTAAATCTAGAGGCAGAGTTTGCAACCTCTGTTCTCTAAGCTTATTAAACTCAGTCAGCCCTTCATCATTATATTTCATTCGAGCGAGTTCTTTAGCCTGACCTATTGTTTCGGTTGAAACGAATAGGTCGTCAAACATATCTTCTTTGTGCTCAAATTTTGTCAATTTGGCCTGTTCTAGTGCATTGTAGGCAACTTTCTTTGGATCATATGGCCTATTTGGGATAGTCGCCAGAGTTAAGGATTGAATCTTTGTGGCTTCCTTTTCTGCATGTTTGAGATCATGCAGAGTATAGACACCACACCTCAAGGGAAAAGAGGGCCAGCCCCTCTTCTTTTCTTTCTTGAGAGTCTGTGTAACACTCTCAGCCGTAATCTGATAAGCAATTTCTCTTGCTAGCAGTTTATCTGGTATATACAAAGGGAGAACATGCGGGTTGGCTTGGCTGCCGAAAACTCTTATGTAGGTAAATCTCTCCTCTCCAAACCAACTCGCTACTGCCGTTATATCAAACGAAGCTTGATAGGAAATCTTGGGAATGGGTTTATCAAAAATAGAATAATGAATAGGCACCATAAAGCCATTGCAGATTTGGTACAAATGTTGTTTATAAGAAGATTTCCTCAATTTCTGGTGATATATATGAATGGGCGAAGGGTCTTGTGCAGTCCACCTCCAGCCGAGTACGGGGAATTCAGAGTTAAAACAGAGGGTGTCTAGAATATAGGCGCTGTAGTAGAATGGGGGAATTTTCCTTTCAGAGATGACAGTCTGATTTCTAAAATCATGCACAGCTTGTGCTAATTTGTCAGAAAGGATGGTGGCCCAGTCCATAATTATACTGTTTACTGCTGCCTCCATTAGAGGAACCATGTCTATGGTAAAATTAGCAGAGTCTTGCAATCCCCATAATCTACACATCATTATTCCCGCATAGCAATAAGGAGAAGCCAGAGAATCAACCGAGTACTTACCGGAAGATTCGTGTTTGTGTTTGGCTGGATTTTGTCTCCAATCCCAGATGGGTTCGGATTCAACTTCATTTTCGCTTGCAAACTTCTCCAGGAACGCTTTATTATATATCTTCTTCGGCTCGGGCAAATGATACATTTGCCTTAGATCATCCGCCTTGAACGATCCGAAGATTCTTCCATCTCTAGTGCTGAAAGTTCTATCCAAGATTGGGATTTCTTGAATCGCCCACCGCACTACATCTGTGTATGGGAGAATTTGCTCCCTGGCCGCTATTCTGTGAAGGAAAGAATCGGCTAAATCCTTGAGAGTACTCTCAGACTTCCGAAGTAAATCCACACTAGCTTTTGTCACTATTTTTACTGGTTCTTCGGCTTCAATTAGGTTGTAAGTGCCTTGCCAAGTAACTCTGGTAAGACCTGTGCATGTAGTATCAGATATTAAGCCCTTCTTCTTGTCCACGACAGCTTGTCCTGAAGCTGGTGTGGCGGAAGCGCCTGTGGTCTTCTTGGATTTCTTCCCCATCTTGCTTGAGCTCTCTCCTTTGGATGAATTCTGCACAGAGGGGCAAATATACGTAACACAGAGAAATAGCAATGAAAACTTGCAAGTGATGAGAAATATTGAGAAATGCGTAATAAGGGATTAGCTTTTAAAAATGGGCGCAGACACAATCCATGGGAGGATCTTACAATTACATTAAATGGCCGTTTAAGACCTGCCACCCTTTAAATGCTCATTATACCATTACTCGGCCGAATGGCCCGTTTAAGCGTGCTGTGGACGTTTTGGCAGTTGAGCGCGGGCGAATGATTGCTTAAAAGATCAAGCTTTAAATATGAACAAATCATAATATCCCTCCATTTAACGGCTTTTTCGAAATCCGTGCTATATTGTAATCGGGCGTCGGGAACACTTTAAATCCTTCCGTTGACAATTTCGGAATCCCGATCGCCGATAGCGAAATTGCATTGCGTCTGGGTGAATGGGCATTATAATGTGCATAAATAGTGTGTCGCCGATTGCCGATTGCGATATTGCATCGCATCGGGGTGAAAGAGTTGGGGTGTTTTAAGACTGTGTAAGATTACCGCCGATGGCCGATCGCCGATTGCGCGTCGCGTCGGGGCTAATGGCATGGGGCGCTTTTAACATGTGCATGGAGTATTGCCGATAGCCGATAGCGATATCGCATCGGCGGAGACCAATGTGCCACTTATTTATGATTTCAATGTCATTGCGATATGCGATCTTGCGATCGCTTTATCGCAATGATAAAAGATTGTTTTATTTGATCAAATGGGTTTTTTCAAAAGGCTCTTATATAATGTTTTCATTTGGTTTTCGAACCTTTTTGAACAATACAATATTGATACCAATTAAACTCTAAAAGGACCCATTTCATATAATAATTTTGTAAATAAAACATGATATGAAATGGGGGGTTGTTGTAGGGCACAACAATTGGCGATTCGCTGGAAGAACCAGTTATCTATGGAAAGCATAGATATACTTAAGCTTTTTCAAAATAGAGTTCTAATCAAAGGGGAAAATTCTAATATAACTAGGTATATATGCATTCCAAGTGAAATGAATCTATTTTGCTAACTTCCTTTCTTTTTTAAGAAAATAAATACATTCTAAGTTTTAAATAGGCCTTTATTGGTTTATAACGATAAAACAGAAAACTTTTCCGAATCAGCTTTTATAGTAAACTCATCTGTCATAGGTAGAGCCTCTGCTGCCAGCAAACGTTCATAGTTTCGACAGGGATACCTTTTAACCATGTTATTGTCCATTGTTCCATACAATTAAGAGTGTGATTAACAGAATGAATTCAAAACATATTGTCATATTTTGTATTCCATTTTCTTTTTTGTTATTGATAAGATAAAAAGCCATTGTCCTGGTTTGGTGGCCAGCAATTGACAATGCCATTCACTGGTAGTAATCTAACCGAACAAGCTGGCTCGTGATGAGACCCCTTGTCTTGTAATTTCAAGCCATTACCCTATTTTGGTGTGCAGTATTGGTAATGTCGGTTAAACTATTTCCCTATGAACATGGTAAGCAGGCTTGTAATAAGACCTCTTATCTTTTCAATCAAATATTTTAGAATTACACTCTGAGTAATCATAAACTTTAGTGAATGGGATGGACAATTTTCTCCTTAAGAATAAATGGATGACAGGGTAAGAGTTGAAGATGCTGAAATTGGATTAGATTCTATCTTGATATTAATAACCTTTTGAGACTAATTTTGAAAACAAAGAATGATTTACAATACTTTTAAACTTTGAAAAGAGTTCACAAAACTTGAACTGTAGTTTCAGAATACAATGATACCTAATTTCCTAGAAATTATCTCTTTTGGTTAAGAGTTCTATTATTTAAAAGCAAATATCCATATTACTTATATGGGACAACTTTCAAACACAGCAAAAGGTCAATGGAAGTTACCTTAAAACTTTATTTTCTGCAAATCCTACAAACTACAAAAATCTATCAAACTAGAAGGAGAAGGGGTTACCTCCTCAATTAAAGAATTTCTTCAAGATAAGGCCATTAACAGGGAGAGAATCTCTCAACCCTGATAAGTCTTGCAATATAAAGGTCGAATGGCCTATCTTTTCACAGATCTGAAACGGTCCAAGCCACATTTTCTAGAACTTGGTGTGTTTACCCTTGTCCTCATGGGCTTTGTCCCATTTCAGAACTAAATCGCCAACTTGGAATTGTTTTGAACCGGATGAGACTGAATCAAAAGCTGCCTTGATGACTTGCTGATGTTTGGCATGAATAACCCTGGCTTTTTCTCTTTCCTCTTCTAATTTTAGAATTTGGTCATGTCTAAGTTAAATAGAAGAGGAAGGATTTTCCTCAATGAACTGCACTAGGGCTAAAGAAGGAAAAACAAGATTTGTGGGTAGTACTGCTTCTTTTCCATACACAAGATTGAACAGAGAAGATCCTATAGAAGCTTTCTGTGTTATCCTATCAGCCCATAATGCAAACACTAAGGATTTGTGCCAGTTTTTATGATTCTGTTCGATAGTTCGCTTAATGATTTTGATCAGATTTTTATTAGTAGACTCTGCTAAACCATTACCCTGGGGATAGTAATTAGCAGAATATTTTAATTTAAATCCTCTTTTAATAGCGAAATCAAACATAGCATTGCCTGAAAAGTAAGATGCATTATCAAAAACAAGAGCATTCGGGACACCAAACCTGGTAATGATGAATTGGTCTATGAACTCAATGATTGCTTCAGAATTTGTTGTCTTTAAAGGGATTGCCTCAACCCACTTAGTAAAATAATCGGTAGCGGTAAGGATATACTTATGCTGTTTGGAAGATGGTGGAGTAATCTCCCCAATGATGTCCAATCCCCATTGCTCAAATGGTTGTTCAATGTTGACTGGCTGCAGAGGGAAAGTTGATTTACATTGTCTTCCACCAGAAGTTTGACAATTGAGGCATTTCCTTACATACTCGTGTGCATCTTTAAACAGAGTAGGCCAATAGTAACCAGCATGAATAATTTTGTGAGCTGTCGTATCAGCTCCAAAATGTCCTCCAGCTGGTCCATCATGTAACTCCTGCAAAACCTTTTGTGCTTCAGTTTTCTCAAGGCATCTCAATAAGATGGAATCATAATTCTGCTTAAAAAGCACATCATCAATAATTGTAAAATTCTTTGCTTTCAACCTAATGGCCCTTTTGTTCTTGTAAGATAGGTTTGGAGGTGCATAACCATTCTTTTTTTTTTTTGTAGGCTAAGGTGGTGCTCATTCTATAACTTCGATCAAAAAGACATTACAACAGTTCAGAAAACAGTAAATGCCTGCCCTCTAGGGGAAACCAGGTCATAATGCCATCTGTAATACTTGATGGCCGCCCAAAAAAAATAAGTCCAAAGTCTAATGGAGTTTGCTAAATAAACGATGCAATCCTGCATCTTGCCACGACTATTACAAAAGCTACTGTCATGATGGGTATGCATTCTCCTATTTTTGACAGAAACAGAGCTAAAACTACAAAAATTATAACTAGTTCCAAACATATCTTGATTTAGACATGGTCCTTTGTAGGTTGCTGCAGCGCCTCTTCCGCTTGATCCGGCTGGTCCCTGATTAGCATGTTCTGGATGATGTGCAGGTTCTCCTCCATCCTCATCATAGCTTCCTCTTGTTTCAACATGGCCACTCTCAGAAAACTTAGCTCCAAGCGGATGTCAGGGCTTCCTTTGGATAAGTTCACCATCTCCTTCGCCACCTGAAGCAGCGCTTTGGCCAGGATTCCCTTCATCACCCAGTAGAGATGAAGGGACTGTTTGTAAAGAGACATGCGGCCTCTGGTTTGACCCGGGTCGTGCAACAGGAAAGTCCAGTCTTCAATTTCCTCATCAGACTGGTCTTGAGTGGCTTCATCCTCAAGCTTCTGCATAACCTTACGAACCGCTTGGTTTGAATAACGACGGAAGGCCTGTTCGGCTTTGCGCACCCGGTCCGTCACCGTCTCCTTCATCTTCCTGCTTCTTCCCGAGCCCCGCTTGGAAGTTTCCCCAACCTCCTTTCCCTGGCCCTTACGACCGCGGGCTCTCTTGCTGGCCCTGTCCTCCCCTTTGTCATCACCCTGTCCGCGTTTCCTCAGCCCATACCGTCTAAACGTCATTTCCTCGGCGCCCGCTGGTTTCGCATTCTCCGGCTCCGTTTCTTCCTCAACCAGGTGTTCATGCTGACGTCCATTTTCCATCCTCCTATCCGGGATAGTGTCTTCATCCGAATCGTCCTGAACCTCCCAAACAGAGAAGGAAGGCTCCTCCGGCATGAGATTCTTGCCCTTTCTGTCACTGGTATCCTCCCCATCGCCCTGTTGCTCCATCGCCTGACGCTGTCTCTGCCTGGTCTCCATGATTCCCAGGGAATCGTCACTCTTCAATCCCTGGTCTCCCGGACTATTCTCTGCAGTTTTATGTTTCTCAATGTAATCCGCCCCTCTTGCCAGAGTAGAGACCTCTCGTAAATCTTTCACCATCACCCCGTTTTGATTATAAAGTGGTTCATTTGACGCGGGGGCGCAAGGGATACCGGTTAACAAATACCGCCAGTCACTCCCCGGAGAGCCACTACTCCTTGCCGTCTTGTCATTACTCATTTCTTCTGGTGTGAATTCTGAAGAGCCGTCTCCACCTCCAGTCATCGAGCACGCTATAATAATCTCGCGTTGGGTGAACTGATTCCCAACCGTTTCACCTGCCACCGTAGTCCTGTCACCCCGGTCTAAATCCTGCGTCCTGCTATCTGGCATGATGGTTTTGATAAAACCTGATTTTATCATAATCATTCCTCTGACTCTCCACGAATCCCTATTAGTTCGTTCCGCTGGACCGAGCATTATCCTCCATGGCATGAGCATGATCCATCTTGATGAGGTCTGCCAGCTCCTTCCACTCTTGATTATTTTCAATGGCTCTCCACTGACTATCAATTGAACTACCGCGACCATTGCAGCCTCGATTCGCCAACCAGTCTGCAGCCTGATTCCCTTTTCGCCGCACATGACTGATGATGCTGTAATCAATGCGTTTAATCAAGCTGGCTATTTCCTGGACGATGCCTGCGGTCCTCCAACTTTTGGTTACTTTCTCCCATCCCTGTCCGTAGTTGAGTCTCCTTATCATGTCCACAGCCAACTGCGAATCCCCTGTAATTTCTAGTTTGGTGTAGCCATTCCGAATGGCAATTCGTAGACCTTGGTGCAGGGCCCAAAGCTCAGCCTCATTATTAGTCATTTGTCCCCCCCATTCAGCATAGATCCACCTGACTTGGTGGTTACTGTCCCTGAAGATCCCTCCGAATCCAGCATCTCCCGGGTTGCCCTTCGAGGCCCCGTCAAAATTAAGCTTCATAAATTGCTCCCTCGGGTACGAGAATTTCTCTGGGCTCTGGGTTCTCATACCATTGCTGACCGCGCCTTTGTAATAGACCATTTCCAGTTTTAAATTGAGTTTGTTCAGAATATCTTGTTCTGCCGGAGTCGTCTTCCAGTCATCCGTTTCCCATTTTTCAACAAGAATGGTCTCTCTTGTATACTCCACCACCTGTGTCCAAACAACTTTTGAAGGTTTAGCCCCATTCTGGAATATCCTCCTATTCCGTTCTTTCCAAACCGTCCAGAGAATGAAAGTAGATATCAGGTTCCAAGCCCTCTGGACAACCCGGCAGTGGAACGTTTCCTTATTCCATTGAAAGATTGTGTCCTTAAATTCTCTTATGTTAAACCCTGGTTTGTTGAACAATTGCTTAGTTGATATCCATAGTCGTTCAGTATACGGACACCGAATCAGCAGATGATCTCTATCCTCCTCGTCATTGTTGCATAGATGGCATTGTGAGGGACCAATGAACCCCTTCTTGCGAATGCGATCCCAAGTCAAAATTTTATTCTTTGTGGCTAGCCAGACAAAAATAGACACCTTAGGCCACCATTTGGTCTTCCATTCCAAATTTCTGGCTTCTCTATTCTGAGACCCCATTAGAAAATAGGCCTCTTTGGTAGAGAAAGTCCCCTTCATTGAATTTCCCCACCGAAGTATATCTTGCCCCTGTCTAGCTCTGAGTTTCCTTGAACCCATTTCTTTTCGGTAAGCATCTTGAATATCAGGGGAAAAACCCTGATCCCATCTTGTCAGGTCCTCCCAGACTCTCCAACCTTCCAGAGTATCATTTTCTTTCCAGTAATCCTTTACTTTCTGTCTATTCCTTTCAGTTTTGTCACGGACTTGGAGAAGGACTTGAATGTTGTTTAGCCTTTCTCGTTGTTGCCAGCTATCCTCCCAGAAGTTTGCCTCTGACCCTCCTCTAATTTCCCAGAAGGTGTGCTTGCCAATCAAATCTCTGTTTTGAGAGGCTAGTTCCCATATATTGGAGCCTCGGGGCATTTCTTGTATTTTTAAGATATCAGCCGGAGAGTTGGGCATCCTGTATTTAGTCCTCCAAATAGTTTTCCATAAATCACTTCCTCCGCTAAGCCATCTCCACCATAGCTTGGCTCCCAGGACCTTGTTTAGAATTTCTGGGTCTCTTAATCCTAACCCTCCTTGTTCTTTTCTTTCGGTGAGTTGATTCCATGAGACTAAAGCCCACTTTTTCTTTTTATCAGCTCCACTCCATATGAACTTACGGATAATTTCTCTGATTTTTGCACAAACCCCAGTAGGGGCAGCCATAATCGAGAGCGGATAGATAGGTATAGCCTGAAGAACCGACTTGGCAAGGGTAACTCTTCCCGCAATATTCAGAACTCTAAACGTCCAATTGGAGATCTTGTTGTTAAGTTTGTCCAGCACTCCCTGCCAGTTTTTCAACTTTTTAGATGTGAGGTCAAGAATATTACCCAAGTATTTGGTAGGTAATTCCCCCCTTTTGAATCCCAGATTTCTGATAAGGTGAGATTTGACTTGATCTATAGTGTTGAAGATGAAAACACAGGATTTCTCTTTATTGATTTCTAGTCCCGATGCAGCTGTAAACAGATCAAGGATCCTCTTAAAATTTTTGATTTCTCTTACCGTTGGTTCCCCGAATAGCATAATGTCATCAACAAATTGTTGATGGGTTAGGGGCAGATTATTTCCCCAAATTTGCAGACCTTTAATTCTATTAGCTACTCTTTCTTGTTTGATGAATCTCCCTAATCCTTCAGCAGCTAGGATAAATAAAAAAGGGGACAATGGATCACCTTGGCGAATCCCTCTGGAGGCATTGAAAGTTTTGGAAGGGCTTCCATTAACCAGGATAGAGAAATGAGGAGTGGAGATCAGATTGTGAATCCATGCAATCCATCTTTGATGAAAACCAAATCTTTCCAGGACAGTGTCGAGGTAATTCCAGTTAAGTCTATCGTAGGCTTTGGATAAATCTAATTTTACCATCATACCTTTTTGTTTTGTGGTTTTCAAGGAATGAATCACCTCCTGGGTTACAACTAGACCATCCAGGATTTGCCTGCCCTCCACAAAGCCCGTTTGTTCAGGAGAGATTAAGTTGTCTAAAAGAGGTTTTAAACGTTTGGCAATCATGGATGTGATTATTTTGTAAATGACATTGCACAGAGCTATAGGTCTAAATCCACTAGCTTCCTCTAGGTTATCTCCCTTAGGAATCAGAGCATAAAAGGTGGAGTTGAGGGCTGGCCATACCTTTTGATTTATTCTTGATTCTTCGACTATCTCCAGAATTTCTTGTCCCAAGAAGTGCCAGCCAGCCTGGTAAAAGTCCACCGTGAAGCCGTCCGATCCAGGGGCTGTCCCTCTCTTCATTGCCTTCACAACTTCGTTCAGCTCCTCTAGGGTCACAGCCCTCATGAGCGCTTTGTTCTGGTCCTCAGTGACCAATCTAGGAATAGCCGAGCAGATCTCTTGGATGGCTCTCGTTCTATCACCAGGAGGCTCGGTTAAAATTTCCTTATGATGATCAGTTAGAACTTGTTCAATTTTATTCTGTTCAACCACTCTTTCTCCATCCCTGTCCTTGATTGATAGTATTCTATTTCCCTGCCTATGTTTGACCATGGCCTGATGAAAGAATTTTGTGTTTCGTTCCCCCTCCCTCAGCCATTTTATCCTAGATTTTTGGCGCCATAGGATCTCTTCTTGCTTCCTCCTCTCTTCCAATCTACCAAGGATTACCCCTTCCTTGAGAGCGCTTTCTTCCGTTCGTCCTTCTAGAATTATCTGTTGTTGAAGATCAGTCATTTCCCCTTCTAGCTTCTGTTTTTCCTCCAGAATGTTGCCAAATTCCTCTTTGTTCCATTTCTTGATTTTGCCTTTCAACTCCCTCAATTTTAGCTGGAACGTTTGCATTCTGCATCTGCCCTGACTAGTGCTTTGTTTCCACCATTTCTCAATTTTCTTGATGAACTCTGGGTCCCTTAGCCAGAAGGCTTCGAATCGGAAAGGCCTTTTTCCCTGAATCTTTTTAATGTCAATCTCTAGACGGATTGGCCAATGGTCAGAACCCAGCGCTGGGATGATCTTGGCTTCCACGTTAATATCTTTATTCATTATGGTTTCAGACACTAGAAATCTATCTAACCTGGAGGCAATCTGCTTGTTGCCCCCCCTTCTATTGTTCCAAGTGTATATCCCGTTTATGGTTGGGATATCCACTAGCCGGAGGTCTTCTATCATCTCATTAAATCTGTCCATATAGTGATCCCTTCTTCTGATCCCTCCTTTTTTCTCTTCCATGGATCTGATCAGATTGAAATCCCCACCAATAATCCAAGCAGCTTCAGGGTATAGGTTACGGATTGCTTTAACACCGTTGATAAACTGTTCCTTATCTCCAGGGGTCGGGGGGCCATAAACTCCTGAAATAACCACCTGATGTTTAGTTCCCACAACCCTTCCCAACCCAGAAAGGATTCCTCTCATGCTCACCCAATTATTTATAGAAATCTCATTTGGGTTCCACAGGATAGCGAGTCCTCCTGCAAAACCCGTTGCATCTTGCCCCATCACCTGATAAGGTAACCTACTTTTTTCTATGATATCTTCCAGTTGGTGAATCAAAATCTTTGTTTCTTGTAAAATCAGAATACTGGGTTTTTCTTTTTGTAGCTTATCCTTCATGTACCGTTGCTTTCCTCTGCTATTCAAACCCCTAATATTCCAACTGACAACTATCATTTAAAATTTTTTATAGGAAGGGAAGAATACCTCCGACAGAGGTATCACCTTACCTGAATTTATCAAGATCTCTCCCACCGCCTGGATCGTTTCGTTCATTGGTTTCCGGCCTCTCTTCCTGCTGTTTTTGCCCAAGATGCCTGTTCCTTTATCTTCAGTCCCTTGCTCATTCTCTACCCTTGTTGGAGCATCCGGGGGTTCTCCCTTTTTCGCTTTATATTTCTGGAATACTTCCTTGTATAACTGCCTTTGATCTTCTGGTATGAATCTGCTGTCTAAATACTTCCACTCCTGGATCAGCCTTTTCATGATTTTTTCTTCTTCTATTTCAGCTTCAGGCTGGTCTTCCACTTCCATCGGGGCCTCTACATCTGCTTCTGTTGCCACTTCCTCTGTTTTTTCTTTGTTAACTTTACTGATAGTTGTTCCTTTCCCCTTCTCCTCTCCCGAGATTTCCATTGGGCTATTTTCTGGGTCCTCATCATCTTCTAGATTTACTTCATACTCTTCATCTTCGCTCTGCAGTACTTGATATTTGTTCTGAGTTTTTGCTTGACTGGGTTGCTTTTGGGACTGGGTTTTTGGACCTTCTTTATTCGATCTTCTTTTCCTGACCACTTGTTGAAATCCTTTCTCTGAGTTCTCCGCTCTCCTGGTGGTTCTCGATTGATTCACCTGACTTTTTCTGCTTTCTTCCTCTTTATTAAGGGGACATTGCCGAAATAAATGACCATACTCGTGACATATTCGGCATCGGAAAGGAATATGTTCGTAATCAATTGGCTGTTTCCAGACTTCGTCATGGTATTCAACCTCAACATTTTCCGGGAGGGGGTTAGCCAAGTTTATGTAAACGCAGATTCTCGCATAGGCATTATATTTACCTCTTTTCGTGGCCTCTGCAATTTTGACAAAACTGCCAATCGTATTGCCTATTCCTTCCAAGATCCCCGGCTCCCAAAATTCATCAGGAAGCCCGAATAACCTGACCCAGACTGGTGCATCAAGCATTTTCTCCTTTTCAGGATTGTATCTCTCCTCCCAGAACTTCATGAATAACCCCGCGTTGTTCAGGAAATAGGGGCCCTCTTCGAAGATTCTGTTCTTGCCTTCTAAATTCGAAAATATTGCTGTGAAGAAACCTTGGGCACCAAGTTTGAGATCTATCTGTCCCTTAGGTCTCCAGCGCTGAGCAATCCATCTATATAGTTCTCGCTCAGACGGCCAATACCCAACAAAACGGCAGATTAAAGCATGGTCCTTCATATAGGAGTTGTATTCCTCCAATTTATTATGGGGAACAACATACCTGGGCTGTTTTTGGGCCCTCGGTAGGCATTTTCCTCTCATTCGCTTCTGCCATAAGTTACCCATTACTGGGATTTGGTTTTCCCGTTCCGTATGTTGCTCTCCTTCCGTGCTTGTTTCTCCCATGACCACATTTCTGAAGGAGGGGGTCTCTCCCCCCCCCCCGTGACTCTCCCATTCCGTTCAGGGCGTTGTCACAAAGGTCCCCCTTACTGCTTTTTTCCTTGTGACCTGACCTGACCCGTGCCAGCAACCTGTGAGACGCTGCCCTGGCAGGTCTGTGTCCTCAGCCTCCAGGCAAGACTCGACCGAAACCCTGTCAGTCTCGTCCGCTAGCGCAAACCCTAGCGCTCATCCTCGCAGCATCCGTCTCAGTCCCAATATCTCAATCAAGGATCCGGTGCATAACCATTCTTTAAATAAAAGATCAAATCTGCATATTGAGATTCAGAATCAGTAACACTTATCTGATTGATTTCTTCAGTTTGCTCTGTATCGCTTGATTCTAGAATGTTGGATGCTCCTGCCAATATCCTACAAAAACCTTGACCCCTAACAATCTTTGCTGGCCTAATTTCTAAGTCATACTCTTGAAGCGCTGTGACCCAATTTGCCCTTTTTTCACCCAGTTCTTTTTGGATTAATAGTTGCCTAACTGCTGGGAAAGGAACTATCACTTTTGTGTGAGTTTTCAAAAGGAAGGGTCTATAATGCTTGACTACTTTAAATACAGCAAAGGCTTGTTTTTCTACATCGGAGTAGTTCAATTCAGCACCCTGAAGATTTGAACTAAAAAATGATATGGGTGCTTCCAAATTGTGATCATTTAGTTGCGTGAGTACTGCAGCATAAGACAAGTCGGATGCAATGGTATATAATGTAAAATGATTAGAAAAATTTGGAGTATTCAAGGCTGGGGCATTGATTATTGATTGCTTAATTAGATCAAAAGCTTCCTTTTCTGCTGATCCCCACTTAAAGACTGAATTCTTCTTAATCATTGTTTGAAGTGGCAAAATAATTTGAGAAAAATCTGGAACAAATCTTTTAACAAAATTGATCTGGCCTAAAAATGACTGCATCGATTTTTTATTGTGTGTGAAAGGGATTTCAGAAATTTCTTTGATCCGATCAGGATCAATATAAATGCCATCTTTGGACACAGTAAATCCCAAGAGCTTTCCTTGATCAAGAGCAAAGAACGACTTTTTAGGGTTAAGAGAAATACCATATCTTTTGCAACGCTGAAAAATTTGATTTAGATCATGCAAATGATTATACCTCTCCTTAGAGAATACAGTAATATCGTCTAAATAGACGACTACTGTTCTATTAATCAACCCTCTAAAAGCTATATCCATAGCTCTTTGGAATGTCGCTCCTGCATTTATAAGTCCGAAAGGCATTTTCTGATATGCATATGTTCCCCATTTTGTTCTGAATGTAGTTTTAAGCTGGTCATCAAGGTGAACCAGGACTTGGTTATATCCTGAGAAACCATCTAGGAAAGACATCAATTCAGAGCCTGCTACTGATTGGAGTATTTGCTCCATAGTAGGTAATGGGAAATTGTCTTTCAAGCTTGCTTTGTTCAAATTTCTGAAATCAATACAAATTCGAATATCGCCATTTTTCTTTCTGACTGGCACCATATTAGAGACCCAGTTTGAGTGTCGGACAGGAAAAATAATCTTGGCTTTCAAGAGTTTGTTAAGTTCCGATTTTATCTGGCTCTCTAAGCTTGGATGTATTTTTCTTAACTTCTGCTGAATTGGTTTCTGATCGGGAAGCATAGGGATTGTATGCTGGATAATAGATGTATCATAAGTCTTCAAATCATCATATTTCCAAGCAAAAACCTGTTTATTTTTCCTTAACAGTCTAATGAATGCCTCTTTCTCTTCAAAAGAAAGTCCTAATCCTAAATTAATATTTTGAGGAGCTTGTTCAGTACCTAGATTTATCAATTCAAACCTAAGGGTAGAGCTTTGGAGCTTTGCATTAGTTACAGGTTTAAACCTGTCTTTAATATCATAAAGATCTTCCAGCTTTACCACAGGCTTAGGAATTGCGTTTTCCTGAGGTGTTTCTCTCATTTGGGAGTCATGTTCATCTTCCTCAATGATTTGATTATCATAGGACTTTTCAGAAGTCAAGAATTGTAAAATATCCTCATCATGGTTGAATACTCTCCAATTAGTGACATTGTCAGGAACTGAAGGCCTAAAAAGCAATTCTAGGGAAAATCTATCTGGGTTGTAGTCTTCAAAAGGTAGAAGCTTGGAAGCTACATTGGCTAAGAGATCGGCTGCTGAGTTTTGTGACCTGGGGATGGAGGAAATGTTGAATGCCGAAAAGTGCGAAGTAAGTTCTTGTACTAGCGATTGATAGTGCTTGAGGTGATTTGAAAGACAATGGATTGCATTCCTCACCTGTTTAACAATAATTTCAGAATCGCCGAATACTTTCAAATATTGCACTTTAAGACAGATCGCTTTATACAGTCCCTGGACTAAGGCTTCATATTCGGCTGTATTGTTAGTGCATTCAAATTCCAGCCTACAGGACAACATTTTCTTTTCTCCTTGTGGACTAACCAAAATGCAACCTGCTCCCGAGCCCTCGTTGGACTTAGAGCCATCAAAATATAAAGACCAAAATAAAGAAGTATTAACAAATGTATTTACAGTTTTCTCAGCATCCTTGAAACATCTAGACCTATCTGTTTGTGAAAAATTCTCAATCTGAGATGTAAAATGATTGACTGAGAAAGGGGATGGTTGGGCAACAAAGTTGCCGAAGAATGACTCTGATGAATAATTTCCCAAAATGTTGTTGTTGAACGCTACGGGTTGGTTTTCTTGCTCAAATTCAGTAACTGTGTGGGTCATATGTTTCTCTCGATCGATCCTTATTTGATTTGGCTTGCCCTTGTAGGGAAGCCACATATGTGACCAATCAGTGGAAATATACCCATGCAATTTTTTGGACCAATCCCTACTCAGAATTAAACCGTAAAATTCAGGTATATCGGCTATTAGGATGTCAATCCTTTGTACTACTCTGGGATCAGCAGACAACCTGATGGTTACGGAATTAATTTCTCCCACAACCTGCACTTTGGTCCTGTCCAACTGTACAATATGAATAGCAGACTTCTGGGGTTCAATGTTTAGTTTAGAGCAAACTGAAGCTGGCATTATGTTAGATGATGCCCCTGAGTCAATTAAACAGTTGTGCAGGTTTCTGTTATAAATCTCATAGGTTAGCAGGAAGGGTGGAGTATGAGAATTTGATCTATCTCCAATCAGAACTGAATCAGTAGCTTCAACCATACCTGGAGGAGGTTGGCCTGAATCATTAGCAGCTTTCGCACTGGGAAGAGGTGTAGAAGGAACAGCATTCAATTCTTTAAGAAGTAATTTCTGCTGATGCTTTAATTTACTAAGTTCAAACATAGTAATGTTTGCTTTAGTTTTCTTCATGTCATCAACGATGTTATACTCCATTGAATCGGATACCACTAATGTTTTGGATGTTGAAGGAGTACTAGAAGTTGAAGGCTGGTTTTGGGGAACTGCTACAGGTGATTTCTTTGCAGGTACTTTTTCCTTGGTGGTAGCGGCACCTGCACTCCTTTTCTTTGATGATACCTGAACAGGTTCGGGAGTACTTTTGCTTCTAGTAGTGACCGGGAATGCTTCTTCTTCATTGTCGGTATCGGAGTTGGGGAGTATAAAATCCCACATTCCATGACATTCAGCTACTTCTTCTTCATCATCAGTTGGTGAGGTTGCTTCCTCCTCCTCTTCTTCTTGCTCTGAATCTGCGTTAGATATGACATTCGGTGGCTTTGATTCAGTTCTCTTATAAGTCCTGAAGGGTTTTTTGGTTGAGGTTTCGGCCACCTGTTTCTTTATTTCAACCATTTCGTTAGACAAAGTTTTCAGGACCTTTTGCAAACCCTCCATGTCGTATGGATCTTTTGAGGTTTTCTTCTTAGAATCATCTTTGAAAGAGACTTTTTTGGCTTTTCTGTCTTCCAGAGCAGCTTTCTTCTCTAGAGCATTTATGCGCTTTTCCACAGCAAGTGCTTCTTTCATGTTTTCAGCTAAGGTAGGTTTCCCAGCCCTGTCTACAAAAATGGCTATGTTGGCAGGTAGGGCGGTGATATACCATTCGCTTCGAATTTGTTCACTTGGTTTGGAAGCTGTAGGGATTTTATTCAGGAGTTTATTGAAGCGAGCACTAAATTCCTTAATTGGTTCTCTATGTTCTATTCTTAGATTGGAGAGATCGTTTATTAAAGTAGCCAAAGACCTATCATCTCCATATTTGGTAAGAAACTGCTCTTGGCAAGTGTTCCAACTGGTAATGGAACCAGAGGGTAAAGAGAAATACCAGGATCCTGCTGATCCTTGCAAGGTGTAAGGGAAAAGTCTAACAACAACGTCTTGTTTTGTTACTCCTTTCAAGTTGACTGCCAACATGAAATTATTAATGTGTTCCTCAGCCTGGGTCCCATCATCTGGATCGAACTTGGGTAGCCATTTTTCAGGGTAGTCTGGTAATGGATTCAATGGTGCAGGCATATTGACTGCACCATGTCTGGTCCATGGATCTGCCATTATGATAGTATTAGTGGATGATACTACCGCTGGAATTCCAGATGTCTGGGAAGTAAATAATGTTGAAGAGAGAGCAGATTGGGATGTTGAAGCTTCTAATCCCTGATGAACAACAATATGTAATGGGGGTTTGGATGGTTGACTTTGCAGAGAGGGAGATGCAATGGAGGATATGGATGAAAGCTCTTCACTGTCAGATTCTTCAGTATTTTTCTTCGCCCTTTTCCTTTTGGGTAAAGGGAACTCAGTGGGTTCAATACCGAGCTTTTTGCTCTGAAGTCTGGTGAGAGGGTGAGGTAAATTGAACTGCGAAGTCGCACTGCTTTGTGATACCTCAGATTTCTGTGGTGAAATCGAGAAGCTCTGAAGTTTGTGGATAAGAGATTGAACTTCAGGTGATTCAAGACTTAATTGTTCTGGAGTATGATGGGTTTGAGCAGTGGTAGTTGATTCCTCTTCTTCTTGTTTGGGTGCTGGATAACCAGTATGCAAATCGGAAGATCGAGGGGATTCGGAGGGAGAATTACTCTTAGAATGGCTTATAGGTTTTGGCTTATGTGCCATTCACAGTCGATGGCTCTCCTTCTAGCGCCAAAAATCTTGATGCCTCGAAAATTTTTGCAACAACATCGGGGATAACCACCCGGTCCGGACCTTAGTACAGCTCCTTTTCCGTTTGGAATAGTGGCTCCGACTAGGGATAATGGGACCAGTTTCCCAAAAGTAGATAAACGGGATGAATAGATGATTTATAAAACTAAGCTAGCGATGGGTGAATAACTAAATCTATTGACAAGAATAAAAAGAACTATAACCTATCCCGGGAATCTATTGAGCTTTAGAGTGTAGCGTTTGATGGTCTATGTCTAAAGACAAGCATATAGAAGACTCCATTTATCAGACATAGATGTTAACTTATTCAAGATTGTTGTGCATAAATAGTTAAACAGAGCGATTAAAGCGATATTACCACACTCATCATTTACATTATTGACATATACATGATTAAAAGGAAAGCATTTCATAAAACATCCAATAGTGGAATGAATACAGATATGCTGTTACAGCGCATGCATATAATCAACAATAGCAAGGATAATCAAATAACAATTCACATAACAGGAATGAATTCAGACATAGATAGAAATACCATATGAGCTGCTTTGACACTCCCGATATCAATCGCTACTTGTAATTCTTCGTTCAACACAGAAACATTCTCAACAACGACAATAGTGCACAATTGCATAAAAGCCTCCTTGCTGAATTAAGAATAACTGGTCCAGTTTCATAAAAGAATATTGACTGAAGCACAATAGTGCAAAATTCAGTCTTTTAGTCTGGTACAAAACTTTACGACCCTTTCCAAAACAATGAAAGGGTCTATAAATACTAAATTAATCTAAATATCTATTAAACTGAAATGCAACTAAATCGGTATCAATAAATTTTGATCCTATTTCCCTCAGCGATCTGGCAATCGGCGGCATGACTCATCAAGTAGGCTGCTTGCCTTTAAATCTGAGCTGACTTATCGCAAGCATTGGCTCTACTTCAGGCATTTTGTTGAGGCGCAAACTGAGCTGGGTGGCATAGGTGGCATCTTGGATATCGGGAATTATACACCCGATTGCATCTATTAAACACTTAAGGGCGGCTCACTGTGTGTGCGGCTTAATCAGGAACAGCCAATATGCATCGAAGGTTAAACTTTTAATCCCGGCGATTAATCTCCCCTTTTCCTCCAAGTCAGGATAACATGATTGCTCCAACATGTTTGTTGTTGTCATCTTTCCTGGTGTACATTGGGAAATCATATTTGCTAAGTAGAGAGTGTTGTTAACCAGATCAAGTAGATTGCTGGAAGTTGATTTACATCTTGAAGCCGCCCTCTCTGCTTTCATCACCTGAGTTTGCCATTCTGTGAAGAGTATATCCTTATATGTTTCTAGGATCCTGGGAAAATTTGCTGCTTTCCCTTGATCAGAATCTTGCCAGTCAAGATATGCGGTTATGATCTCTTCGGCTTGGTCTAATTCATTCCTGGCCTTCTCTACCTGTTGATTTATGGATGTAGTTAGCTCACACAATGGCTCTGCCTCAGTGAGTTGTTGACACAGAAGCCTAATTTGTGATATTAATGCAGTGTTTATTTGCAATGCTTCTGCTCTGAACTCATCCACTTGTGGAGCGCCCTTTATTATTTCGAGCTGCGATGACAATTGAGCGATTTGCTCATCTTTTGTTTTCATCATTTGCTCATTTGCTGCCCTCAATTGTGCCAATGCCTCCGATAATTCCTTCTGTTTCTGGATCACACTTTGGTCGATCCTTTGCTTTTCTGCCTGCAATTGCTGAGTTAATTGACTGTTCACTTGTTGCTGTGTCGACAATTGCTGCTCCGCCTGCTCTGCCTTCTGCTTTGATTCAGCCAACTCTGCTTGTAATGCGAAAATTTCTTGGTCCTTAGTCTTCAGTAAAAGACTTACCTCCGATGCCTTGTCGATTGTTGCTGCCGAATAGGCTCCTGCATACTGCGACAGTTTTGTCAGGTCATCGGAGGGGTCGAATTCCTCTTTCCAAACCACGCTGCCCGTAACAGTTTGTTCTGGGAAAAGGGAAGGTTGATCAATCCTCCTTCTTTTCCTTTGTCGTTTTACCACTGCTCTATGCCTTGGGCTGTTGAAAACATACAGGGGAGGAATATCTTCTACCTGAAGAATGATTTGGTCGGAGGGGTCCTTTGGTATTACTTCAACATCCTTAGAAATGGGTGGGCCGCTGGTTTCACTTAGAACCTGAGGTGAAGTGATGTCCTGTGTGTCGCTTGGCTTGGAAGTGTCTGTATCCTTGGAACATTCCAACCCACTAATGATGGAATCAAACTGTTTCCATTCCTGGATCAATATAGGGTCAACATGAGCATCACTGGTGGTTTGTTTTTCCTTTTCAGCTTGGGACTCCTTCCGCACTTTTTCCTGCTGTTTCTTCAGTTGCTCCTCTTGTTCCTTCTTTTGTCTTTCCTCCTGCTCTTTTATTTGCTGTTCCTCTATCTCTTTCCTCTGCCTTTCCTCTTGCGCTCTCTGCTGCTTTTCTTCCTGTTCTTTCCTCTGCCTTTCCTCCTGTTCCTTTTTATGATCTTTTGTTATAACAGGAGGTTCCCTTGACTGTCGCCGACTAGGCTTGCTTGATGATGTCGCCGGGGTTGTTGCTAGTAAATCTAGAGGCAAAGTTTGCAACCTCTGTTCTCTAAGCTTATTAAACTCAGTCAACCCTTCATCATTATATTTCATTCGAGCGAGTTCTTTAGCCTGACCTATTGTTTCGGTTGAAACGAATAGGTCGTCAAACATATCTTCTTTGTGCTCAAATTTTGTTAATTTGGCCTGTTCTAGTGCATTGTAGGCAACTTTCTTTGGATCATATGGCCTATTTGGGATAGTCGCCAGAGTTAAGGCTTGAATCTTTGTGGCTTCCTTTTCTGCATGTTTGAGATCATGCAGAGTATAGACACCACACCTCAAGGGAAAAGAGGGCCAGCCCCTCTTCTTTTCTTTCTTGAGAGTCTGTGTAACACTCTCAACCGTAATCTGATAAGAAATTTCTCTTGCTAGCAGTTTATTTGGTATATACAAAGGGAGAACATGCGGGTTGGCTTGGCTGCCGAAAAATCTTATGTAGGTAAATCTCTCCTCTCCAAACCAACTCGCTACCGCTGTTATATCAAACGAAGCTTGATAGGAAATCTTGGGAATGGGTTTATCAAAAATAGAATAATGAATAGGCACCATAAAGCCATTGCAGATTTGGTACAAATGTTGTTTATAAGAAGATTTCCACAATTTCTGGTGATATATATGAATGGGCGAAGGGTCTTGTGCAGTCCACCTCCAGCTGAGTATGGGGAATTCAGAGTTAAAACATAGGGTGTCTAGAATATAGGCGCTGTAGTAGAATGGGGGAATTTTCCTTTCAGAGATGACAGTCTGATTTCTAAAATCACGCACAGCTTGTGCTAATTTGTCAGAAAGGATGGTGGCCTAGTCCATAATTATACTGTTTACTGCTGCCTCCATTAGAGGAACCATGTCTATGGTAAAATTAGCAGAGTCATGCAATCCCCATAATCTACACATCATTATTCCCGCATAGCAATAAGGAGAAGCTAGAGAATCAACCGAGTACTTACCGGAAGATTCGTGTTTGTGTTTGGCTGGATTTTGTCTCCAATCCCGGATGCGTTCAGATTCAACTTCATTTTCGATTGCAAACTTCTCCAGGAACGCTTTATTATATATCTTCTCCGGCTCGGGCAAATGATACATTTGCCTTAGATCATCCGCCTTGAACGATCCGAAGATTCTTCCATCTCTAGTGCTGAAAGTTCTATCCAAGATTGGGATTTCTTGAATCGCCCACCACACTACGTCTGTGTATGGGAGAATTTGCTCCCTGGCCACTATTCTGTGAAGGAAAGAATCGGCTAAATCCTTGAGAGTACTCTCAGACTTCCGAAGTAAATCCACACTAGCTTCTGTCACTGTTTTTACTGGTTCTTCGGCTTCAATTAGGTTGTAAGTGCCTTGCCAAGTAACTCTGGTAAGACCTGTGCATGTAGTATCAGATATTAAGCCCTTCTTCTTGTCCACGACAGCTTGTCCTGCAGCTGGTGTGACGGAAGCGCCTGTGGTCTTCTTGGATTTCTTCCCCATCTTGCTTGAGCTCTCTCCTTTGGATGAATTTTGCACAGAGGGGCAAATATACGTAACACAGAGAAATAGCAATGAAAACTTGCAAGTGATGAGAAATATTGAGAAATGTGTAATAAGGGATTAGCTTTTAAAAATGGGCGCAGACACAATCCATGGGAGGATCTTACAATTACATTAAATGGCCGTTTAAGACCTGCCACCCTTTAAATGCTCATTATACCATTACTCGGTCGAATGGCCCTTTTAAGCGTGCTGTGGACGTTTTGGCGGTTGAGCGCGGGTGAATGATTGCTTAAAAGATCAAGCTTTAAATATGAACAAATCATAATATCCCTCCATTTAACGGCTTTTTCGAAATCCGTGCTATATCGTAATCGGGCGTCGGGAACACTTTAAATCCTTCCGTTGACAATTTCGGAATCCTGATCGCCGATAGCGAAATTGCATCGCGTCGGGGTGAATGGGCATTATAATGTGCATAAATAGTGTGTCGCCGATTGCCGAGTGCCGATTGCGATATTCCATCGCATCGGGGTGAAAGAGTTGGGTGAAAGAGTTGGGGTGAAAGAGATTGCCGATCGCCGATTGTGTGTCGCGTCGGGGCTAATAGCATGGGGCGCTTTTAACATGTGCATGGAGTATTGCCGATAGCCGATAGCGATATCGCATCGGCGGAGACCAATGTGCCACTTATTTATGCTTTCAATGTCATTGCGATATGCGATCTTGCAATTGCTTTATCGCAATAATAAAAGATTGTTTTATTTGATCAAATGGGTTTTTTCAAAAGGCTCTTATATAATGTTTTCATTTGGTTTTCGAACCTTTTTGAACAATACAATATTGATACCAATTAAACTCTAAAGGGACCCATTTCATATAATAATTTTGTAAATAAAACATGATATGAAATGGGGGGTTGTTGTAGGGCACAACACCTTCTTAATGGAATCAAAAGATTTTCTTGTTGCATCAGTCCATCTTACCTCTGCTCCCTTTTTCAACATGGAGGTTATGTGCTTGACTAGCTCTGCATAATTAGGAATGAACCTCCTTACAAAGTTGATTTTGCCCAGAAAAGATTGTATATCTTTCTTTGATCTTGGGAGAGCCAAGGCCTAAACTACTTTGACTCTTTCTGGGTTGATTTGAACACCTACAGCAGACACTACATGCCCCAACAGTTTGCCTTCTTCCAAAGCGAATTGGGATTTTTTTGGATTGAGTGAAATCCCAAACCTTCTGCACTTCAAAAACACCTTTCTTAAATGTTGTAAATGATCATGATGGCTATTGGAATAAACTGTTATGTCATCAAGGTATATTATCACAAATTTATCCTTTTCTCCCACAAAAGCTATATCCATAGCGCGCTGAAAGGTGGCTCCAACATTCATCAGCCCAAATGGCATTTTAGCATACATGAACGTGCCCCAAGGTGTGGTAAATGTTGTCTTCTCTTGATCATTTGGATGCACAACGATTTGATTGAAGCCCAAAAATCCGTCTATAAAAGACATTACTTTGGCCCCTGAGACTTGCTACAACAAATGCTCCATTTTTGGCAGAGGATAATTATCCTTTTTGGAGCATTTATTTAGATTCCTGAAATCAACACACAGTCTGATTTCTCCATTCTTCTTCCTCACAACAACCAGATTTGCCACCCATTTAGAATATCTGAGAAGCACTATTATTTTAACAACCAACAACTTCTTAATTTCTTTCTCCACCAGAGGAAGGAGCATAGGATTCATTGGTCTCAGCTTTTGTTTGAATGGAATAGTGTCTTTTTCAAGCGGAATTTTATGCTGAATTACGTTTTCGTCATATGTTTTCAGATCGCTGTAGTGGTTCCAGCTAGGGTACTAGACTAGACTCTATATTTAATATCGACCGAGGTGCGTAAGCTTAGAGGCGTGGTCTAAAATATATAGACATAAAGAATCTCTGGCCAAGTGATTATGATGTAGGTTACAAGGCTTCTTTACGGAAGACCGGAATATGTAGCCTATCATTCACACACCTAGATTACCCTACTGATATGCTTGATTACAGTGCTTGTTATGAGATGCATCTATCAAATCAAACCATGAACCTAAGTACTGTGTATGACTGTAACAATGATTTTAACCTCCTTACAGAGATATCACCCAGAAAACCCTTGTTTGGTAAACACACACAGCATGCAAAGATATTTACACTATCAAACTATATAAAGAGAACATAAATGAACTGTGAAACAAAACAGAGTTTATGATAATGTCTCTATAAGTCACACAGGGATCGAATCCCTTACAAGACTCCCTTCCAGATCCTAGTGCTGACCATTCAACATAACCATAAACCATTCATAAGCGCACACCATATACATGCAATGAAAATCAAAGGCTATGGAAATCGAAAGCTATGTAATCGTAACTGTGATGCAAACCATATGCTATATAAATCGAATCCAATATAAATACTGTGCGAACATGTGATAACCGAAATGTAACAAAACAAATGAACAGTATACCAATCGAAGAACGGAGGGCCCGTCCGCGTCCTAAGGGTACACTGGCTATAACCGATCAGCTATCAAATCAATGCAAGAGGTATACACACGTCGTGACTGTGAATAGGTCTTTTTATTAACTTAAAAACTCTGTTCTGAGAAAACGATTCAACGATTAACCCTTCAACATTAACCTGACTGTATTTACATATGCGTACGCACAGCCATGTCATCGATACAATGAATGTACATTCGGCTGTTGCCGCTTTTATTACATAAGCCTTTTCAAAATGTTTCCATGCTAAGTGTTTCAAAAAGAACAAAAACTAAAATGAAAATGGAACGATGGTGTTGCTGCTTTTATCTGCCAGAGTGCCTTGCTTTGACTTGAGTTGACCGCATACATAGGAGGTTCGATTTGGCTGGGAGATAGGTGTTTGTCCATGCTTGGACATTCTGCTTTTCGCCCATGCCTTTCGTTCTAGCTCATCTGCTGCGCCACATGTCAAACGATAAGCTCATTACAGGATGTGGGTACTTCCTGTAACCATGTCATCAAAAACTTCCAATTCTTGAACATAAAACCCCTAAATTAATTTCTATGCAATTTAATAACTATAAAACGATTAATAATCAATATTCAAGGATTTTGAGGGATATATGATGAAAATGTATGGATAAATGATATGTTTTTGGGAAGGAAAAAGGGTCTTGGGATGATACCAACATCTCTCCCCGACTTAAGGACTTAGCATGTCCTCATGCTACCCCAGAAGTACTCCCCTTGAACTCTGTCCCTGCATGGATCTCTGCTGCCTTGAGCAAGGTATCTACATTCTTCTTCACCTGGTGATCTTTCTGTCCCTTGAGCTCCTGCTTTAACTTTTTATATTTTTCTTTAAGAGCCTTCTTCTGATTGTACCACTTAGTGGCCCAGTTGGAAATCTCAGTTTGCTCAGTCTCCAACTCACTGATTCTTTCCTTTAGCTTTTCATTTGTTTTCTGTGTTTCTTTGCTTTGCGCCCTGAGCATTTCATTTTCCCTTTTAATAACTTTTTCCAACATGTTAGCTTCCATGAGCTCTTCCTTCAATTCTTCAATTTGTTTTTCTAATTTCTTCTGTCTTTTGGTGGGAGGTGGTGAACATTTTTCCTGTTTGTTACGGCTCTCTACCTCCATGTCAACTTCTGGTGCTAGTAGTGAATGGTCACCACTCTCAACATCCATTTGTGCAGGTGCATGAGATTCAAACTAGTCTTCTTGCAACTGAGTTTTTGGTGTCCTCCTTGTTCTTCGTGAGTAGGTGGTAAAAATTTTGTCTTTCTCAGCCCTCTTGGCATCCTCTTTTTGCATGTTCCTGGTCCTTATGCTGCCCACAGGTAGAGGTGCTCTGCTGGCTTTGGACACTGGAATTTCCTCATCAATGTCCTTCATAAACCCTGAATCTTCTTGCACTTCCTCTTTTTCCTCCTCATCTCTGATTTGATTGACAGCTAAGAATTCTTTCCATGGCTTCCCTCGCTTCTGCAACTCATGTTCAATGAGGATTTTAATTAGGCCAAAATGGTACAGGCTTTTGTCTTCATTCCCCTTTTGCTTCTGGATAGTTTTGGCCATCTTTGTTAAACTTTGCAGCAGAAAATATGGCACACTGATTACACATTGTTTCTTTAAATGGAGGAGTAGCTTGATGTGGTATAGATAAACAATACTATACCTACCTTCATAGGTTATGAACTTTTGAAGAATGTAAACCATTTCATCCCAAGGATGAACTAACCAGCTTCTTGGAACACCCTTCTTCCAGTTTACTGAGGAAACTCTAGATCTGGACATGAACTGTGTCCATGATTTCTCCTTAAATTGTTTGGTTTTAAAGTACTTCTCTCCTTCAGGACTAATTCCAATTGCCTGAGCTATAGTATCCTCTGAGATTCTGAAGGAGAAGTTGCCTATTAGGGCCTTTTCTCCATTAAAGGTGAAGGCAAATTGCTTGGTGATTTCCTCATTACTCCCATGGAATTTTTCCAGAAAAGGTAACCACTGTGTTTCTCTAAGAATCTCAATGCAATCCTCATGGTATTGTGAGCTGTCGAATATACTGGGTTCGACCCTATTAGTCATGGTGATGGCAGAGGGTTGTGCCTCTAACCCTTCTCTGTCTATACTCTTTAAAATTTAAACACAGAAATGTCGAGTTGGTTACCTGGTATATATCGCTTCCTTCAGTCTTCAATATGGTGCTTGGCTGGTCGATATGACTGTGATGGGAGTTAGAAATAGAATGGTGATGCTTTCCTTTTTCGGCGCTCACTGGTTTCACTGTGTAAACCGACCCCAAACGGTGATACTCTCCTCGGCGCTCCTTGCTTCAGATTTTCACTTTGTAACTCCACCCAAATGATAATAATCTCCTCGCGCTCCTTGCTTCTGATTCTCACCTTGGAAGTTATGGGAATCGAGGGTGGAAAGGATGGTGAAATAACCCTGTACTCACTTCACAATGTAATCATTCATTTAAAAAACAGAGTGCTGTACGCTTGCATGCATGTTACCACAAGAACGCTGAGAGCGTACCCATAGTGCTGGGCTATAATGCTGGGTGGCGAAGTTATGATTCGGCTGTGTGTGGAGTAAAATATATATAGGCCGCTTATTATGATTTGACTGTATGGAGTGAAATATATATATAGGCCGCTTCCACATCTATCTCATCCTTTGTATTTAAAAATACACAGCTCACCACATGCCCTTTTCAATTAGTATTCGGTCATATAGAGAATGTTGGTATGCCTGTAGGGTATATGACAAGGTGGATGTGTTGGTAATGGGTTTTAGGGATATGAATAGGTTAATGTAGGGGAATGATGAGAATTGGTGGGATAAGGGTGATAGATTGATGTATATAGGTGTCCTTGAAATCAATTACAACAGCTTATAGTCACCAAAGTTACATTAAAAACCAATCTAGGAAATTAAATGTTTAAGAACAGAAATACATTACTCCTTTGTTGATCATTTGACATGCTGAGTTGCTAATCCTTTTTGACTGTTCTTTTTGACAGGTCCTCTGAGGGAGATTGAATGCACAGGTCTTTTGAGAAAAATTTGTGAAGATGTAACAGGTCCCTTTGAAAAATTTGAATGTACAGGTCCCTTAGAGAACTGAAGATGTAATAGGTCCCTTAAGAAAATTTGAATGTATAGGTCCCTTGAGAAAACTGAATGTAACAGGTCCTTTGAGAAAACTGAAGATGTTCATGCAGCTCTTTGTATTGTTACAGGTTCACTGAGCTTGCCATTTGCTGAAATGTTGGTGCCCAAATCCTTGTAAAAGCTTGGTGGAAGTCTGTTGAAGTAGCCTTTGGTGTCAAAAACTTTTTTTTTAACAGGTCCCAACTGAATGTTTTAAACAGGTCCCATTACTACTGGTTGGAATGTCTTAACAGGTGTCAATTGCTTTAACATGTCCCTTCTGAAAATCTTAAACAGGTCCCATGACTGCTGGTGTTGGACTACTGGTGTTGGTAGCATAGATGTCTGAACAGAACATGCCCCCCTGCAAAATATTTATAACCAGGTCCCTCTGAAATAAAATCATGACAGAACAACTTATTTGTTAAAGTCTGGAATTACTGCTGGTAACAAGCTGCTGTTGGAAATTTACAGTGAAATATAGAATAAGAAATCTGAAGAATTTACAAGGGAGAGATAAAAGTAACAGAACAGATGCCTCTCTCCCCGACTTAAAGTTTGACTTGTCCTCAAGTCATGATTCAACTGAGAAATGAAATAATGAACAAAAGAAAGAGAATTCATACGCGCCAATAAATTGGTTTTCAGGTAGGAATTCGGGGTTAGATTGTGCCAAATACTGGTTTTCACATCTAACCCATTATTATTTTGTAGTTTTTGTTTTATTTATTTTTCTTTTTTTTCTTTTTATTTTTCTTTTTGATTTTGAAATTGAAAGGAAATGAAACTAAGGCAGTGATACTGCAGCTGAGGGCTGCAGTATCTCAACCTCTTCTTGCTGAGATAGTGTATGGAGAAAATCTTGCTTGCTGATGGGATCGTTGTACAGCTTCAGGCGATGACCATTGACTGTGAAGGAATGACCTTCGCCATCAATAGTTTGGAGCTTTACTGAACCATTGTCATAAGCCTGAACAATTTCATAGGGGCCCATCCAATGGGTGGTGAACTTAGCTTTATGATCCTTGAATTTTGAATCAAAAAGCAGAGCCCAGTCACCTTCCTTGAAGTGCTTCTTCTTAATGTGTGAATCATGCCATTGCTTCCTGTGCTTTTGCATGAGGATGGTGGTTTGTTCTGCTTGCTGCCTCATCTCATCCAGCTGGTTCAACTGCTGGATTCTCTCTTTTTGTGCTTGATCCAAATCAATTAGTAAATCTGCAGCTAATTTAAAAGTGTGAATTTGGAATTCAATAGGAAGCATGACATCCTTACCGTACACCAATTGGTATGGTGTAAATCCGGTGGTATCTTTCCAAGTAATCCGGTAAGCCCAGAGTGCCTCTTTGAGCTTTTCTTCCCAGTTTTTCCGGTTCATTGCAACAGTTTTGGTAATGATCCCCTCCAAAGTCTTGTTGGTTGATTCCACCTGCCCATTGGCCTGTGGATGGTAGGGGGTACTTTTCCTATGCTTTATTTGGTACTTGTCTGTGATGTCCTTCATGAGCTTTGAGGTGAATTGAGTACCTTGATCAGTGACAATTTCTCTTGGCACTCCATACCTCACAAAGATCTCCTCAAAAAGGAAATTGACTACTGTGTGTTCGGTTGCTCTTACCAGTGCTTTTGCTTCTGCCCACTTTGTGACGTAATCAGTACATACTAGGATGTACTTCTTACCATTAGAGGCTGGGTTGATAGGTCCTATGAAGTCCAGAGCCCACTTATCAAATGGTTCTAAGTGAACTTGGGGCTGAAGGGGCATCTGATCGGTAGTTGTTGGTCTGCCCATTCTTTGGCAGCTGTCACAACTCTTTACATACTTCTTGGCATCCTTGAAAATGGATGGCCAGTAGTATCCAAGAGTAAGAACTTTGAAGGCTGTCCGCTTCGCTGCAAAATGCCCACCATATGGTTCATCATGGCAAGATTTTAAAATGTCAATTACCTCATCATTTCGTACACATCTCCTAATGATCATATCAAAACCAGTGTAAAAGAGATCGCCATTAAGCCATGAATATCTAGCACTTTGTTTGATCAGTCTTTTCCTTTCCTTTGCAGTGAAATGTGGAGGTGTTCTACCTGTAGACAAGTAATTAGCTAAATCAGAAAACCAAGGAGTTACTATGGAAATTGCAAATAAGTGCTCATCTAGAAAAGAATCCTCAACAGGAACAATCTCACCTGGATTTTGCAGTCTAGACAGAAAATCTGCCACCTGGTTTTCTTTGCCTGGTCTATCTAACACTGTGATGTTAAATTCCTGTAACAATAGTAACCATCTGGTAACTCTGCCACTAGTTATTGGTTTATTCATGAGATGTCGAATGGCAGAATGATCAGTATGTACAAAGACTTCATAACCAGTTATGTAATGGCGGAATTTATTTTGATGTAAAATAATTCATCTAGGCCTCCTCCAACAAGTCGGCCTGAAGTACATCAAGTCGGCCTCATTATGGTAGCTACAACCACTATAAATTGAAGTGATACTTGATGTATTTGAGCATCCAATTCAAGAAGTTTGATTTGCACTCAGAAGGAGAAGAGAAGGAAAGAAGGAAGGGTGTAAAAGGCTTGGAAAAGAAGAGAAATCCTAGTGAAGAAAGGAGAAACTCTAGTGAAGAAGAAAACTTCATTTTTCTCTCACTTTCCCTCACAAATGCAAAGAATCTAAAGCTGTAGGAGGGACAAAGTTGTAGACCTAAAGCTGGGACGAAATTTTGAAGCAGTAAGGTCGAAATTCTTTCTTTGATGCAGTATTGTTGTAGTTGATCATTGAAGCTTGAAAGAACAGTTTGAGGGATGACTTGGTGGAGGAGGAATGTTATGCTCTTGACCTGCAAGAAGATACCAGAATATCAACTATGCGAAGAAATATACCCAGGACATAGAACAATAAGAAATAACAGCAAGTATTTTATTATTCAGAAAGGAAAGCAATGTTCACTTGCCTCTTCGAGGGCACAACCTCCAATAGTGCTAGGCTCAATTACAAAATAAGACACGATACTCCTCGAGGGGAGTCTCTATCCTTTATATAGGATTCATACATGCAATACCATGGGTCAACACCATGGTTCTTATTAATACCATCTATCTAATACCATGGCCCATTTGCAACTAACTGTGGTCCCTTCTTTAAATGCGGGTCAACCACTTACAATTATTAATATGGGCTTTATTGACTCTTTACTGAACTATAACTATGACTCGATCCTATTACATAAATAAGGTGGTTAGGGTTGGACCCTAACAAGGAAGGTCTTTCAGTCTGGTCTATGGTCTTGGTTTGTCTCAATTTGATTATAATATACTAATGGAAGAGTTGGATTGGGTTTTCCCCTAGATAGGAGTTTTTCCCTGACTGAGAACCTACATCTTGTGTCCCTTATTATGATCTTCATTGTTTGGCATTTGTATTGATGAAAGGAACACAATAAATTGAAAGAAGAACTAATAAGAAGAAAAAGAGAAATCATAAGAAAATTTCAAAGTCTTAGAGAAATCTACCTAATGAACCTAATACATATAATGCCCTAGATTTCTCAACAATAACTTCCCCTTCTTTATTGTCGAGCTCCTTCTCATGTATGCATCTTGAAAGAAACTTCGCTCTTGGTTGTTCATTGCTAAGATCCTTCTCATGCATTCATCTTGAAATAAACTTCACCCTTCGTTGTTGTGATGAATGTCAGGTTGCTTTAAAGAATGAATAACATGATGATTGAAGCCTATATGCCAATATTTGAAAATGGAGTACGATAAAACACATAATAGCATGAGAGTGACCCATGTTGACAAGAAACTGTCTTCATTACATCTTTTCCAAAGTCCAAAGATCAATTTCATTTTAGCAAATTTAAAATTTTTAACTTAGAATAAGATATGTTGATGTACCAAACCCTACCAAACCAGACTTGGCCATGGCACCTAAACTTTGATCAATTCAATCTCATGCTTTTCCTAGTAGCGGTAGCATCAAAACTCATCCATTCCAACAACGACCTCGACTGCCAATTGGAAACAATGATTGCAGTAGGAATCACCCACATCAATGTAATAATTAGTGAGAAGTATAATAAAAAATTTCATTTGAGATTGATATGGTATGCCTATGATATCAACATGATCCAAGATCTTTTCTTCGGTTGATGTTAGTGGAATTGCATTAAAAGAGCATGTAGAAACCACATATGTGAAATACTTAAAGAAGAAGTAATTTAAAAGAGGCCATAAATGACAATGCACATAATGTTTGATAGCATAGTTCGTCCAATGTTTACTACATCTTCGAGCCCTGTGTTAATGGTGGGGAGGTCACTTCATTCATCTCAGCAAAAATGAAAATGAGTACATGGAAAAATGCATCATTATACCTCCAATTGTGAGGATGACCTAAAAATGGGATACTCAAACAGTAGCATACTTCATACAAGCAGCTTCATATTGGAATTCTATGACTTTAGAGTATAAACATGACCACCTTCTGACTTGTGCAAGGCTACCTCGAAGTTTGTGCCAAAACATTAATGACACATGTTGTCTTCTGCCATAAGCTCTAAGATATGTTGCTCAAAACCAAAATTTTATTGCACCAGTGAAATCCTTGCAAAATTCTGAGTAAAATGAATATAAACCCTACGATATTCTACTACAGTCATCTCTGGACCCGTCAGAGAATCTTCAAATTCCACAACAAAATCTTTATTAGAATATTCCTCCTCGAAATCATTGCCCAAAGGATTCCACCCTCCTAGATCTATTGTGCAGGGTTCTCATCTTGATCTGAGTTCCACAGCGCATCAGCTCCACCTGTCTGCTCACATCTTTGGTCGCTCAGCATGCACTCTTCATTGAATGGATGGGAAATGTTATAATAAATGTGTGTCGACAAAGTTAAAAAAGGCCTGTCAACTAACTAAACGATTAGTGCATGCAAATATAGTTCATTGGTTTGGAAAGTTCTGGGTGTTGGTAATGTTGGCATTGATGTCAAATTGTCATAATTGATGGATGTGTTGACATTAATTCATGATGTATGTCATTGTTGCAAGAGTGCTTGAAATGCAAAGGATGAAAGTGATGTGAAGTTCAAAGGCTATGATAATCAATGTGAAGGTTGAACATTGTCAAATGGAACATAAAATTTTGAGACACAAGTTGGAAAATATATGCTTTCATTAAATATAAATATGTATGATACGAGATAATACAAATATGATTTGTCTAGACTTGTAATCATTACTGGTTGAGCTGTTTTATTTCAGCTCTATTTTATATTAAAAATTTTCTTTGAGAACTGAAAATGAAGAGACAAGCTTGTGAGTAGTTTTTAGAAGACCAAGAGACAATGCTTCATTTCATATTACTGCAAAGAATATAAATAACCAAATGGCTTGCTTATAAAATATACAATGTGGAATGGAAACATAACTTTTTGAAGTGAAGCAGTCTGCATAAGAAAGTTGATGAGAAGCAACAAAAGAGGCACAAAGTTGAAAAGGAGAAGTAGTGCAAATTTACAGTAGACTTGTTGCAAGATGTGGTCCATTTGAAAGACTATGGTATTCAAAGGAACTCTACCATTATGCTGAATTTAAGACTACAAGCTGGTGCCCTAGGAGTAAGCATACCTCCCAGATCGTCTTCGACTGGTAAGGGTTTGACTTCATTCAAGCATGCATTAAGAGGGAGAGCTGCCACACAGGACAAACAAAACCCAAATCTGAAAATCCGAGGTCTGTACATTGTAGAGAAGATGGAAAAAGCCCCATATATGTCTATAGAATTACTAGAAGTAAGTGGTCTCTTCACTACTTTGCAAGCAAAAGTTATCATATGTTGATTTAATGGTTTCTGGTCCAAATATGAAGATCTAAATGAGTGGATCTACCTCAATTGGACCAGAGATTATGACATTTATCTGTGTGCAAAAGGTTTTTTTTTGTGGTTTAGTTTGATACTAAAAAAGACTTTAATTATGTCATAAATGAAGGACCATGGTTTTGGGGAAGGGTGGGTCTCTTCTTAACCCCGCAGTTTCTTGGTTTTGATGCAAACTCAATGGTGGTTGCAAAAATTCCAGTTTGGGTAAGGCTACATAACCTTCCGCTCCCCTTTTGGCACCACCAGGTCCTAAAAGGCATTGGAAACTCTTTGGGAAGGTTCCTAAAGATGGATCGAGAAAGAATGGACAACGATATCTTCACTTTTGCCCATATTTGTATGGAGATGGACTTAAATAAAGACCTTCCCGATTGTATTCACCTGACACTTCAAGACTTCAAGTGGACACAATGGTTAGATTTTGAAAACATTGCTTGTAGATTCTGGATTTGCCATCAAACAAGGCACTTGTAGAACACATGCAAATAAGCAAAGAAAAGAACACAAAACAGATCACAAAAGAAAAAAGGATGGAAATTCCCAGAACCTCCTTCATCAGATGATGAGGATGAAGAATTGGATGAGACCCAACAACAACCGGAGACGCAAAATCAACAAGGTTCTCAAGAGGAGGGAGAAGACAAGGAGAAGGTTTAGAACAAACAAGAAGAGAATCCAAATTACTCAACAATGGTTCTGATTCTTGAGAACCAACATGAGGAAAACAACCACAACCAAGGCATAGGTGGAACTAAGCGATCTCATGTATATGAAAGCTCAGATTCAGATAAAGAAGCCTCAAACATTTCAAGAAATAATGAGTTGGCAATTGTTACTACAACTCCATCACTTGGGGTTTGACAAAAAATCCAAAAGAAAAAAACCAGTTTATCTGGCTAAATGCAATTTAATTTTTTTATTTTTTGTAGCTTAGCTACTATGAGTGTTTTAAGCACATACACTGGTCTCTTGGGACAATTCCTGAATGCACTTGTGCATCTACTCTATGTAAATTTTTATTTGATTAATACAAAATTATTGATTTTTCCTCGAAAAAAAAGAAAAATAGAAAAAAAACTAGAAAAAAAATGAAGCACCCTTCTTCATCTTGAGGTTATATATCTTCTTCATCAAGAAGAAATTATTTGATGTCATATTCCTATCATATAAATTATGCAACTTCTTCCATAGCCCATCTTTTGTCTTCTCACCTGCTACATTAAAGTAGACACTAATTGTTTTTTTTATTTTTTGTAGCTTAGCTACTATGAGTGTTTTAAGCACATACATTGGTCTCTTGGGACAAAATTCACTTGTGCATTTACTCTATGTAGGTTTTTATTTTATTAATAGAAAGTTACTGATTTTTCCTTGAAAAAAAATAAAAAATAAAAAAAATGAAGCACCCCTCTTCATCTTGAGGTTATATAGCTTCTTCATCAAGAAGAAATTATTTGATGTCGTATTCCTATTATATAAATTATGCAACTTCTTCCATAGCCCATCTTTTGTCTTCTCACTTGCTACATTAAAGTAGACACTATTTGCTAGGTATTCATGAATTGTAGCAATGACCTTCCTATCCAACAACATCTAAGCTTCATTTGTGATTGTTGAGGGTTTCTTTGCCACTTCATGAATTGTAGCAATGACCGTCCTATCCAACAACATCTAAGCTTCATTTGTCATTATTGAGGGTTTCTTTGCCACTTCTTCAATTGGTAAACACTGAGCCTTTAGAATGAGAATATCCTCCATTTCTAATTTCCATAGGGTGAAATTGGCCCCATTCTACTTCTCCATGTGGTTTACTATATTACTCTCCATAGTGCCTAGCTTACACCACCTGCAGCTCTCATACCGACTATTAATAAAAGATAGTAGAAACAAAAGTATTAGTAGTTTTTTATTACAATGACAATGAAAATATTACATTTCACTCACTTCTTTCACCAGTTTCTTTTTACTCACACCCCTCTAAAATTAGATTTCATTACAATAGCATGGGCCTAATACCATGGGTTACCAATACATGAATGTGGACAACTTTGACCTTGATTTGGTCTCACTAGCTCCTAATCAACTTTGACCTAATCAAGATAAATCGAGAGGATAACTGGCTCTAATTAACTAGTTAATTGTTTCCTATGTATTTATGATATTGAGAATTACATATGTATATGTTAAATCTGTGCATTTGAATTTGAAGCAAATGATTGACTATATATGAGTTAGTATAGTATGCCATTTGTGTTTAGTATGTTTTTGGGCTGGCACCATTTCATCCATTACTAGCAAATTCACATTAATAAAGTGGGTGATATATATTGATCAATGTTATTTTCCACCTTTAAAAACTAATGGTATCAATTCACGTACAAAAGGCAGAAAATTACATCAATCAACATATTAATGTGGTTGTAATAGTTGACAATTGATATGCTAGAAAAGAGATTAATAAACCATTATGCTTAATAATAATTGAACATAATTAAAAAGAACTAAACATAAACATTAAAAGATAACAATAATTAATTATAATTAATTATAAATAATCATGATTAGACCAACACTCTTTTATCATCAACATTACAACCATTCAAACTAATCACTATTTCTATCTCTAATAACCATAACTATAATTATCAATATTTTAAAAAATTGAATTGGAATTCTTCATTATGTTCTTTAAACGCTCTTTCGTATCTTCGTAACTTCTAGTAGTAATTTTTTTTTTTTTAAAGCAAAATAGTCCCATGAAGTTCCTTCTCGTTCCACCACTTTTATAACATTGAGCCGTCATTATTCCATCACTTTTTATAACATTGAGTAGTCATTAGAAAGAGATACATGTATGTCATTGAGAAAAATAGTCCTCCAAATTTCTTTCTACAATCTCATTCCACCGCTTTAAAGATATGTTAATTTTATTTAAAAATGATTACAAAGTGTCATTCTGAATTTTGACGATTCAAACTTATTTTAGATCCTTAGAAAATAAAGTGATTCTTATCCATGTGACCAATAGAATTTATTTTAAAGCAATTCTTATCCATGTGAGCAAACAATAATTAAAGTAAGCGTGAAATTAGGTAATAATAAGTATATTTTCGGTATTCTCCCTATGTTTAAAACATAGGGAGGTGAATTCAACTTTTTAAGATCCCTAGTTTTTTTCCTTTTCCTTTGTCTACATTTCATTAATTATGTATATATATAATACTTTAGATGAGGTGAATACAACTTTTTAATATGCCTAGGTTTTTTAGTTTTTCTACAAGGAAAAGACATATATATAATTATTTAGCAATTTTTATTTTTAAATTTTTATTTAGACAATTCATATTTATAAAATTAAATATAATATTTTATATTATAAATATTTTTGGATTTTTTGGTGTTAGAATCCGGTAGAAAATTTGAGGTGAAATCTTGATTTGTGTTATTTAAACTAGTTTTTTGACTGTATTTATGGATTAAGCACCTGGAAAACCCCTAGGACACTTCAATTGCATAGGATTACCCATCAAACTTGTGATTTCAATAAATTCCTGCCGGACTTTAGAAAAATTACACGAAAAACCCATCGTAAAAGCTTCCAAAAATTAGCACTAAAGACAACTCCTTTTTGGATTATATATATGATGTTATGTGATTTTTGAAATGATTCGCATATGTAATTTGTAGTTTGAGTAGTTGTGATTCAGAGGTATCTAAGTTGTCAAAATCAAAGAAGGATTGCACTTGGGTATCTAAGTCGTCAAAATCAAATAAGGATTATACTTGGTCTAGTCAAAATCAAAAAAGAATTTTACTTGGTCTGGCCACATGAGTCCTTAGCATGGCTAGATTTTTACCCATGAAATTTCAAACCAATAACCTTTAACCTTTACACCAGAAAATGCTTTAATAGTACACCTTTTCACAATTTACAACAAATGCCAAACCCCATTATCTCTAAATCCTCAAATTTCTTTGTGCCCATACACCATTCATCTACACAACACCCACAAAAACCCAGTCTTTCTTAATATCAAGATCAATAACAAACAAATTCACACTAAAAAAGAAAAAATATAATCACCAAAAAATGAGATTGTACCCTTCACTACAACATCCAAATAATCCCACCTACAAGAGGGGATTTCTATAGCAATATCATATATGTTGGAGGGCAACCTTGCTTTGGCATAAATGAAACCGTATTATAGGCTCTCCATATTAGAAACTTCACACCACTCTCCTCTTAAATAACTTCTAAACCGTCACTTTCCATCCCTAAACCCAAAATCTGACAAGGATTTTTGTAAATCCAAGTTACAATTTTTAAACTTCAAAATTTTAGGTGTTTTAGAGGTTTTTGATGGTGCTGAATCATTTTCACCATCAAAAACATGATTCAAACACTGCCTCTACAAGATTTTTTCAATTATTTTTGCTTCGATTCGAGCGACTTTTAACCGTCCGGGTAATTCTTTCACCCTATTAAACGACTCCAATAAATAATATGAGATGTGTTTTTTATTATTTTATTTATTAATTTTATTAGAAATTTCGGTGATGATAAATTTAATTATAAATTTTAGTGAAATGATAAATGATAAATTTAAAATCATATATTTTTTTAAATTTTAAATTTATTTATATATTAAAAATATATATTTAAAAAATACGTCATATTAATATAATTATTAATTATTTCTATTATTAAATAATAATTTAATTAATTTATCAAAAATTATTACAATAATCAATTTAAGTATTAAAATCGTATATATAAAATGTTTTTCACAATTTTAACCTTCTAAACATATCCTATTTTTTAAAGTTTACTTTGTGCTCCACTGAAACAAAGCAGAATCAAATGCCTAAAGAGAAATTATATTAATTATTTTTATTATTAAATAATAATTTAATTTATTTATCAAAAATTATTACAATAATCAATTTAAGTATTAAAATCGTATATATAAAATGTTTTTCACAATTTTAACCTTCTAAACATATCCTATTTTTTAAAGTTTACTTTGTGCTCCACTGAAACAAAGCAGAATCAAATGCCTAAAGAGAGTCTATTGAAACTGTTTTTATTAGGAGTTCGCTGGGGAGCAGCAATTTCGTCGGCCAAAAGTTTTAGGAATCTTTATATTTATTTTTTAATTTTGATAGCAAGAATGTTTTATGTTTTTGATAGTAAAAATAAATTCAGCACAATCTAAAATTTGTAAAATATACTAAAATATTGAAACAGAATGTTTTAATTCAAAATTGTCAAATTTTTAAGGAAATTTTATAAAAAAAATAATGCTTAAATTTCCATTATTTTCCTGAAAATAAAAACTAGAATACGGCTTTTATTATCGTACACGGTCGACACGACAATCACGGTTCACAGGATAGCAACGTTACGTTACAGCAACCCCTTTCTTTCCCCAAAATAGGACAAAAAGAAAAGAGAAAGAAAAGGAAGGGAGTAACTTTTAAATGAGCAAGGAACTACCTCCCCTTACAGTGAAGGATGGAAGGAACTGGCTTTTAATGGAGGAAGGAACCATCTTTAGTCTCCGTGAAGAAAGTGACTGGATTTCTTATGAAAGAAGCAGAGGAATCGTTGCATCACTCCTGTGAAGGGTTTAGCTTTAATTAAATGTGAGAGCAGGCCTCTCGTATTTAAATCGAGGAAGGAACCGTCTTTAGTCTCCGTGAAGAAAGTGGCTGGACTTCTTATGAAATAAGCAGAGGAATCGTTGCATCACTTGTGTGAAGGGTTTAGCTTTGGTTAAATGTGAGAGCAAACCTTCCGTCTTTTTTAAATATAAATTTGGCACATAACAGAGCTGCACCACAGGAAAATTGGAGAACGTGGAGAAGAAGACATTAAAAGGATGGAGGATATGTATGGTTTAATGGCGGCCTTCCAGTTATTGCAGCAGCGAGCTGCCGTCAAACACGCCTCGGAAAGATTCGATAAGCGAACCCTCCTCCAGCTTCACGATGATATCGGCCGTCAGCTGAGGTCCCCAGCAGAAGGCACTGTACAGTTATGCGCATCCGTCACTGACCCAATTAGCAGCGGTGGCGCAGCTTGTTCGGCTCCGCTGGAAAAGCTGAACCCCATTTCCTTCGACGAGTTGAAGGTCGGGGAGGTCCATCGAGGCCGCGTGGTTTACGGGATGTTGTGCGCAGATGCCCACAAGATATGCAGTATCGTGACATTGCTCGAAGACAATAATGGACTAGCCGTCAGGCTGGAAATCTACAACGTCGCTCCCTCGGGGGCGGACGTCAAGAGGCTTTTCCCCAAGGGTGCCACGGTGGCCGTCAAGGAGCCCTGTTTTAAAGTCGCCGCCGACGATGGCCTTATTATCCGCGTCGACAACCCCGCCAACGTTGTTAAGGTCATGGCTGAGAAGGGGAACCGGACGGAGAGCCTGCTCCATGTGGATGTAGAGAACATGAGAAAAGAAGGTAACAGGTGCTTCAGAGAACAGAACTGGGAAGCGGCGGCCGAGTATTATACGAGATGCATTGACGCCGCTCTGATTCAGCTCAAGGAGGGCTCCTCCAATGCTAATAATAGTATCGTCAACGGCCTTCTACTTGCGTATTCCAACAGGGCAGAGACGTGGTTGCAGATACAAGAATTCAGATCGGCGCTTAAGGATTCGGACGACGCCCTTCGGATCGAACCCGGGCATCTGAAAACGCTATACAGGAAAGGCCGGGCTCTTCTCGGGCTGCGGCATTATGGGGCAGCATGCGAGTGTTTGAAGAAAGCAGACAAGACCAGTCCCGGGCAGAGGGAAATACAAGCGGCGCTAGGCCAGGCCAAGACTTTCTACGCCCAGAGCTTGAATGGCAAGTATGACATTTCGGACTATCTGCTCGGACGTGGATCTACTCCTCCGGAAGTGGCTGATTTCGTGGGCTCTGTGGAGATCAAGATGACCGAAGACGGCCGCGGAAGAGGATTCTACGCCACCCGAAAAATAAAGACCGGGCAGCTGTTACTGGTAAGCAACGCTGTCGCAGTTGTTTATGAGAGCGCCTTTGCCAACCGTACTACCGCGACTCGAGAAGATCACTTGTCCGCTGTCGTTAGTGCTGTCAGGAAATCACAGAGATTGCTCCGTCAGGTGTATAGTTTACAGGATTCCCCTATGCCTTGCAGCCTGGATGCTCCAGCCATTGATCTGTTTAAAGCGGAAAGTCCAAGAGAACAAAATGAAAATTTGCAGGTGGATGTTAACCGCATTCGGAATATTATAAGTCTGAACGCATTCGGTGGAGCCGTACAGATGTTTGCTTCAAAATCAAGAATCTATGAAGCCAATCTCCATCAGCAAGACTGTTTTAACGGTCTCTGGCTGCTGCCGTCTTTCATTAACCATTCCTGCTTGCCGAACTCGAGCTGGCTGGAAGTGGGAAGCGCCGTGTTTATTCATGCGTCTAAGCCTATCGAGAGAGGAGAAGAGATTACCATTCCTTACCTCGATGTCCTGGTTCCCTTACCGCAGCCCCAAGCCAGGTTCAAGAACTGGGGCTTCATGTGCAAGTGCAGGAGATGTATTCTGGAACACTCTTTCAGGACATCACTGGAGCCTATAATTACCCAAAGATTTGACGAATTGATTTCTGCAAGGTGTCGTCAACAGCTCTCCGATGTGGATATTCAGGCAGGCGCAGAGTACTTGAGCCTTTCTGTAGAGGCAGAGGAGATCATCCGGAGTTCCCACGTATTAAAAACTGAAGAAGAGAGGCTCTGGATTCGTGCATCGTTTGATGTCCATATCTAGTAGCAGCAACAGAGTCCCGAAACTTCCTTTCCGCCATGTTGAATGGCAGCTTTCCTTCCTGGCACAAAATTATGGAGGCCATTCAAACCACTGCGCCTGGGGACGTCCTAAATCTGGAACTGGCCGCGGGAATGTTCAAGAATTTCAATCTTTTGATGGGGGATGAAAATGAAGCATTTTTAACGCAACAGAAAGCAGTTCAGGCAAAGGGAGGCATGCATCCGTGTCTTCGGCAAACACACTGAAGATGTTCTCAAAGCGTTCGTCCTCAAATATTCCAAGTGAGGCGTATTTTAGTAGTAGTAACCCTGCCAATATAGTAAAGATCGCATTGGACGTGCGCAGAGGCGTATTTGTGTTAAGAATCCGAATTACTTAAAATTATTCCGATATGGCTAGTGTTCACCAATTAATTAGTGGTCATTTTTTATCCGAAAATTTTTGTATTAAAGTAGGTTTAATTTTAAATATTATAGATAATAATCTAGATTATTTTGATATTGAAATGATTCTTGTAATCATAGTTATTGTGTAAATTGAAATGATTTCTTAGCCACATTAACATATGGGTAGCTTAAGGATATCTCATTAAAATCAAATAAAAAATTAATTAATGTTAATTAAAAAATTACTCTTGAATTTTAAACCACAAAAAATATTCCCACTGATATTGAATTTTTAACATTCATATTATATTTATTTTTGAAAAACCTATTTTTTACGTAATTTTTTACAAACCATGATTTTGAAATAAGTATGCCTCTCCTTATAATGATATATTTAAATATTTAAATTTGTATATGTTAAGTATTTTGAAGTGTTTCAAAATTCTACCATTGTTTATATATTTAGAAATCATGAGAAATAATCAATTCATCAAAATTTTATCTTGTTATTTAAAACCCTCGTGAAAAAATTATCACTAAAATTTTATCTTGTTATTATCTCTTTCCATGGCAGGTATAACGCAATCGTTCATTCGTTGAATTTGAAATAATTATTCTTTGACCAAAAATCAAACCACTTTTGTAATGTTAATTTTATAAAAAATATATATTTTTTTTTTTTAATTATATTAATTATATATTTTTTGCATGGTGATTGATGGAGAGCTTAGGTTTTATTTTGTAATTATTTGTTGCAGATCATTTGATGTACAACCTACTTTATTGACAAGACATGTTTAGTGTAATTGGTAAAAGAAAGCTGTGATGGTTCATTATTGTTCCTGCGGTATCGAAATACATAGACAAGCGAATTTTGTGTACAGCACCACATATAATTGATGTGAAATTTTCCTCAGTAACAATTATGGTTACGGCACGGAAAAGGATTTGCACAACTAGGGTTTATGGTTTCATATCCTAATGGAAAAGGATTTTCTTGATGCACAACTAGGGTTTAGGGTTTGATATCCTAATACAATCCAAAGATGGGCGATGATTCTCAAAAATGAAATCCATTTTGTACATGTCAATTTGAACTTTTCAGTGTCACCTACTCTTTGCATTATTATTATTTTATATATATATATATATATTTTTGTAGAACATTATGATAACTCTTATGGAAATTAGAACACCGGCAGAGAAGACATTACTGCTAGTATTATTGCCAGAGGGGAGAGTCTGTTAGGATTTGCTTCATGAAATAAGTGGGTCAACAAGGTGATCAAACATGTCAAAGGTGGCATGTTTTACTAGTATTTGCACATTAACATACAAAGAAACTAAACTGGGAAGAAGAACACCAAGCAAATTAACCCAGTCATTCCAACACATCAAACCCTTATTATCTCACATGGATCCCAATAATAATATTGACCGTTCGATCAGTCGATGCTGCAAGACGTTTACTCAGCTCCTCTCCATCCCAAAAGAGCACAGAAATGGACGGAAAACCAAATAAAATAAACTAGCATTTGCACCTAATGTTGCAAAGGAAATGCCGTAAGGCATAAAGTGTGGAGGAATATTGAAATGTATTGTCTCCTATGTTGTTTAGGGTTGGTGGTGAATGTATTAAATATTCATTGATGGAATTTCCTTTTTCAAGTGCAAAGTGATTTTTGTATAGGAAAATAGGTGGAAAATAGAATGGCCCTTCCTTGAATTCTTCAAGTAGTGTATGGAAGACTTTTTTTTAGAAAATGATAGATCTCTTCCATGTGTGGTGTCATGAGAAACATGGATGATGGAAACCATCTTCTCGAGGCTGGTTTGGAAGGTTTTTCTGTCTTACAAACGTTCTGAAGCTAAGTTGTCTTCTTGCATAGATGTAGACGAACAATTTGCAAATGATGAGGAGAATTAGGGATTTAAAAATATAAATTTGCATGCCTACTAGTTCCTAAAGAATATCCCAATAACTCTAGCACATATAAAGAGCAAATTCTTTGTAGGAAAAGAAAAGGCAAATCTGTTAAACTTAAATGATCAAATATGTTGCATAAATCTGCCACCAACGACGTTGAAACAATACATTTATATTAGTCTCATGAAGAAGCATGAACCTGCCAAGTTCCAACACTAAAATATTTTTTAAAACATATATGGAAATGTGTTCATCTCTTTATTGGATGCGTTGTGCATTTGATATTCATAAGTTCTCTTCTTGGGCGCACTTACTCTTTCTTGGCACGCACTTGTGTTTGATTCTTTGTGACATGCTTGGTTTTTTCAACACATGGATATTTGTTTGTTGGCACTCTCAGTCTACTGCTGAGATTTGAAAAGTGGAATGACAAAAACCAAAAGTGGAATTGCGTGGGGGTGGTTCCTTGGTGGTGAGCTTCACCAATTCACAATATACACCTAGTTGACTTGAAACCCAAATAAACCATACTCCAAATTGACTTGAACAAAATTTCATATTTCTGGCACATTTATGATCCTCTTAGGTTAGCCATTTTCTTGGCTATTTTCGAACTTAGTTTTTATTTGTGTCTCTTCTAGTTTTCTCTACAAACCATTGCACAAACCACTACCATTTAATGGCCCCTCAAACAACAGATTCGATGAACCTTTTACCAAGCGAAATCATACCAATTTCCACGGCTAATTTGTGCTAAAATTTACTGTGTTTTGGTTGCTGCTTCCCCAGCGAAATCATGCCTCTGTCAACGGCATTTCGTGTCCCTTCAATACAGCGATTTGATGGGTGCCTTGCCAACTAAAAATGTGCTCCCTTTTGTTGCGACTTGGTTGGTAAATTCTCAGCAAAATCATGGATCTAATCCTAGTGAATTCGTCCTCTTTTTATACTGCATTTTGGTCACCAAAACACCCAGCAAAAACGAACCTCTTGGCTCTGTCAACCGTGTTTGCAATTGTAAATTTGTGATATTACCTCTCTGACTTTGCATATTACATTTTTTTCAACCTTCACTAATTTCATCTTACTGGACCCTGGTTGTCCACACATCTGCCTCTACTCACAAATAGCACGGGAAGGTAAGGAATATGTCAGCTGAATAAGATATTTCCCTTGATATCATGCAAACAACATATCCATACTCTGCCATTGCAGAAACCAGTGTTCAATTTTTCTTTCTTTTCTAAAAATGCAGAGAATGTTACCTCATTTTTAAGAGCTGAGTCACATTTTGTAAATGCCAGACCTGGGATCGATAACACTCAAGAGAGCTCTGTTGAAAGCAATAATAACAAATGTATCAATGAGATTCCTTTCTTTTGCCTACAAAGATGAGCACCCCCAATCACACCTGTATGAAGCCACTAATGCGTTGGGTTAAAGGTCCCTCACCAATATATGGCTCTCTAATGCTATTGCTCAAAAGAAACCCAAGAAAACATTGTTCTGACACCACAGGGCGTTTATTATTACCTCCATATTTGCTAAAATTTGCATTTTCTGTCTTACAAACGTTTTGAAGCTAAGTTGTCTTCTCTAAGCATAGATGCAGACGAACAAATTGCAAATGATGAGGAGAATTAGGGATTTAAAAATATAAATTTGCATGCCTGCTAGTTCCTAAAGAATATCCCAATAACTCCAGCACATATAAAGATCAAATTTTTTGTGGGAAAAGAAAAGGCAAATCTGTTAAACTTAAATGATCAAATATGTTGCATAAATCTGCCACCAACAACATTGAAACAGTACATTTATATTGGTCTCACGAAGAAGCATGAACCTACCAAGTTCCAACACTAATTGCTACCAAAGGACAGCCTAGATATGTGTTCAACAAAATAGCAACAAATTCTTCATTGGCATGTATGCAGAGGATCTTTAGTACAGATAATGAGGAAGACGAACCCTTCATTATGGCCTTCTCCTTAAGAATGTGTACGTCCAAGCTGCGTTGTCTTTTGATTTGGAAACCTTTTCAAGCGCATGACATTCTCACAATAAATACCATCCAGAGGATTACTACACATTCAAAGTCGTTATAGCCATCCACTCATCCTCCATAGCTTATATCTTTATGGGGAGAAGAAAAGATGATACCTCCCAAAAACGAAATCAAGAGTTGTTCCAGCCTGGTACATTAAGAGCAGCTATTGGATCTTCAACATTGTTACCAAATACAATAGAATTATTACACTGACCACCATCGACAATGACTTCATGACATCCCACAACCACATTCAATCTGAAGAAACAGAGTTGAATATCTCGAACAGGTGCATTAAATCATCAAATTCGGTGTAAAAATGGTTCCATTATGACATAAATTAAATTGTGTAATTTGTAGGGATTCAAGACTAATTTTCAATTAGCATGAGGCCTTATTATGAATGTAATATCAACACTTTTCAAGTATAAATTTCTATGATAAAATAGTGACTGCCATTCAGGGTACAAATAGATCTGCTGGGAAACTTGACCAGAAATCACTATTAGCAAATTTCACACGAGTGTTGTGCATAAGAAAACTATTAAGTATCTTAACAACACGATTACAAATAGCACGAGAAGGTAAGGAATACATCAGCTGAATAAGATATTTCCCTTGATATCATGCAAACAACATATCCATACTCTGCCATTGCAGAAACAAGTGTTCAATTTTTCTTTCTTTTCTAAAAATGCAGAGAATGTTACCTCATTTTTAAGAGCTGAGTCACATTTTGTAAATGCCAGACCTGGGATCGATAACACTCCAAAGAGCTCTGCTGAAAGCAATAATCACAAATGTATCAATAACATTCCTTTCTTCTGCCTACAAAGATGAGAACCCCCAATCACACCTGTATGAAGCCATTGATGCGTTGGGTTAAAGGTCCCTGACCAATATACGACTCTCTAATGCTATTGCTCAAAAGAAACCCAAGAAAACATTGTTCTGACACCATAGGGTATTTATTATTACCTCCATATTTGCAAAATTTTTAATTTATTGTCTTACAAACGTTCTGAAGCTAAGTTGTCTTTTCTGAGCATCGATGCAAACAAACAATTTGCAAATGATGAGGAGAATTAGGGATTTAAAATTATAAATTTGCATGCCTGCTAGTTCCTAAAGAATATCCCAATAACTCCAGCACATATAAAGAGCAAATTCTTTGTAGGAAACGAAAAGGAAAATCTGTTAAACTTAAATGATCAAATATGTTGCATAAATCTTCCACCAATGATGTTGAAACAGTACATTTATATTGGTCTCACGAAGAAGCATGAACCTGCCAAGTTCCAACACTAATTGCTACCAAAGGACAGCCTAGATATGTGTTCAACAAAATAGCAACAAATTCTTCGTTGGCATGTATGCAGAGGATCTTTAGTACAGATAATGAGGAAGACAATCCCTTCATTATGGCCTTCTCCTTAAGAATGTGTATGTCCAAGCTGCGTTGTCTTTTGACATTCTCACAATAAATACCATCCAGAGGATTATTACACATTCAAAGTCGTTACAACCATCCACTCATACTCCATAGCTTATATCTTTATGGGGAGAAGAAAATATGATACCTCCCAAAAACGAAATCAAGAGTTGTTCCAGCCTTGTACATTAAGAGCAGCTACTGGATCTTCAACATTGTTGCCAAATACAACAAAATTATTACATTGACCAGCATCGACAACGACTTCATCACTTCCCACAACCGCATTCAATCTGAAGAAATAAAGTTGAATATCTCGAACAAGTGCATTAAATCATCAAACTGGGTGTAGAAATGGTTCCATTATGACATAAATTAAATTGTGTATTTGTAGGGATTCAAGATTAATTTCCAATTAGCATGAGGCCTTATTATGAATGTAAGATCAGCACTTTTCAAGTATAAATTTCTATGATAAAATATTGACTGCCATTTAGGGTACAAATATATCTGCTAGGAAACTTGACCAGAAATCACTATTAGAAAATTTCACACGAGTGTTGTGCATAAGGAAACTATTAAGTATCTTAACAACACAATTACAAATAGCACGGGAAGGTAAGGAATACATCAGCTGAATAAGATATTTCCCTTGATATCATGCAAACAACATATCCATACTCTGCCATTGCAGAAACGAGTGTTCAATTTTTCCTTCTTTTCCAAAAATGCAAAGAATGTTACCTCATTTTTAAGAGCTGAGTCACATTTTGTAAATGCCAGACCTAGGATCGATAACACTCCAAAGAGCTCTGTGGAAAGCAATAATCACAAATGTATCAATGACATTCTTTTCTTCTTCCTAAAAAGATGAGCACCCCCAATCACACCTTTATGAAGCCACTGATGCGTTGGGTTAAAGGTGCCTCACCAATATACGACTCTCTAATGCTATTGCTCAAAAGAAACCCAAGAAAACATTGTTCCGATACCACAAGGCGTTTATTATTACCTCCATATTTGCTAAAATTTGCATTTTCTGTCTTACAAACGTTCTAAGCTAAGTTGTCTTCTTTGAGCATAGATGCAGACGAATAAATTGCAAATGATGAGGAGAATTAGGGATTTAAAAATATAAATTTGCATGCCTGCTAGTTCCTAAAGAATATCCCAATAACTCCAGCACATATAAAGAGAAAAATTCTTTGTAGGAAAAGAAAAGGCAAATTTGTTAGACTTAACTGATCAAATATGTTGCATAAATCTGCCACCAATGATGTTGAAACAATACATTCATATTGGTCTCACGAAGAAGCATGAACCTGCCAAGTTCCAACACTAAAATATTTCTTAAAACGTATATATGGAAATGTGTTCATCTCTTTATTGGATGCATCATGCATTTGATATTCATGAGTTCTCTTCGTGGGAGCACTTCTTCTTTCTTGGCATGCACTTAATGTTTGATTCTTGGTGACATGCTTGGATTTTTGAACACCTGGATATTTGCTTGTTGGCTCTTTCGGTCTGCTGGCTAAGATGCGAAAAGTGGAATGACAAAAACCAAAAGTGGAATTGCATGGGGGTGGTTCCCTGGCGGTGAGCTTCACCAATGCACAATATACACCTAGTAGACTCGAAACCCAAATAAACCATACGCCAAATTGACTTGAACAAAATTTCATATATCTGGCACATTTTTGATCCTCTTAGATTAGCCATTTTCATGGCTATTTTCGAACTTAGTTTTTACTTGTGGCTCTTCTAGTTTTCTCTACAAATCATTGCACAATTGCCATTTAATGGCCCCTCAAACAGTAAATTCGATGAACCTTTTACCAAGCGAAATCATACCAATTTCCACGGCTAATTCGTGCTAAAATTTACTGTGTTTTGGTTGCTGCTTCCCCAACAAAATTGTGCCTCTGTCAATGGCATTTCGTGGCCCTTCAATACAACAATTTGATGGGTGCCTGCCATTCAGGGTACAAATAGATCTGCTGGGAAACTTGACCAAAAATCACTATTAGCAAATTTCACACGAGTGTTGTGCATAAGAAAACTATTAAGTATCTTAACAACACGATTACAAATAGCACGGGAAGGTAAGGAATACGTTAGCTGAATAAGATATTTCCCTTGATATCATGCAAACAACATATCCATACTCTGCCATTGCAGAAACAAGTGTTCAATTTTTCTTTCTTTTCTAAAAATGCAGAGAATGTTACCTCATTTTTAAGAGCTGAGTCACATTTTGTAAATGCCAGACCTGGGATCAATAACACTCCAGAGAGCTTTGTTGAAAGCAATAATCACAAATGTATCAATGACATTCCTTTCTTCTGCCTACAAAGATGAGCACCCCCAATCACACCTGTATGAAGCCACTGATGCATTGGGTTAAAGGTCCCTCACCAATATACGGCTCTCTAATGCTATTGCTCAAAAGAAACCCAAGAAAACATTGTTCTGACACCACAGAGCATTTAATATTACCTCCATATTTGCTAAAATTTGCATTTTCTTTCTTACAAACGTTCTGAAGCTAAGTTGTCTTCTCTGAGCATAGATGCAGACGAACAATTTGCAAATGATGAGGAGAATTAGGGATTTAAAAATATAAATTTGCATGCCTGCTAGTTCCTAAAGAATATCCCAATAACTCCAGCACATATAAAGAGCAAATTCTTTGTAGGAAAAGAAAAGGCAAATCTGTTAAACTTAAATGATCAAATATGTTGCATAAATCTACCACCAACGATGTTGAAACAATACATTTATATTGGTCTCACGAAGAAGCATGAACCTGCCAAGTTCCAACACTAATTGCTACCAAAGGACAACCTAGATATGTGTTCAACAAAATAGCAACAAATTCTTCGTTGGCATGTATGCAAAGGATCTTTAGTACAGATAATGAGGAAGACAAACCCTTCATTATGGCCTTCTCCTTAAGAATGTGTACGTCCAAGCTACGTTGTCTTTTGATTTGGAAACCTTTTCAAGCGCATGACATTCTCACAATAAATGCCATCCAGAGGATTACTACACATTCAAAGTCGTTATAGCCATCCACTCATCCTCCATAGCTTATATCTTTATGGGGAGAAGAAATGATGATACCTCCCAAAAACGAAAGCAAGAGTTGTTCCAGCCTTGTACATTAAGAGCAGCTACTGGATCTTCAACATTGTTGCCAAATACAACAGAATTATTACACTGACCATCATCGACAACGACTTCATGACTTCCCACAACCGCATTCAATCTGAAGAAACAGAGTTGAATATCTCGAACAAGTGCATTAAATCATCAAACTGGGTGTAGAAATGGTTCCATATGACATAAATTAAATTGTGTAATTTATAGGGATTCAAGACTAATTTCCAATTAGCATGAGGCTTTATTATGAATGTAAGATCAACACTTTTCAAGTATAAATTTCTATGATAAAATAGTGACTGCCATTCAGGGTACAAATATATCTGCTAGGAAACATGACTAGAAATCACTATTAGAAAATAGAAAATTTCACACGAGTGTTGTGCATAAGGAAACTATTAAGTATCTTAACAACATGATTACAAATAGCATGGGAAGGTAAGGAATACATCAGCTGAATAAGATATTTCCCTTGATATCATGCAAACAACATATCCATACTCTGCCATTGCAGAAACAAGTGTTCAATTTTTCTTTCTTTTCTAAAAATGCAGAGAATGTTACCTCATTTTTAAGAGCTGAGTCACATTTTGTAAATGCCAGACCTGGGATCAATAACACTCAAGAGAGCTCTGTTGAAAGCAATAATCACAAATGTATCAATGACATTCTTTTCTTCTGCCTACAAAGATGAGCGCCCCTAATCACACCTGTATGAAGCCACTGATGCTAAAGGTCCCTCACCAATATACGGCTCTCTAATGATATTGCTCAAAAGAAACCCAAGAAAACATTGATCTGACACCACAGGGCATTTATTATTACCTCCATATTTGCTAAAATTTGCATTTTCTGTCTTACAAACGTTCTGAAGCTAATTGAGCATAGATGCAGACGAACAATTTGCAAATGATGAGGAGAATTAGGGATCTAAAAATATAAATTTGCATGCCTGCTAGCTCCTAAAGAATATCCCAATAACTCCAACACATATAAAGAGCAAATTATTTGTAGGAAAAGAAAAGGCAAATCTGTTAAACTTAAATGATCAAATATGTTGCATAAATCTGCCACCAACCACGTTGAAACAGTACATTTATATTGGTCTCACGAAGAAGCATGAACCTGCCAAGTTCCAACACTAAAATATTTCTTAAAACGTATATATGGAAATGTGTTCATCTCTTTATTGGATGCGTCGTGCATTTGATATTCATGAGTTCTCTTCATGGGAGAACTTCTTCTTTCTTGGCACGCACTTAATGTTTGATTCTTGGTGACATGCTTGGATTTTTGAACACCTGGATATTTGCATGTTGGCTCTGCTGGCTGAGATGCGAAAAGTGGAATGACAAAAACCAAAAGTGGAATTGTGTGGGGGTGGTTCCCTGGCGGTGAGCTTCACCAATGCACAATATACACCTAGTAGACTTGAAACCCAAATAAACCATACGCCAAATTGACTTGAACAAAATTTCATATTTCTGGCACATTTCTGATCCTCTTAGATTAGCCATTTTCATGGCTATTTTCGAACTTAGTTTTTACTTGTGTCTCTTCCAGTTTTCTCTACAAATCATTGCACAAACGATTGCCATTTAATGGCCCCTCAAACAGTAAATTCAATGAACCTTTTACCAAGTGAAATCATACCAATTTCCACGGCTAATTCGTGCTAAAATTTACTGTGTTTTGGTTGCTGCTTCCCCAGCGAAATCGTGCCTCTGTCAATGGCATTTCATGGCCCTTCAATACAACGATTTGATGGGTGCCTTACCACCTAAAAATGTGCTCCCTTTTGTTGTGACTTGGTTGGTAAATTCTCAGCAAAATCATGGATCCAATCCTAGTGAATTTGTCCTCTTTTTATACTGCATTTTGGTGACCAAAACACCCAGCAAAAACGAACCTCTTGGCTCTGTCAACCATGTCTGCAATTATAAATTTGTGATATTACCTCTCTGACTTTGCATATTACATTTTTTTTCAACCTTCACTAATTTCATCTTACTGGACCCTGGTTGTTATTGGGAGGGTAGGGAGCCTCGCCATGACCCAGTTGCATTCACCCATAAACATAGTTAATATAGTTATTGGATTGTTTATCTGGATATGATTGTAGTTTATATATATAAAAAGATGAAACAAAACAATTAACTTGGCTCCTATTCTCTACCATCTAAATCCAAAGATGTTAACAATACACTTACCCCGATTACCCCGATCATAAGGGGCAGGGTAACCGCTTTGATATAAGCGAGGCATAGGGCGACCGATTCTGATTCCCCGATCGGTTTCTCCATCAGCCTCACCACCACCACCATTTAGTTGGGCTTTATCACTAATATCATCAATGACTTGAGGAGCTTGTTCCACTTCTGTTTCTGCTCCACTTGGATATCCTGGAGGTGGCTGACGTTGAGGAGGTTGTTCCACTTCTGTTTCTCCTCCACTTGGATATCCTGGAGGTGGCTGACGTTGTTTAGTCACACCTGCCATTGCTTCTTCTTCTTCTTCTGATCCACTGTCCAAACAATCTTCAGTTCAGTACATAATGATAAAATAAACCAAATATTTATCAGTTTAACTTCAATATGAGTATCATAACTAAGAGATTAAGAGGAGGAGCAATGAGAATTTACTCAAAACTCTCTGCTATACTGCCACTGGGCAATTTGCAGTGAATAACATTCATTTAGTCTGCATGTATTTGTATAGGTCTGAAGTAGGTTCAAAATATCTGTGGGGTAGAGTGAAGTAGATTTATCTGCTTGGATTCGTTCACATCTCTTTATGCACTCAATCTCTTTTCTCTTAAAGAGAAGAATACATTCAAGTTTATCTATAGTCAGAAATTCTTGGGGTGGGAATGTTTTTTCTTTTGCAACCAGAGAAATTCCAAGCTTATTTGCTCATAAACAGTGGCGTACGTACAATAAGTTTCGATTGAGTTTTCAGGAAGCCGATTGGCTTTGCGTGAGCAGCAGCAGGGAACGTGTTGTCCTGCTTATAGCACCGTGTAACGCGAGGATTTCTGGAAGAAAATGGAGAAGAATCGACTTCGATTGTCATTTCCTTTGAGTTTACAGTCTATTTCACCGAAATGTGCAAAAAGGTTCCTGTGCCACGAGTTATATGCATATTGTTTTCAATAAACTGTCTCATTTCTTGATTCATAACATTTTCCAATGCTGCAGGGCTTATATCAGAACTCACCATCTTATAAATTTGAGCACTCACTGTAAGGAATTTCCAAAGTAACCATCTCCAGCAAGCACATGCCGAAAGAATAAATATCTACAAGCTCATTATAATCCTCCTCATATAATTCTGGAGCCATGAATTCCGGAGTACCGAGGGCAGAGTGCGCAGCATGAACATTTCCCAGGGTAGTGGCAAGACCCAGATCCCCAATCTTCAGAACGCCACCATTGCCATTCACAAAAATATTGCTGCAATTCAAATGTCTAATGCACCAATCATCAGTTAGATAAAAGTTACTTAAATTTATTTTATTGCTGAATTCTAATCCATAATATTTAAAAAAAGGAAATAATAAATGTTCATAAAATTACAATACTACTCAAAGCTTGTAACTGTGAAGCAAGAGTGGTTACTTTAGCTTTTTAAATACTTTTGAAGATTATCAGCTACATTGTATTGATATTCATTTATTATTGATCTTTAATATGCTTAATTTTTTAACAAATTTTCAAATATTATAAAAAATTTACACATTTAAAAATATGTTTTAAATGCCATAAAATAAATTAGAAATTGCAGAATAATAGTAATGGTAGAATAACAATACTGTTGAAATTCCAATCCAACCATCAATATGTGTCATTATTTCAAATTCCTCAGCAGTATCATTCATATTGGTATCGAAGAATATATGCCTCTATCGAGCCTTTGCCTTTACCACTGAGTAATTCTGGGACTCAACAACCAAATCTGTAGAAAGCTATGGGTTTTAAGTAATAGGATTTGACTCGAATGGAAATAATAAATGCTATTAAAATACATTAATAGAATGACAATATTACTCATAAACCTCTAAGGCTGTGAGTTGTGAAATGAGGAAAGAGTGGTTAGAGTACTTTCCAAGATTATCAAATATATTGTATTCCGAATCATTTATTATTATATCAAATATATTGTATTCCGAATCATTTATTATTAGTTTTAGAATGGATGATTTACAAATATATTCTAAATTACTGCTTCAATAATTTACAAAATAATAGTAATGGTTGAATAACAATATTATATTCTAGGCACTATAATTAAAATAAAATTACTGCTTCAATAATTTACAGAATAATAGTAATGGTTGAATAACAATACTGTTAAATTTTTCAATCCAACCATCAATACTTGTGTGTCATTACTTCAAATTCCTCCTCACTGATCATTCATATGGAGAAATTTATATATGGAAAGCAACGTGCAACCATGATTCTGAACTACATGGAAATAATACGTACCCATAATAATAAGCAGGCTACCAACTAATGAAATGGGGACGTTTTTTTGATAGTTCCTTCTCACCCCACTGTGCATCATAATAACAGGAAAGAAAATGAAAGTTTCAAGGAGCAATTACGTTAAACATGAGTTAAGTCATGCACGGAGAATTATTTTCATGTTGAGTCATGCACAAAAAATTATTTTCATTTATGCCATATGAGTTACAATGTTTAGCACATATATGATTTGACTTAGCCATTAACCTTCTGTATATAACACCAATATATGATTTGACGTAGCCATTAACCTTCAGTGTATAACACCTATCAATAGAGGCTTCTAGGTTTGTTTCCACCGACGGACACTTGGCATTGTTCTCGGGATTGTCACTGCATCGACTGTCTGGAGCGACGATGCTGATTTGACGGTGGAAACCTTTCCCCTTTTTTCATGGTAAAAGCCTACCCTAACCCTCCGTCTGGAACACCATTCTCTCCAATTATTCAGAGCTTATTGTTGCTCTCTGCCGAAGTCATGACAGAGGAACCACTGGTTCTCGCTCGGGTTCAGATCGATGCTTTTCCCACCGGAAGCCCAGAACTGACTTCCAGCGCGCAGAACCAAGTTATGTGTGGTTCTCCTCTCGACCTTCTCTGCACAGGGGCTCTCATTTATCACAGGAGTGCCACACCATCGGATGGTTGCCTTTAGCAATACATGCACCCAGATAAAATGAGGGTTTGATGTAAGGGACGTTTCCGGCTCCTACAGGCTTGGTTTTTTTGAGCATTTTCTTGTCTGTTTGCAGGTAAAGTTCCAACTCGCGACACTATGGTGGTAAAATCACAGGGATACTCCTGTAGCATCTTACCCACTATTCGAGTGTTAGTTTTGTTCCTCTCTGTTAAAACTATTTTGACTATCGCTTTTTTTGTAACAGGTACCTCTATTTCCCTTGGCTACAACAATGAGGAAAAGGGGTCTGGTTAAGGCTCTATTTCTTAACAGGGTTTGCCTCTACTTCCAGGTATTTACTCCGACATCCTCAAGGAGTTAAACTACTTATTTATTCTTGGATTGTTCTATTAGTTTGAAAATGGATGATTTAAAAAAAATGATTATAAATTATTTATACATTTAAAAATATATCCTGGTCACTATAATTAAAATAAAATTGTTGCTTCAGTAATTTATAGAATAATTGTTGAATAACAATACTATTAAATTTTTCAATCCAACCATCAATACTTGTGTGTCATTACTTCAAATTCCTCCTCACTGATCATTCATATCCAGAATTTTATATATGGAAAGCAACGTGCAGCCATGATTCTGAAATACATGAAAATAATACGTACCCATAATAATAAGCAGGCTATTAACCAACTAATGAAATGGGGACGTTTTCTGATAGTTCCTTCTCACCCCACCCCACTGTGCATCATAATAACAGTAAAGAAAATGAAAGTTTCAAGAAGATACCAGGAAAGAATATGAAAGTTTCAAGGAGCAATTACGTTAAACATGGGTTACATCTAACAATAGTCGCCTGTACAACACGATAAATGCAAATGCAGGCAGTGACGGTAGCAATCATGAAGATTACATCTATTTATTTTGTATATTTTTTAATTGGAAAAATCACATTTTGTATATTTTTTTAATGTTTTTTTAATTGAAGAAATCGCGTTTGAGAGGCATATATAGTCTTGCATTTATAATTTTTAACAAAATTAAACCACGAGATTTATAAAACCAAACCTCCACACCACTAAACCACAATTTCAAAATACATATTAAAAAAAAAAATCAACCATGATTCTGAACCAGATGAGAACAACATATATTGTCTACAACAACACAGGCTATTGACCAACTGATAAAATGGGTCATTTTATGATAGTTCATTTCAAGGAGCAATTATGTCTAATAGCCGTTGCACCATTTGCAGCAACATTCCAAATTCGGGCAATTATCCCAGCAATGTGGAAGATTACAACTATGTTGGCAGAATTGACTTCCAGCGCATAGAACCAAGGTATGAGTGGTTCTCCTCTTGACCATACCCGACATACTCGCTCTCAGTTTTGGGTTGGGGTTTCTCTGTTTAACTTCTAATTTGACCTTCTCTAAGCAGGTGCTCTCATCTGTTAACGAAGGGCCGCACCATCGGATGGCTGCCTTCAGCAGTATGTGCACCCATATAAAACGAGGGTTTGATGTGAGGGACGTTTCCAGTGCCTATAGGCTTGGTTTTTTTGAGCATTTTCTTGTCTGTTTGCAGGTAAAGTGCCAAACTTGCAGCACTATGGTGGTAAAATCACAGGTATACTCCTGTAGCATCTTACCCTCTATTCCAGAGTTAGTTTTGTTCCTCTGGCTACAACAATGAGGAAAAGGGGTCTGGTTAAAGCCCTGTTTCTTAACAGGGTTTGCCTCTGCTTCCCGGTATTTAATCCGGCACTATGGTGGTAAAATCACAGGTATACTCCTGTAGCATCTTACCCTCTACTCCAGCGTTAGTTTTGTTCCTCTAGTTACAACAATGAGGAAAGGGGGTCTGGTTAAGGTCGTGTTTCCTAACAGGGTTTGCCTCTACTTCTAGGTATTTACTTCGGCATCCTCAAACAGTTGTTGAGCGACTACTTACTTATTCTTGGATTGTTCTTTGTGTAACAAGGGTTTCATAGTTTGGCTTCGACCTCACGATGTAGTTGTACTGTTATAGTTTTCTTGTATAATTGACTCTGTCCACGGACAAGAGAACAATTTATTTCCTATTTATGAGAACAGAGTCTGTTTAATTATCTATATTCATTATGAGACTAGATCTGCACTTTCAAGGTTAATGGTTATACTCTTTTATTGTTATGATAAAGTCCCTGTTATATCCATCGGTCAAATGTGTTGCAGCATAGTGTTCCTTTCAAAGATTATTCATTTTTTGGTTATAAGTTATACTATGATCTTCATTGGGTTCTGTTAATAGGATTTGCAATTTCAATAATACAAACGATTCCTCCTGCATGAAACTGTTTGGTATCCAGTCTTATTTGTATGGAAATTAATATTAAGCTCCTTATATGTTGCATGCAGAGTGTTATTCTCTTGAAAATGGAAAACCGCGCATAACTAGGAAAGAATTGGGTTGGAGAAAATCTCTTTTCATGCTCTCATTTTATTACTGCAAGGGCAGATTTATTAAAATTCTCTTTCATGCATCCATTTCATTTCTACATGAAAAAATTTATACAAAAAAAATTCCGTGCATACATTTTATTTTAGCAAGAACAGATTTAAAGAAAATTTTAGGCTAATTTAGCTAAATAAAGTTCATAAATTCACCATTTTGTTATCGGTCACTGATGCTGAGAGCTTAAAACAAATATTTTATTTTAGTAAGAACAAATTTAAAGAAAAATTTAGGCTAATTTAACTAAATATAGTTCTTAAATTCACCATTTTGTGATCGGTTACTGAGAGCATAAAATAAAGATTTTATTTTAGCAATAACAGATCTAAAGAAAAATTTAGGCTAATTTAGCGACATAAAATTCATAAATTCACCATTTCGTGATCGATCAATGATTTTGAGAGCTTACGATTTATTTTACCTTTATGCCATTACCGTCATTCAACTGCATCGATGATTGTCTTGCAAATCGATGCTTGTCAAATGAATTGCAGGTCAATAATTGCATAGCTCCAAGGATCTTGCCACAAAAAAGAAACTCGTTACAACGTAATCAAATATGGTATTGGGTGTTTTGTTTTGTATGCGAAAAGGGAAAATGGGGAACCAAGATGAGATGAGGGCAGGAAAATGCCAATGTAACTAATGAAATACCTTGGTGGAGGTGTCAAATGAGACATTTCCTGGACAGGAAACCCTCTTTGGCATGGATAAGCAAGAAATCCTCTCTGGCAGGGATACGCAGGGAACTTGCTAGACAGGGATGAAACAACGAGAGGTTTCATAGATGGATAAGACAGAGGACGACGATATTCTGCGAGGCAAGCCATGGCCATCTACCTTCTCTCAATTGAGGGTTTGCTGCTCCAAGAAAAGGATCATTCGCTGCTCCAAGAGGGTTCGCCGCTCCAAGAAAAGGATCATTCGCTGCTCCAAGAGGGTTCACCGCTCCAAGAAAAGGATCATTGGAGGATTCGCTCCTCCAAGAAAAGGATGAAGTTTCGACTGTTATTTTTAGTTATTTTGATTAACGGTGGAAAACAGTTTAATCGTCTAACATAAGATCCGACGGATCATGGTAAGACACGCAAGACAAGAGGGGAGTTGATTTCGGAGGGAACGCCTTACGGCGTAATTATTTATGACAATTAATTTGGCTTTATTATTAAACTGATATAACTTGCAAATTCTGTCGAAATTCAAATCCAAAAAAATCTATAGCCACGCCGGATTCCACAGGACACGTGTCGGGACGCGGATGACGTGAAATCAATAGGAGAATCATCATGTTTTTAACTGGTTTTTGAGGTCACCTGTTGCGGGAAGTGATGGAGCTGTCGCTGTCGGTTGTGTCAGGATTAGGTTGACGTCACAGGCGTACAGAACGACAAAATCGTAGGGAAACACGTGATCCGAGATAAAACGTGGTTGACAGATGGCTATTGGCAGCATTGTAACGGTCATTTTCATAAAACATTCAAGACACTGTTCAAGATTATGTCAGTGACGCTGAATCTGAACAATGTAAGGAGGAGGATAAATGTCACAATAAAACGTTTTGGGTGTAATTATTTAGGCTATATTATTATACTATTCTAAATATAGTTACAACTATGTCAAAGACATATTATATTATGTATAGTTGTATTATTATACCATTTTAAATATAGTTTCAAGTAAGTATAGGCAGAATGATGCGTAATAATAATGAGGTTAATCTAACTAATCTTTTATAATGATAATTGAGTATTAGATTTATCCTAAATTTGTATCTCATTATTTATGAGAGCCAATTTGTTCGAAGAAAAGTTTAAACCAAAATTTCTGGATGAATAGAATAGGGTCGTGCATCTAATATAGAATTTGAATGCGGGAATTTATCCTCTAAGAAGAGAAATATTGAATGGATCGACGAGAAACTCTTCCATTCATTCATCCCTCCATAAAATATTTTGACCATACAGAGAACCGACCATATAGAGAACCGAACTTCCAGGACCAATGTAAGTGCTTCTAGTACCAATTCAAAATAGAAACTCTTCTTGCGATCATCGAATGGATTTGGATCGCAATTCACGAATAAAACAATTGAATGATTTTGTTGACATATTTGACTAATCAAATGTTTTATAGTTAGGAAACTTAATTGATCATTGGAACTTAAATGTTCCATCGGTCTGGAGGAACTTATCCATCCAAATAATGATCATGAGAAATTGCGTTAAGATCTTCGTGAAAAAAGAGTGGATATAAAAAGCATTGTTGCCAAAAGCTATTTTCCTTTCCGCATCTATGGAACTCATCCATTTTCAACCCTCAGCTATGGCCCTCGTTCATGAGAATAACCTCTTCATTTCTGAGAAAAGACATGGTGCCATCTAGTCCGAACAAGATAGGAAAAAAGAGATATATCTGGATATCTAGATTCTATCTTCTATAGTGTGGATCTATCCCAATCCATCCATTCCGATCTAAAACTAAGATTAATTTATTATTATTTATAAATAAAGGCACAGAACCTATGGAATCACCCACGGGGATGATATTATTTCATTATGGAATTGCTCGTGCATTATGCGCGTTATTTCTTTATGGCGAATAATTACTATAGTTTCAAATATCTTGATTCAGTCTTCTTCTGTTTTTGCTCCTTCCAATGATTCATCCCCTTATTGGGTCCCAATTTTTTCCCTCCTTTATGGTTGGATAAAAAGAAGTGCTCAATCCTTTAGGAGAACTAAAAGTAATCATCTTTCTTCGTATCTCTACTATTTATAATGCATAATGCCCAAACCATTGTGATAGAGATACATAAAAAGAGCTGACTAATCTAGTGAAATTTGATCCTATTGATGAAACCCCCTTCTACATCTTAGTAGCTCAAAATAGGATCAATTCATTAATTAATAGCTAATATATGGTAATATTAGCCTGTATGTGATATTATTGGGAGCTATAAATATATTTGGATGTCTCCCCTAAAATTGGAAAGTCAAACAGGATAATAATCATATGGGAGATCATGGATCAGAAACATAGTTTCGTTCTAGATATATATATAATCAAACCATCCAATCAAAAAAATTAGAAAGTGATGGTATAACCATTTATTGTTTGGAATCTAGCTATTTCGATTCGAAATAAGCAAAAAATTACATATATTCTTTGTACGCATGTGACTATTTCCCTTTCTCTAAGCACAACTAATAAACCTTTAAAATTTAGTTTTTTTTAATTTTTAAAGTAGTTCTATTAAATGCCAGGAGAGTAACAAAAATGTTGAGATGATTTTCATTATTTTTATTAATGGATTTTCTTTTTAAATTTAGAGTATATTAAGGGATAACTGAAATTAAATGAATATATTAAGGAAATTATATCTTTTGTCGAAAAAAAATATAAATTTTATATAAAAATCTATACACATAATAGATTAATATGAGAAATATGATATTAAAGTTTATAAAAAAATTATCCATAAATAGAGTTCTTATTATCTGGGTAGCGAGAGATAATGCCATCATGAACTATTCTGCTATTTTAATTGTAATTTTTATTAATATAAAATTTTATATCCTTATATTTTTTACTTTAATTTAAATATATTTAAATTAATTTAGAGTAGCTACTTTTTAACCCTTGATCAAATATGAGAACTAGTTTATACTTTTCAAAATTCAATAATTAAACTAAATTATAGAGAATACTAACCATTTTAAATTAAACACAATCAAATCCCAACATAAAATCCCTTTTATTTTAAAAATATTTTTTATATTCCTGAAAAAGGAAGGGAGCAACTTTTAAATGAGGAACGAAATACCTTTCGTTACAAAGAAGGATAAAAGGAAGTGGATTTTAATGAAGGAACTATAATTAGTCTCGATGAAGGATGGAAGTGACTAAATTTCTTATGAAAGAAGGAACCAATGCATCACTCATGTGAAAGGTTTAGTTTCAGTGAAATGTGATACAAGGAATTATGTGTTAAAAATATTAATGTGGCATATAAGAAATCTGCGAAGCAAGAAAATAAAAGGAGAACGTTGTAGAGGGGCATTTAACACTGAAGTTCATGTTATCTTTATTTTTCTGGTACATGTGAGGAATGGTACAAAACCTCAACGATTAGAATGGGTTAATTAAATATTTGATTTTATTTTTATTTTTATATAGATTGTATTTTTGGGAATATTTTAGAATTATAGAGATAAAAGTTAAATTAAGGTTAATGATTTGATTTTCAATTATCAAATTTTGGAATATTTATCCTATTTGTAATCAATTTAAGTTTAGCATTTAAAAATACAAAAATAAAACTTTAAAAGAGGAGAAATGATGTTCATAGTTAAAATTATAAGAACAAGATTTTAAAAGAAAGGAGAAGAAGGGAAAGACATCAAAAAGATGGATGTTTTGTATAACCGCCTTACATATATTCTAAAAGCATGTCGTTGTCAATGCCACAAAGAGATTAGATAGGTAAGCCCCCCCACCCCCTCCCCACAATTTCATAATGAGATTCAATGTCAACTAAGGAGGTTCCTAGCAGAGGTCACTTTTGAAATATGTTTGTTTGTCACTGACCCCAGTAGCAGTTGTGGCACAACTTGTTTGGCTCCACTAGACAAGCTGACCCCGTTTCCTTCTAAAAGTTAAAGATCAAGGAAGACAACCATGGGAAGGTGCTTGCATTGTGGGCAGATGCCACCAAGATATGTAGTGTCATGACTTGACGAAGATAATGGACTTTCCATTAGGTTGTAAATTTACAATGTTCTACAATGTTTCTCCCTAACATGTGGACATCAAAAAGCTTTACTCCAAAGATGCTAATGAGGGATGAATTTGTCACTCCTATCACAAATTTCTTTATAAAAATCACATGTTTTGTCCATTTTCATTACTTCCCATTCCACTTATTCATCATAATTAGAGTGATTGGATCCAATGGTAATGAACAATTTTTTTTTAATAATAAGTTAACAATTTTGCATGTTCTGGTGAATGTTGGTTCGTTATGAGCTTGTGGGTATCAAGTAACACATCCTTTTATGATTTTGATTTTGAAAAGAATAAGTACAAAAATCTTCATCAATAATCATGAAGCTGAATAGGTCTTTTAGAAAGTATTAATATTGAGGATTTTCTCTACAACATTAAAGTCCGCAACAATTTGTACAATGATATTATAAATAATTTTGGATTTTCTCTACAACATTAAAGTGGTAACAATTTGTACAATGATATTATAAATATTTCTTTTGTAGCCAAAAGCATTTTCAAGAAACTAGACCATTGACATTGAAAATTTTATCTATAAATGCATTTTCCTTTTGTAAATATTTAATTTTATTACTATTACTACTTTTTCTTGTCAGCTCAACTTTGTGATTTTGTCTCAACCCACTTGAGGCTTTGGAACACATGAAGCTTGAAAATAGGTTGAGAAGGGAAAATAGGAAAAGTAGTTAAGTTAGAACTTTCTATTTTGGATTAGTGTTAAGTTTTGATACCTCTAACTAGTAACTATAACTAAAAAAAATTGTGTCCATTATTCTTGGAAACAACTAGTGGAAGTAGCAATAATTGTGTTTGTTAGATTTTTTTTTTTTTTTTTTGATATAAAAAAACTATGAGAACCAAACTTGGTTAAATGTTTTTCATTTTGTTATTAGCATCTTCTTTAATAAAACTCAGTTGTTTTCTATTCTTGTGAGTGTATAATACTTGCAACCAACCAGTACACTGTAAAGAAAGGGTCACTCTATAATCATGGTGGTTATTTTCTTCCTTGTATACATTTCCACATTTCCTTATAATTTAATTTCTTTTACTACATATAGTTTCCACTGCACAAATTTACTCATCTTACATTTTGAACATATTTCATCCATTTTATTAGTGCAAAAAATCATTTTTGTATACATTTTAGTTTCAAATCATTTCCTTTTCACCAAAATACTATGTTATATGTTCTTTACATTTTTACGCTTAATTAGTTGTATTTTCTTGTTGTAGCAATTTTATGTGGATTTATTTTTCTCCAACACAATAGAATAGTTAATTTCGCTAATATTTATAGTTAGTTTCATTTGTTTATTAGTTAGTATTGCTATAGTTAATTTTGTTTTGTTTTATTTTTGTTTTGAAATAATAATTAATTTAGAATTTCATCTACAATGATTTATATAGTGTTTCTTGTAATTAATTTTAACTTTTTGTAAAAAATCTATAATTAATTTCCTCACTTTTTTGAGCTAGGTAATGCATAAATACCAAAATTCATATATTTTGTTGGGTGTTTTGTAATGAAAACAATCCCAAATTGATATTAAAGTAAGGTTTATACGAGAATGTTGTAGAATCCCATCCCTTTTCGGTGTCGTGTTTCCAGGGAAACACAATTTCAAGGAAAAAAGAAAAGAAAGAAACTGCTTATTTTTAAAAAAGAAGAACAAACAATCATTAACGAACCTCTAAAGATAGTCTTTTGGGATTAAAAATAAAAGAGGAATGTGAACCTATTAGTTATGAATTAGAGTCCATTTATTTCAATATGGGTGATTATGAGAAAGGAAATAGAAAAGGAAAAGTGTCATTTTTCCAGGGAGACACAATTTCAAGGAAAGAAGAAAAGAAAGAATATGCTTCTTTTTAAAGAAGAATAACAAGCAATCATTAACGAACCTCCAAAATATAGTCTTTTGGGATTAAAAATGAAAGAGGAATATGAAAAGGAGATAAAAGAGATGAAGGAGAATCTAGTAAGAATCTCCTTTTCCTATAAGGAAAAGTAAAGATGATGCCAAATTGAAGAATATTAACCCCTCTATTTTTCCAGTATTCTATGGATTACCTACAAAACTTTCCTATTCAAATTTGAAGTTCTATGTAAAACTTATGATTATAATACAAACTCTCAAAAGTTAAGGTAGTTTCCTTAAACTTTGAAATATATCACTTTAAGATGATTTATGGGGTTAGGAGGAGGCATAATAGTTTGAGAGTAACAAAAACTAAGATTGGAATTTTATTGGAAAATATGAAAATTGATATCCTGAATTCATTCTTTGTGTAGTTATATGCTTTACAAATAAAGAAGAAACAATAAGATGATGAAAAAGATTTGGCTATATTTTATCCTCTGCACCAAGAAACATCCTAGGAATGAGTGTTTGTTAGTTACAATAGAAGTCTGCAACATTTGTTCTTAAAATAATAATGTCAATAACTACCCACAACTACCAGGTTTGGAAGAAGTATACCAAATAGATATCAACATGTTGAACAAGTTGATTTTATTAATCCGTGATGTATTGGATAATTTTAACCACCATTTCCTGGAATAAATTAAGATCCTTAATCTTTTAATCAACCTTGATATAATCCTCAAATTAACCAAAGATAACAATTTTCTTCTTCTTAATTTGCCAATAATCCACAACCTTGGCAACCATCTGTCCCAAATCCTTAACTTGCTTACGACCAACAATTTTATTCTATTCCATAATCTTTTGCTACACAACAATTCAATTTACCATATTAGAACTTACCACAATAGACCATATCAGAACTTGCCACACTAAGAATTGACCCATTCACCACAAATACAAAAGATAAATCAACCATCTAAGATAAATCAATTACCTGCTCAATTGAAGACAAATCCCAATATTACAATATGTCAAGAAATTCAACGACTAAAATTGAATTAGTTTTTTTAATCAAGTCAAGGAATTTATAGCAATGACTCCACTGCATCTTCAACCCTTACTACTATTGCAGTTAACTATAAAGCCACATCTTTAAGATCAGGATTAATTGTAGAAGATCCAAAGTCACCTAGGATTAAGGATGCCACTAAAGAAAAGAAACAATATTCGATAAGCGAGCACTCCTCCAGTTCCATGATGAGTTTGGCCGGTGTTAGGTCCCTATAATACTAGTGATTCCCCCATTACTATTGTCATTGTAACCCTTATTGTTATTGTTGTGCCCCTATTGTCCCCATATTATTATTATTGTGCCCTATAGAAGCCCACTATTGTTATTGTTGTGCCCTTATATTATTATTGTTATGTCGACTTTGATTATATTGTGACCAGTTAGTTCTACATATAGAAAGGAGGTTTTGTCATTTGTATCATCTAATTGTTCATTTGTGTAATATAAAGTAGGTTTCCCCCTCGAAGAGGCTGATTTTGAAGGCGTTTATCTATCTTTTCTTCTATTTTGTGAGCTGGTTGCATAACATTTGGTATCAGAGCTTTAGATTCTAGGATTTCACTACTCCAAACATGTCATCGTGACATTTTCACTATAACTTGTTTTCTACAACATTTCAAAAGCTAAAACAAAACCCATTTGAGATGAAATCTCTCTGAACCTCGGGGTCTAATTTTAGATCTTTTCTTGCTATATTTTCGGAGATATGATCCAAGGAAGTTAGGGTGTTTGCAGGATCCTGAATTATATCTAAAACAGGTGATCTGGGGAAAATCGTCATAACATTTTTTTAGCATTAGATTGAAATTTCATAAAAAGTTACAGAAAGAGGATCGTTGGTGGTTTTTTTTGTATCGGTTTTAGGTCCTAAGGTCGAAAAAGTGACACGTGGCACTTCGTACAAGTTCGCTCTACTGAACCAGTTTATAATCAGGTCATAGTGGAAGATTTGGCATAATTATTCCTTGGACAATCCAATCTTGATCAAACTTGCGGGGTTACAAAGATGACTCAGAGGGTCACCGCATGATGCAATTTCAAACCTTGGAGATCCAAAATTACAGAGATACAACAAATTCAAAATAGAGCTCCTACAAAGTGAAAAAATGTGTGTAGTTTTTTTTTTTTTTTAAATTTTGCATAAGTTTGGTTTGAAAAAATAGTTTGAAGGAATTCAAAGGGAATAGTGAAGCATTATTATCCTTAATTGATGCCCCAAAGAAAGAAAATGGAAACACCTAGTAAGCAACCTGAAATCTCTTGCATGACTCATGAAGAAGAGGAAGAAATGCAACATGATATATCTAAATTATGAGACCAAGTGCAACAAATTTCACTCTCACAAAAGTAACATAAGCTAAGATGGATGATTTAAAGAAAGACGTGGAAGATAAGATAGATGATATGAAAGACAACATTGAAGATTGGAAGAAAGACATGGAAGGTTGGAAGGAAGGTTTGACAAAGTTGCTACAAGAAAGGCTTCCTAATGGCAAAAAGGTAGTAGAGGAAACTCATAATGAGAACAAAAGAAATGTTAATCATGATTCAAAGAATGACAATATTGAAGATTTGAAGAAAGACATGGAAGGTTTGAAAAAGTTTCTACAAGAAAGAATTCTTAATGGCGAAAGGTAGTAGAGGAAACTCATGATGAGAACAAAAGAAATGTTAATCATGATTTCATAGACTCTAACGTTGGAACAAAGACCCACCACGTTCCAAAGATTGATATGAGGAAGTTTGATGACAAGGATCCCGTAACATGGATACTACAGATGGAACAATATTTCAATCTCCATAATGTGCAAAAAACACAAAAGGTATGCATTGCAACTTTATATTTGGAACCAAATCAGTTTGTATGGTATCGATGACTTTGCTCTCGTAAACAAATTGTCACTTGGGCAATTTTTACAGAAGAAATGATAGCACATTATGAGGATACAAAAAACAACACCTTTTTTAGCCAATTAATAAATCTCGAACAAAAGGGTTCAATGATGGAGCACATTGAGGACTTCCAAACATTGAATATATGGGTAAAAGATATTCTAGAGGAGCATATGATTGATGTGTTCATAGGGAATTTAAATGATAACATCGAATGTGAGGTTCGCCTTTGGGAACCTGATTCATTGGAGAAGGCATTTAGGTTGGCAAGAAAAATGGAATGCAAAATTATGGCAATAAGGAAGCCTACCACTCATAACTATAAAGATGGAAGTGTTATTTCTCCTAGCCTTCCACAAACTACAAGGTTGACACCACAACAATTGGAAGAAAAAAGAGAAAAAGGGCTTTGTTACAGTTGTGATAGTAAATACACTAAAGGCCATAAGTGTGCTGAGAAGAGATTATTTTACATAGATTGTGAAGAGGAGGAAGAAAAGGAACAAGAAACATCAAAAGAAGAGGATATACACCAGGAACAAACCCTAGAGAAAGAAGAAATGAATCCGATCATATCTTGTAATGCATTGGTCGGAATTACCATTCCTCAAACTATCAATATAGAAGGACATATCAAGAAGAAAAAGGTAATAGTGTTGATTGATTCGGGAAATACCCATAATTTTATTCATTGTAAGATAGCCAAGGAATTGAATTGCTTCCTATATCCAGCACCAAAATGTCAAGTGATAGTTGCAAGTGGAGGAACCATAAATTGCTCTAGAAAGTGCCATAATATCAAGCTATCCATGGGAGAATATGTACTGAATATCCCAATGCTTTCCATTCCAATGGGTGGTGTTGATGTTGTACTAGGAGTCCAATGGCTACAATCCTTGGGTACAATAGATTTTAATTTTCAAGAACTTTTCATGAAATTTTCTTCTGAAGGAAAGGAAGTTGAATTAAGGGGTATCGCAAGGAAACCATGAAATATAATCAGCTCTAACGGAATGACAAAGCTTCTAAAGAAATAACGACGAGGCATGATTGCACAATTATGTTCGCTAAAGTTTCCCACATCGAAATCATCTATTTCTCCAGATCTCCAAAATGTCTTGGACAATCATTCCAAGGTACTTGAGACTCCCAAAGGTCTCCCACCTATTCATGATCATGATCATGCTATTCATTTGATTCCAGGTAGTGTTCCTCCAAACATCAGGCCTTACAGATATCCTTATGCCCAAAATAGTGAAATTGAACGTATGGTTGCAGAAATGATAAAGAATGGTATAATTCAACCTAGTCAAAGTTCTTTCTCTGCTCCAGTAGTATTGGTGTACAAGAAGGATGGGCCATGGCACATGTGTCCGGATTATAGGGAGCTCAACAAGCTCACTATTAAAGATAAATTTCCCATTCATGTCATTGATGAATTATTGGATGAATTACATGGATCAATTTACTTCACCAAGTTGGATCTTCGTTCAGGATATCATCAAATCAAAATGAAGACTGAAGACATTCTAAAAACAACATTTAGAACTCATGAGGGTCATTATGAATTTTTGGTCATGCCTTTTGGCTTTACCAATGCACCTTCTACATTTCAAGGTTTGATGAATTCCATTTTCAAACCCTTCCTTAGAAAATTTGTGTTACTATTTTTTGATGATATACTAATCTACAACAAGTCTTGGAAGGATCATGTTCAACATGTTGACAAGGTTCTCAAACTATTTGAGGAGAAACAATTATATGCAAAAAGCTCTAAATGTTTCTTTGGAGTACAAGAGGTGGAATATCTGGGTCATATTGTATCTCATGAAGGTGTTAAGGTAGACCCTAGAAAAATTAAAGCCATTAAGGAATGGAAAATCCCCACATCCATAAAGCATTTACGAGGATTTCTCGGGTTGACAAGGTATTATCACAAGTTTGTTAAGAATTATGGGAGAATAGCAGCACCTCTAACAACATTATTGAAGAAAGATGCATTTTCATGGATTCAAGAAGCAACGAAAGCCTTTGAACATCTTAAAGAGGCAATGTGCCAAGCACTGGTCTTAGCTACGCCGGACTTCACAAAAACCTTTATTGTGGAATGTGATGCCTCAGGTAATGGAATAGGTGTTGTTTTAATGCAAGAAGAAAGACCCATTGCTTTCGAAAGTCATCCAATCAAAGGAAAGTATTTACACAAAGCGATTTATGAGAAGGAAATGTTGGCAATACTACATGCACTTAAGAAATGGCAACCCTACCAAATGGGAAGACACTTCAAGGTAAAAATGGATCATGATAGTCTTAAATACTTTTTAGAACAAAGATTATCTTCAGAAGAGCAACAAAAATGGGTCACAAAGATGTTGGGTTATGACTTTGAAATCATCTACAAAAAATGGAAGCAAAATGTTGTGGCAAATCACTCTCAAGAAAGGATGAGGATGTGGCAGCATTGCTTTGCGCCATTTCTATTATCTAACCAGATTGGATAAATGAAGCAAGGTATGAATGGAAAAATGACAAAGAAGTTTGGGCACTTATTAAAGTTACAACAAGATCCCAGTACATCTGATACATTTAGCTGGAAAAATGATTCATTATGGTACAAAGATCGTTTATACCTATGTAAGAATTCCCAATTCAAACAAAATATTCTTATGGACTTGAACACCTCTCCCTTAGGAGGGCACTCAGGATTTTTAAAAACTTACCACATGGTTAAGAAGGAATTTTTTTGGGATGGCCTTAATTATGATATTCAAAAGTTTGTGGTGGAATGTTTGGTTTTCCAACAAAATAAAGTTGAAACAATTAAGACCCTAGGTCTATTACAACCTTTATCCATTCCAAGCCTATGTTGGGAGGAGGTTTCAATGGATTTTATCACAGGTTTACCCAAGTACGAAAGAAAGAGTGTCATCATGGTGGTAGTTGACAAACTTACCAAGTATGCACACTTTTGTGCATTATCGCATCCATTTAAAGCAAGTACAGTTTCTACTGCATTTATGGAAACAATTCAAAAGCTACATGGAAACCCAAATATTATTGTAAGCGACAAAGTTCCCATTTTCACTGGAAATTTTTGGACAAAATTATTTTCTTGTCTTGGTACTCAGTTAGCTCATAGCTCATCTTATCATCCTCAATCTGATGGGCAAACTGAGATAGTAAACAAATGTTTGGAAGGATATCTTCGTTGCTTTGTATTTGATAAACAAACACAATGGTTCAAATGGTTACCTCTGGCTGAATGGTGGTATAACACTTCCTTCCATACTACAACAAAAATGACCCCATTTATGGCACTTTATGGATATCATCCACCCTCGATCACATCATATTTAAGAGAAAATTCTAAGGTTCAAGCAGTGGAAGATCACATCGAGCATCAACAATAGGTTCTTCAACTCTTAAAGGATAACCTCACTTTGATGCAGAATAGAATGAAACAACAGGCAAATCAACATCATAGTGAAGGAAGTTTTGATGTAGGTGACTGGGTATTCCTACAGCTACAACCATATAAACAAATGTCCCTCAAGAAAGCTAATAAGGATAATAAATTATCACCAAAGTATTATGGTCCGTACAAGGTGTTGCAAAAGATTGGTACTATGGCATACAAATTGGAGCTTCCTGCAACTTCTAGAGTGCACCCAGTTTTCCATGTTTCATGCTTAAAGAAGGTTATAGGTGACAAACTCCTAGTTCAAACAATATTTCCAGAACTTGACGAGGAAGGAAAAATAATATTGGAACTTGAAGCAGTCACGGAAACAAGAACTCAATAGCTACGAAATTGATCAATTTCAGAGTATCTCATCAAGTGGAAGAACTTACTCGCTGAAGATTCCACATGGGAGGGTGAGAATTTTATACAGAAGCATCTAGAACTACTCAAGCTTTGAGGACAACAATTTTTTAAAGGAGAGGGGCATGTTAGGTCCCTATAATACTAGTGATTCTCCCATTACTATTGTCATTGTAGCCCTTATTGTTATTGTTGTGCCCTTATTGTCTCCATATTGTTATTATTGTGCCCCATAGAAGCCCAATATTGTTATTATTGTGCCCTTATATTATTATTGTTATGTCGGCTTTGATTACATTGTGACCCGTTAGACTCCTATATATAGAAAGGAGGTTTTGTCATTTGTATCATCCAATTTTTCATTTGTGTAATGTAAAGGAGGTTTCCCCCTCGAAGAGGTTGATTTTGAAGGTGTTGATCTATCTTTTCTTCTATTTTGTGAGCTGGTTGTATAACAGCCGGGCACTGAGGTCCCCGACAGAAGGCACTTTCCAGATATGTGCGTCCATCATTGATCCAATTAGCAATGGTGGCGTAGCTTGTTCGGCTCCGTTGGAAAAGCTGAACCCCATTTCCTTCAACGCGTTGAAGGTTGGGGAAGTCCACTGAGGCTGGTGGTTTACAGGATGTTGTGCACAGATGCCCACAAGATATGCAGTATCGTGACATTGCTTGAAGACAATAATGGACTATCCATCAGGTTGGAAATCTACAACACCACTCCCTCGGAGGCGAATATCAAGAGGATTTACCCCAAGGGTGCCAAGGTGGCTGTCAAGAAGCCCTATTTTAAAGTCATTGCTGACAATGGCTTTATTATCCGCGTCGACAACCTTGCCAACGTTGAGAAGGGTAAGTGGACAAAGATGTGGAGGACGTGGGAAAAGAAGGTAACAGGTGCTTCAGAGAACATAACTGGGAAGTGATGGCTGAGTATTATACGAGATGCATTGATGCCGCTATGATTCAACTCAAAGTGAGCTCCTCCAATGCTAATAATAGCATCTTTAACGGCCTTCTACTTGCGTATTCCATTAGGGCAGAGACATGGTTGCAGATAAAAGAATTCAAATCGATGTTGAAGGATTCAGACGATGCCCTTCAGATTGATCTCAGGCATCTTGAAACGCTATACAGGAAAGGCTGGGCTCTTCTTGGGCTGCGACATTATGGGGCGATATGCGAGTGTTTGAAGAAATTAGACAAGACCCGTCCCGGGAAGAGAGAAATAAAAGCGGCTCTAGGTGAGGCCAATACCTTCTAGGCCCAGAGCTTGAATGACAAGTATGACATTTTAAACTATCTATGCGGATGTGGATCTACTCCTCTAGAAGTGGCTGATTTCGTGGCGCTTTGTGGAGATCAAGATGACCGAAGACGACCATGGAAGAGGACTCTATGCCACTTGAAAAATAAAGGTTGGGAAGATGTTGTTGGTAAGAAACACTGTTGTAGTTGTTTATGAGAGTGCCTTTGCCAATGTGTTCCATTTCGACAACAGGTGCATTAATGTTACTGCTACGACTTGAGAAGATCTCTTGTTCGCGGTCGTCTGTGTTGTCAGGAAATCACAGAGATTTCTTCGCCAGGTGTATAGTTTACAAGATTCCCCTATGTCTTGCATACTGGATGTCCAACCATTGATCCGTTTAAAACGAAAAGTCCAAAAGAACAAAATGAAATTTTTTTGGTGGATGTTAACCGCATTCGGGATATTATAGGCCTGAACGCATTTGGTGGTGCTGTACAAATATTTACTTCAAAATCAAGAATCTATGAAGTCAACCTCCATCAGCAAGACTGTTTTAACGGTTTGTGGCTACTGTCGTCTTTTATTAACCATTCCTTCTTTCCGAACTCAAGCTGGCTGGAAGTGGGAAGCACCATGTTTATTCATGCATCCAAGCCTATCGAGAGAGGAGAAGAGATTACCATTCCTTACTTTTATGTCCTGGTTCCCTTACCACAATGCCAAGCCAAGTTCAAGAACTGGGGCTTCATGTGCATGTGCAGGGGACGCATTCTAGAACACTCTTTCGGGACATCACTGGAGCCTATAATTACCCAAATATTTTACGAATTGATTTTTGCAAGGTGTCATTGACAGCTCTCCGACGTGGATATTCGAGCAGGTGCAAAGTACTTGATCCTTTTTGTAGAGGTATAGGAGATCATCCAGAGTTACCACGTGTTAAAAACTGAAGAAGAGAGGCTCTGGATTCATGCATCGTTTGTATGTCCATATCTAGTAGCAGCAACAGAGCCCCAAAACTTCCTTTCCGCCATGTGGAATGGCTTGTTTCCTTCCTGGCACAATATTATGGAGGTCATTCAAAGCATATTTACCAAATTTGCCTGTATCAAGGATTTTTTTTTTGGAAATTCCCTAATTTGATTCGAACCACTAATAGTTTGATAAAATTCAGTTTGATAAAATTCAATTCGGGATACCACTTGTAACATACTCAAAAATTCAGAAATTCGCTAACTCGATTTGAACCAAGAATAGCTTGATAAAATTCGATTCGGGATACCACTTGTAACATACTCATATGGTAATATTTTATTTGTTGACTAATTACCTTAAAAAATAGTGAAATTGTAGATTACTAGGTTTAATACTCTGTATTTCTTTTCCCCCTAGCATGTATTATAAACTCAATATAAACATTTATAATGTATGATCCTGATTCTTATGTTTTCGTCGTTATGTGAATTAATAATGTTCATCCAATGTAATGGATATCTATGGTAATTTCATCTTGCGGATAATGTAATGGATATCTGTGGTAATTTAATCCACCACCATTCAAATATTAAGTAAATAATTTAAACCTCAGAGTTCAACCCCAAACATTCCAGTTAATCCAGTTGTTGGCGATCAGACACACTCTGCTTGGGAGCTTGTACGAACCCTAAGATCTATGGTCCTGAGCTATACACAGATCCAATGTTGTGTTCGGAAGGCACAAGTTGCAATGGTATTCCCTCCCTCCCCTTGCTTGGTCTGGTGCATTTGGTCCTAGCGGAATTTTCAGAACAACTCTGAAACCTGTCTCCTTCCTGCTCGACATAAGTTATAGGTAATCACAATTGTTACAGTGAAAACCACCTTCGATTTCTTGGAAGTTATGGAACCTATCTTCTAAGGAGTTAGGAGGTTATTCATCGTGGACGGCAGGTAAACCTAATCTTAAAGTGGATCAGTCCTCCAGTGGTTTAACAACTACTAGGCCAACGACCTGCCGCATAACTGAGAGGTGCATGAACCCCTGGAGCCTACCTCATTGGTGAATGAACTATTTGATAGGGCCTTGACATATAAGTTAATGCAAGAAGAAATATCTTCTCTCTTGAGGGAATAAATATAGGGTGAGGGTGCTTGCTTTGGATCTCATCAACTATCAAAATTTGGTCATTTAGCTAGTTAAGTTGCTTACCTTCTTACTGTTTATGTTGTTGGGTATGAGTCTAGATAATTTGCTAGTGGAGTGTGCCACCCGAGGCAGAAATTGGGCTTGAAGCGCATTCTCTCAGCAACCCTATGAGTCGACTCCCAATGGTTATTTGCTTCAATTTTATGAAGAGAGATGAAACTCGTAGATATTCTTAGATCACTCAACTCAAGATTTGTGGGCATATAATGTTGAACTCTTAACACATATAGATAACGATAACCTTATGTATTTAGAAAGGTTACATAGAAAAGGAAAGAAAATAGAACCAAAAAAAAGGAAAGAAAATAGAAACAATTGTGAAATTGGAAAATTTATATTTTTCAAGTTCGCTCTAGCCTTGGAAAGTAGAAAGTCAAGAAAGAAAGAAAAACAAAGAAGGGGTGAAAGTAGATTATCACTAATTTTTTAAATATATTTCTATTTTGACAAATGCTACATAAATAAGTTTAAAATGGTGATTTTTTAAATATGGATTTATTTATTAGATAATAGGTAGAGAGCCATGCTATATTTTTTAGTTTTTAGATTTAAGTTCTCTAGGAAAAAGTTGGTGTGGTGTTTTTTTAAAAGTGAATTGCATCTCTAAGATTGTTATATTATAGAATTATTATAAAGTATTCGAAATTGAAAATGAAGTAGAAATAAAATGATTAGAATATCTTATTGTTAGAAAAAATAAAGTATATATAAGACTTTAAGATGTACATTGTTGAATTTTTCCAGATTGAAAATTTTTCATTAGAATTTTCATTGTATCGTATTGAATTCGAATCCGAATTCAAATTTGAACTTCGTATCTGAACTTGGTAACTATGATTCAAAGCACTGTGCCTGGGGACATCCTAAATCTGGAATTGGCACGGGAATGTTTAAAAATTTCCATCTTTTGATGGGGATGAAAATGAAGCATTTTTAATGCAACAGAAGGCAGCCAGGTAAGGGAGGCATGCATCCGTGTCTCTGGCAAACACAATGAAGATGTTCTCAAAGCGTTCGTCCTCAAATATTCAAATTGAGGCGTATTTTAGTAGTAGTACCCCTGCCATTATAATAAAGATCAAATTGGACTTGCGCAGAAGCGTATTTGTGTTAAGAATACGAATTACTTAAAATTATTCCGATATGGCTAGTGTTCAGCAATTAATTAGTTTGGCATGCATTCCGATATGGCTAGTGTTCACCAATTAATTAGTTTGGCATGCATGGTTTTTCTTGGTATAAAGATAAACACTAAGCCACGTTGAATAAGTCGGTATAGCTAGCTTTTTGTGCAGCTTAGTTTAATTTATCTACTAATTTACCTTGTATTGCTATGTTGTAATTGGGTTGAATGTAATATTGTTGTTGTCATATTGTATGCTATATAACAATTTTAATTTTTTCATTTAATGTGCCATCTAAGGAGGCAATTGATTGAATAACTTTCATGCTTATCATAGGTGACATTGGGAAATTGTATCTATAATGTGAGCCTTTTGACTTTTAAAAACTTTTAGTATGGTAGTGTTTCATGTATTCTTGCAATATCTATAGCAAGATAGTTCATGATTGCATTATCTTTGGCTAGGCAAAAATAATAAGCATTTTCTCTTGAATTTTTTATACACACCTACATTAAATTTTAACTTCAAAATGTATTATAATTTTTACTTTTTAAATTTTTTTTCTCATCAAATTACTGTCATGGTGGAATGTGATTTTTTAAATATAAAAAACAAAATTTGAAAAAAAAAGAAATTTCTTACTAAACAGAGAAACAAAATTTAATCTAAACAAAAATTAACCATTATTATCATACTCCTTAACATGATATATTATTACAACTATTAATAAATATTATAACTATTTAAATTTAAATATTATTATATATTTAAATAATCTAAATAATAAAATTAATTATTAATTTGGGTTGAAAAAGTCAAATTTTAACCTGATAATCTAAAACTGTTAACTTCGTATAGAAAATTCAACGATTAACCTTGTATCGAAGCCTTTGATATTCTAAAATTAAAAATAAGCAAAGGGAAATCATGACACGCGGAATCATCATTTTTTAATTTATTTTCCAAATAAGCAATTCCTATTACAAATATAATATTCTTACACTTTCCCATATGTCTAAACTTCCATAATTACTTGGAAAAATTTCACCGCGATATTATTAATATAATGAAATTACAATGATGGAATCAAAACCAGTGTGTTTCAACTAGCAATACTAAGTGGCCTTGTGACAAATGCAGGAACCGTTCCACTGCCACCCTCTTGTCTCATGTGTCCATACGGTATACTGTACGTAATGGGATAGGAGTGACATGTAGCAGAATCCAATGGCGATAGCGCATATCTATCTCATATATGAAGGATCTGCACATGTCTAGTTCTAGTCTACATAACATTCATTAGAGGTCGGGTTGTACAACAGCCATAGTTAACCGAGGAATAGTAGTGCTGAATAAAAATGGTACAAAATAAGAGCCAATCAAATTTAGGAAAAATAAAATAAAATATTAAAAAAACATAATTTGAATTATTTCACTAATGTAAATTTTAGAAATAACAATTTAATTTTTAGTCAACTGTTAAACTAATTTAAATTCAATAACATAGAGAATAGAATACGTATATCTCTGCCTATCGCAGGGATAGATGATAATATTGAATCTAAGCATGATGGTTTAAGAGTGTTATGTGCATTGTTTAGCATAGCTATCTGTTTTGATATGGGAAGTGTTTAGATAAACACAACTTATATATATATATATATATATATATAAAACAATAATAAGAAATGTGAAAATAATTATTTGTTTTATATATATTTATTTGTTTTATTATTTGTTTTTATTTTTTATATATACATTTGTAATAGATATGAGTTTTTTTTACTTGAAAAACAAAATATTGCAACTTTACCCAAAAGAAAATAAATATTACATATAAAAAAATGCAACTTTACTCAAAAATAAAATAAAAGTTATATAAATATATATATATATATATATATATATATATATATATATATATATGGTAATAGATACAAGTTCCTTTACCTAAAAAACCACATTGCCACCTTGCCCAAAAGTGAAATGGATGTTGCATTTAAAAAAACATGTATTGCAACCTTGCCCAAAAGCAAAATGGATGTTATATATGAAAAAAACACGTGATTTGTAGCACATTCAGGTTCTTAACACAAATTTAATTAAATTTGGAAGTATTCAGTGGATCTAGAATTTAGAACTTTAACTAGATTAAGTTTTTTCAAAATGAGGAATTAGAAAGTCACTTAGTTCACTAATTTTAATGTAGATATTCACCATTTTTTGTGTAAAATTTATCATGATAAACTTTATAAAAAAAATTATATAAACTTGCTAAAGCAAATCTTTCACATCTTAATCTTGGATTCCTTACATTATCTATTTTAATAGTTTTTATGGTTTATATTAAAAGATAAGTTTTCTAAGGTTATTTTATGAAAATAATGATGTGTATTTTACTATAATTAACCCATTTAATTATAATCAGATATGGTAAATATCATGTATGTGTTAAGCTACAATTATTACTAAGAAAGTGTTGGCACAATTTAAAAGTCTATCACCTTTGCAACACTAGTAATATGGTTGAAGATTAAAAAACTCTCATAGATCATCCAGTTTATACTCATATTGGAATTAAATTTCAAAATATTTGTGACGCTACCAACTAAACAAAATTATGATGATCCCTTTAATCATTGGCTCCAACTACTCCATCGTTGGAACCAGCCAGAAAGATGCGATGCAAGGTTATCCCACCCAAGTGATTACTTTACCGTTATCCCAAGCGCTTCCTTTCCCGACCAACGGGAGAGGTCCGACAGGGTGAGGTAACGAACGCTCGACTAAAAGGCCGCCATTGCTCGATTGATAAGGAGAGGTACGTTAGTGACTTTTTTTGAAACGCTTCTTTTAATACTTTTTTAGCATATTAACAATAAAATTCGAAATAACTTTTAGTAATATCTTTTTACCTTCCTATATACCATTTTTGGTCTTATTGGATGATAATCATCATTATCACCATCATAATTACATACTATTGTAGGAAGTTTGCACCAGTTTAGAGTTGAGGAGAAAAAAAATAGTATCAAATTAAATGTTGAATGTGAGTAGTAGCATAATTTATTTTCATTTATTATTTGTACTTTTATGTTAATAAAAAAGTTGATTGAGGCTTGCTTAATGAATAATAGATTAATATGCAAGATACATATTAAGTATAAAGTTATTTAATGACAAATGATCTTAGTGATGTGTCCAATATATACCATTATTTAGAACTTTAACTAGATTAAGTTTTTTCAAAATGAGGAATTAGAAAGTCACTTAGTTCACTAATTTTAATGTAGATATTCACCATTTTTTGTGTAAAATTATCATGATAAAATTTATAAAACAAATTTATATAAACTTGCAAAAGCAAATCTTTCACATCTTAATTTGGATTCCTTACATTATCTATTTTAATATTTTTTATGGTTTATATTAAAAGATAAGTTTGTTAAGGTTATTTTATGAAAATAATGGTGTATGTTTTTTTTTTCTCTGTAAAGACTAATTCTATTAACTGAAAATCAAAATAATGTTACAAGGAGGTTGAAACCTCAGGCAAGAGCATCTGAGAGCTTTCAACGCCTCAAAACTGTCCCAAGTAAGGGAAAACCAGTTACAGTAAGCAAGGGACCTGACATAGGAACCGGAATTTAACAAAAAGATCATGATGAGGAGATGGAATAACCCCCTATGAAGTTGTCGAGACCAAAAAAAAAGAGACAGAGACGCTGGCCAAAACCGCAAAAGAGCTATAGACTGCCACCCCACCAGGAAGAAGAACGAAATTGCCAAGCTACAGAGGCAGAACCAGAGCTGCAAACCCAAAACCGCATGAACTTAACCATACGAACCATCAGAAAGAAAACAGGGAAGGCACGAAAGGGCCCAGGAGGCATCATATTACCACGTTCTCATTCGAAGGCTCCTCCACAACCGGGCATGCGTTGTCATACCACATTTCATCATTTCTTGCCATGTTACCAACATCACTGCCACTTGGAAGAATCGACGAGGGATGGGTGTCGCTGGAATTGCCTGCACTGACCATCGAGACATAGGCGCCATGAGAGCTGCCACCTGGTGGCTGAGTGTCACTAGGAGCACCACCCTCGTCATGCTGCTCACCACGCCCTTCCTCCTGGCCTTCATCTGCCAAATTCTGCTCACTGCCCTGGCTGCCCTCCACTCTGTGACCACCCTGAGGAAGCTCAGCCTGAAAGCGCATAGTAGTTTGAGGCGGAGCCTCTTCTTCAGAAAAGATAATAGTAATATTGGCCGTGATAACAGGCCTATTTAAATTGCTCTGAAACTTGAAATGAGTAGTCTGAAAAGCATTGTGCGGGATCGGCCTTCGGGAAGGACTGAGAGGAGGCGAATTCGTCGGAGAAGAGGGCAGAGTAGCAGGAGGCGGGGGAGGATCAACAGAGCGAGCAGACTACGAACGCCCACGGCCACCACGGCTTCCCCCATAGTGGCTTCTCATGCGATGGCGGACCATGATGAGGCCACGGAAGGGAAGCTCAGCAAAACAGGAAACAATGGCGTGGAGATGAGACAACACAACGAGAATCCGCTTCAAGATCAAAGAATGGGCCTGAGGGTGAAAGGAGGGAAGCGCAATTCTAACAGCAAGAGCACCCGAGAGCGGTCCCTTGTTAGCAGAAACCGACCTGCTGCAAAGACAAGCAGCTAGGAAAGGCCAGAAGCAAGAAGACAGAAAGCAAACAATGGGAAGGAGAGCCAGAATCGCCATGATTATACCAGCGAGAGCCTCCCCTCGGACAGAGCGAGCACTTAATACAAATTTCAGGCCAAATCGCCCACGCCTTAGGTGAACCTGCTTGAGCCAGATTTGTTCATGGAGAACTGCACTGATCGGTGGCTGGCAGTACCAAGCGCTTACACCCTTCATTAATTCCATAAATTAACATTTAATTCACCCGCATCCGGGTGAAAATAATGGTGTATGCTACTATTATTAACCCATTTAATTATAATCCGATATAGTACATATCATGTATGCGTTAAGTTATGATTATTACTAAAGGAGTGTTAGCACAATTTAAAAGTCTATCACCTTTGCAACACTAGTAATATGGTTGAAGATTAAAAAACTCTCATAGATCATCCAGTTTATACTCATATTGGAATTAAATTTCAAAATATTTGTGACGCTACCAACTTTCTTGATTGTTTAACTAAACAAAATTATGATGATCTTGAAACACTTCTTTTAATGCATTTTGAGCATAACAATAAAATTCAAAATAACTTTTAGTAATATCTTTTTACCTTCTTATATACCATATTTGGTCTTAGTGGATGATAATCATCATTATCACCATCATAATTACATACTATTGTAGGAAATTTACACTATTTTAGAGTTGAGGAGAAAAAAAAAATTAGGATCAAATTAAATGTTGAATGTGAGTAGCAGATTGAGGCTTGCTTAATGAATAATAGATTAATATATATCATAAAGTTATTTAAGGATAAATGATCTTAGTAATGTGTCCAATATATACCATTATTTAGAACTTTAACTAAATTAATTTTTTTCAAAATGAGGAATTAGAAAGTCACTTAGTTCACTAATTTTAATGTAGATATTCACCATTTTTTGTGTAAAAATTATCATGATAAAATTTATAAAACATATTTATATAAACTTGCAAAAGCAAATCTTTCACATCTTAATGTGGATTCCTTACATTATCTATTTTAATATTTTTATGGTTTATATTAAAAAATAAGTTTGTTAAGGTTATTTTATGAAAATAATGATGTCTATGTTGCTATTATTAACCCATTTAATTATAATCCGATATATAGTAAATATCATGTATGTGTTAAGTTATGATTATTACTAAAAGAGTGTTAGCACAATAAAAAGGCTATCACCTTTGCAACACTAGTAATATGGTTGAAGATTTAAAAACTGTCATAGATCATCCAATTTATACTCATATTGGAATTAAATTTCAAAATATTTGTGATGCTACCAACCTTCTAGATTGTTTAACTAAACAAAATTATGATGATCTTGAAACACTTCTTTTAATGTTTTTTGAGCATAACAATAAAATTCGAAATAACATTTAGTAATATCTTTTTACCTTCTTATATACCATATTTGGTCTTAGTGGATGATAATCATCATTATCACCATCAACATTACATACTATTGTAGGAAGTTTGCACCATTTTAGAGTTGAGGAGAAAATATTTTTTTAAGATCAAATTAAATGTTGAATGCTAGTAGTAGCATAATTTATTTATTATTTATTACTTGTACTTTTATGTTAAAAACTTGAGGCTTACTTAATGAATAATAGATTAATATGCAAGCTATATATTAAGTATAAAGTTATTTAATGACAAATGATCATAATAATGTGTCCAATATATACCATCATAGATCCATTTTAAGTGGAGATGTAGGGATCAAATTTCTTCACGTGCAAACATTTTGAGTGAAAGATACAATGTGTTATTTTTCATTGTTGAAATTGTATTTTTGAATGCTAAATAGAGTATATATACGACCAAATAAAAATTTTAACCATAAAAAACTTTTTTCTTATATATAGATATATATGAAGTTGATATTGACATAAATTAGTTAACATAAACCTTCAAATAGTTTCTCTGTATCTCTAGCTAAAATATTTTTGAAAAGTATAAGATTTAAACATCTAATTCACACATTTTATATACTTCTAATTACTTTACAAAATATTCATTTTTTTTTTAGAACATAATTTTTATTTTTCTCCCCATATTGGGTTGTAAAATGAGCCTCTCGTCTCAATTACTAATCATTTTAATGATCAAAATCAATCATGAATTAGAATAGTAACAAAGTAGTACAATTTGATTATTTTCAAATACAACAGGAAAGAGAGAAAATTGACTAAGATATTTATTACAAATGTTTAGTTTTTATTCCTGTAGTGTTTAAGGATATTATATTGAAAAGAACATATTAACATTCATCTAAAACTTAGATTCCTTACATTATTTCTATTATCATTAACATTTATATTTATGTATTAAATTTGACTTGTGAATAATAGATTTTGCAAAAAAAACTTACCTATAAAGTTATTTAACAATATACTAATATTGTTTTTCTTACTATTATTGACCATAATGATCAAAATCAATCATGAATTAGAATAGTAACAAAGTAGTACAATTTGATTATTTTGAAATACAACAAGAAAGAGAGAAAATTGACTAAGATATTTATTACAAATGTTTAGTTTATATTCCTGTAGTGTTTAAGGATATTATATTAAAAAGAACATATTAACATCTCATCTTAAAACTTAGATTCCTTACATTATTTCTACATTATCATTAACATTTATATTTATGTATTAAATTTGACTCGTGAATAATAGATTTTGCAAAAAAAAAACTTACCTATAAAGTTATTTAACAATATACTAATATTGTTTTTCTTACTATTATTGACCATTTTAAATTGACGCTAACTATTTTTCCTACGTTGAGTACAAATTAATTATACTAGTACAATGTTGGCACCACTTCAAAATCTATAAGAGGAAATATTTTATAATTCTAGTTATGTTGTTCAATGATCAAAATATTTTTTTTATAAATTAGAGTGCAACAAAATAGTAAATTTGATTTATATCAATTATAATAAGGAAAATTAAGGAAAACTCACCTCAAACATTATATCAAGTGTCTAGCATTTATTCATTAAGTGTTTAAATGGTTTATATTAAATAGAATACTAATTAGGTACTCCATTGTTTTTTTAATAGACCAAGTTTAGAAGATGTTTTTAAGTGCATTATTGAATTTGATTATGCATATTTGATGTGGTGAGAAGTCATGTTGGTCAAATAAAGCTTTGAAAACTTAAATATTTTATGGCATTGTCATGTAATTTGTATAACACATGATTACATTGAAATATTAAATAATATAAAACTCCTCCAAAAAGAATATGAAGAGAATATTTGATATACTACAAATATGGAAAAGTGTGTCTGAATGTATATTAATAGATCCTTAAAAAAAAATTACATTCATGAATCATATAAACCTACTCTTAAGATATTCGCTCAAGTAGATCCAGAATGGCTTCTACACCATATTTATTTATCTTGGTCTTCTTGCAATGTTCTTTCTTTGGCATCCATGCCTACGCTATGGTATTAATTGGAATAGAGCCAAGTTTTGTGTCATCAGGATTTGGTACCCAATATTGCTCTAAAAATTTTCCATTGTATTTCCCTGACATAGGCTTCCACCAGTCAACCTTTACATGAAGATTCTCACTTTCATTATCCCTAAAGATATTTGAGATGGATTTTTCCATCCAAATCATCTCTCCTACATCCTCATTTCCTGATCTAACTAGCAACATATTCCCTTTCTCAACATCAATCATCGGATTGAAAGTTAGTTTTGGCTTGTTGCATTTGGGTCCAACATATATTGGTTCATCTATGACATTATCAAAATCTCCATCCATAATACTTGAGATTACTTGGAGTGCATTACGATCAACATCAACAATGTGCCTTGTCCTGGGCCAGAAATCCTCAGAAGATGAATCACTTCCATCTATTATTCTATGATCATTATCGATTCCATCTAATGTATTAAGAACTTTTTCCCAACACACTACTTTATTTTCCATTCCTCTGTAACAATTGGTGAATCCTCATTCCCAATAGTGTCTTTCCACATTTTTATGTATGATTTTATCCCTTCCTTTAGTTCTTTTAAATAGACATCATTCTGTTTGGAAGCTAAAAAAGATGGCTTCCCTATGGGAATTATAGGTCGGCCTTCATCATCTATATTCCATAACTCAACTGGTTCTGACCATTCAATATCTCTAATTGATTCTTTGTACCTTAGTACTGGAACATCATTGAGTACAAGAAATTGGAAGTATTGGACATTAAGATGTCCAACTATTGCATTTTTTCCCTCCTTGATGTATCCATTAAGGAAACTTTTGAAGTCATAGACCTTGTCAATAAGTGTAGGTGGAAACACTCGATTTTCTTCAATTGTGTGATATGTATCCATCATTTCAGGTAAAGAATAAATATCTTTACTTTTTAGGTTGGAAGACATTCTTCTGTAGGTTCCATCTATGTCTTCATGGGTGTGCCCCACAGGCAAGAACCCAACCTCAATAGTGATGAAGACACCAAGTGCAGTTAAAAATGATAGAAACATGAAAAGATAGTGATTCTTATTATCACTTGCTGCATTGTCCAACTGTAACAACAAATGTGGAGGAAGAGGTTTAAAATCAACATTTTGACTTTTTGAACTTCCATGAGATATAAAATCATCCTCGTACCCTTGGCATTTTGAGTAAATAGAGGTGTCAAGTAATGCATTTGTAAGTGGGTTTCTTGAAATTCCACTTTCATAAAGTATATCACCATACATATCCATTTGTGGGTCTTCAAGGTCCCTTAGGCACTTTGCAAGAGATGTAATAGTAAATTGTGATCCCATATGGACAAATGGTAAGGAGAAATGACCAAAACCTCCTGCCTTATGCCCATGTGTAAGCATACCTGTCAATGACAAACCTAAATTTGTTCCTACAATAGATTTTGATTTGACACGTAGCCTTGGGATTGAAGTCTTTGTTTTGTCCATTTTATCATGGATAATTCTCAAATACTCCTTTGGAAACCGCTCTGACATAATTCTATGGGCATAGTAGCAATATCTTCCACAGATAACAATCTTGTTATGTTTCTTCAACCTACCTCGTGCCTTTTCTTCCAACTCTTTTGTAGTTGCTGACTTCATTTGTGCTTTCAACACAATACATTCACTGCATTTATTGAAGTTGGTGTTCTTTGAAAATGCCACATCTCGAAACTTAGTATTCCAGATCTTGCTCATTGTTGACTGTGATATTGATGGGTAATTGAGCTTTTGAAGAGCCTCATTGATCTCTTTTAACAAAGAATTTTGTGTGTAAGTCGAAAGAAGCAATCTTAAAGGAGCAGATGTTCCATCTTCTTCAAATTGACGTGTTTGGTTTGGTGAAAAATCTGAATTATCCATTACAATTTTGTGCAATATTTCTATGGCTGCCACTGTGTGAGCTCTTGCTTTGCATGTGCTGGTGTTACCATGAATAGCTTTGATCTGTCCATGTTGGAAATAATGCTGGTAGTTATAGAATGTGCTTTGAGGAATTTTATGTATCTTATACCAATTTTAAGTATGCTTATACCATGCTTTCTTACAAATAATATTCCCATTAAATCTCATGTCCTTTACATTTCTAGCAATAGGTGGTAGGCCATGGCCCTTTGACATGACTATGTTTGAGATGAATGAATTCAAGACAAATTCTCTAATACCATTTTTATTTATTTGTCTCATATCCCTTCTAGCACCTGCAATGGCCTTCCTATCCACATGTTGAAGACAATCTTTTCTACAAATACATCTGCTGCCAAAACTCAAATTTCTTTCTCTTCATCTATTTTTGTTTGACATTTTGCATTTTTTTTTGTAGCCATAACTCGTTTAATCCTTTTATATGGCCTTGTTACATGCATATCAATTGAGTTTCTATCTTTTTCATTACAAAAGTACCCATCCCAATTGTTTAAGGGATTTGTGTCCTCTATAACATCCCATATCACCATTTCCTTAGGTGGCTCCTTGAACTTTTCCTTGACCCTTAATATCACACCTTTGTTGTCCACCAACTTATTTATTGGCCATCTAACCAAACAGTGTATAGACTTATCCCCAATTCTGCATATCTCACAATTTCCATCTATCTCTTCTAGAAAAACACCAAAATCCATTTCACCTAGTGTTTCACCCTCAACAATGTCATCCTTGTAGACATTAACTAGCATTCCTTTGGCAATGCACATGCTTGTTCCCATGCATTCATGTGTAAGAGAAACCTTTGTACATATGAATCTAACCCTATCTTGGGGAATATTTGTGGCATAATCATGACAGTGAGGCTCCAAATCTGATTCTGGCCAAATTTCATAAGATTCTAATGCACCCCCATGTGTATGCTCAAATCCTGTTGGATGTGGTAGAGGAGCATTATGTTTTAACACCTTCTCGATTTTAACCACTATGCATCCTTTCTTTACCATATTTCCATGCACTTTATGCCCAAGCTCTGTATTGACCAACATTAACCCTTTCTCCAACATAATAAGTTCCAGACTCTGTAGATTTGACCCTTCCTAGCCCAATGACTTGATCATTAATAAGGAGATAAACATAGTCCCCTTTTGCCAAAATTATATTTTCCATTGTAGCTTGTATCAATTCTGTAACAACAATTAAATCGTAACTTGTAATTAAAAGGTTGAACCGTGTAAAGTGTGACTTTATATTTTCACAAAAACACACAACTTACGAAAAAGTAATATAGATGCAAAAATTAAAATAGTATGGTAGTAATATTGTATGTAATGAAACATTGTTTCCTCAAATGAAAGCTAACAATCAATATCATTCCTTCTACTACAAACATAAGCATATTGCTAGAAGCAACATTACATGGTCAAATAAATCTAGCACATGCTAGATTTCCTTCTAGGACAAACAAGCACATTGTCAATAAGAATATTCTAAGGTGAAGGAAATCCACCACATGCTAAATTTCCTTCTAACGTAAATAGAAGCATATTACTCACAAAAACATTTCAAAGTAAAAGAAATCTTACACATTCTAGAGTTTATTCTAGCACAAACACAATCACATTGCCAGAAACAACATTGCAGTGTGAAAGATATCTAACATACGCTTCATTTACTTCTAGCACAAACAAAAGCACATTGCCAACAATAACATTGTAGGGAAAACAAAATCCAACAACTTCTATCAAAAACACAATGACATTTCCAATAACAATGTCACAACGTAAAATAAATTTAACGCATGCTAGCTTTACATGTAGCATAAATACAAGCATACTACCAAAAACAACATTTCATGCCAGAAGAAATCTAGTGCATGCTATATTTCCTTCTAACACAAACAAAAGCACATTACCAAGGTGAAGGAAATCTAACACGTGTTAGATTTCCTTCTATAATAAACAAACAAATTGAAAACAACAATATTGCATAGCAAAAGAAATCTAGCACAACTTCTAGCCCAAACACAAGCACAACATTTCCAATAACATTGCCAAGGTGAAGGAAATCTAACACTTGCTAGCATGGAAAATTTTAGGGGCTAATGTTCGCCCAGTGGGCTAATTTTCCATGATTTTTCCACAAAAAAGATTCGCCAATTTCCAATTTTATAAAAGACGATTCGCCCAAATTTTAGAATATAAAATTATTTTACCTTAAAAATCGCCAACATTATAGAGAGACTATATATAAAATAATTATAAATTTGATTAATTTTACAAATATATCAACAAACATTTATAATTTGCATATTAGCGATTAGTGAGATTCGCCAATGTTTTAAACTTCAAGAAAATTTTCCATCCTTAAAATTTTCCTTGCTTGCTAGATTTCCTTTTATCATAAACAACCAAATTGACAACAACAATATTGCAAAGAAAAAGAAATCTAGCATAGTTTCTAGCCCAAACACAAGCACGTTTCCAACAAAAATATTGCAAGGTGAAAGAAATTTAACGCATGTTAGCTTTACATGTGGCACAAATACAAGAAAACTACCAACAACAACATTGCATGCCAAAAGAAATCTATTGTGTGTTATGTTTCTTTTTAACACAAATCAACAAAGTGTAATGGTGATTCTCTGTTGTGAAGACCCATATTAAAAGTGGTGTAATGCTAATAAGACCAATGCAACTACCGCAAGGATACCAATGTAAAGTTTCATTGTTCAAAAGTTTAGGGCCTCCTTGGTAAAACCATGCATGTCATATTCAGTGACTATGGCATACTCTGAGGTAGATTTAGTAATAAATTTTGAGCATCAATAGAGTTTTGGCATTTTCTGGCTAAGTAAAGGCACCAACACCACAATTGTTATGAATCACCTAGTCAAGTCTCAAGAGAGAGCCTCTTTTGTCTTATCACTATATCAATCCATAAAAATGTGGAGAGCCTAACAACCTTCTCTTTTAATCACTCAAGCTAGACCAAATTGACAAGTTTTATTCCTACCTAACCAAACATTTTCCATGTTTTTGCTTCCTCATAAAAAGATAGTAGTCTAGGGGTTATCCTGATGCAAAATGTACCTCTCGGAAGACTATGTTAACACCTTGTTTTAAGAGATTAACCCACTAGCCTTTGTTCTATAGTAAAAATAAAATCGGTCACACTTTCATATTTTATTTGGATTTTATTTTCACCCATATGTAATAGTGTTGTGCTGACCAATACGTTGGCTTTAAAAAGTAATGTGGTTCTAATAGTCAATATTGACATGGTTGGTCAATCTTTTTCTATGGAATAGATTTATGATGACAGGAAAATTATAGAAGTATCGATAGTCATAGAAAATGAATTTGCAGAGAGACTAGGAAGACCAAATCAAGTTCCCACATCCATTGGCTTGTTGAAAACATCCCAACATGAGGACTCAAATACATATCTTGGAAAGGAATCTTCAAATGGAACCCGATCCAAAAAAAATAGACAAACGTAAAAGAAATCGATCAAGACCCAAGAACAGATACAAAAACTCATTATGGGTATTGATATATATTGGGATAATGTGGTTAAGATGAAGCATAAGGTATTGGTGGGCCACTGGGAACACATTAGGATGTCTAGTGGACAAATGAAAGAATGGGTGCAGAAATGTTGGTTTTGTATTGTTGGAAATAGACCGAAGGTAAGCATGCTCCTCAATAGTTGGTTTGGATTCCACTTCATGACAGTGGAAGATGTAGATAGGATTGGCTCAATCTCATGTGTGAAAGGTAGGGGATTTTTATGCTTGTCGAATTAGACGGTCAGATTTGATCCCATTAAAGAAGATCCCCAGCGGAAATACATATGGGTTAAACTCCCTAGCCTTCCTTTGGAACTATGGACCAAGAAGGAAATCATGGAAATTGCCAACAAGATAGGAAAATTCTATTATGTCGATGAAGGGTGTGCTGGCCTTCTGGAAAAATGAGGAGCATGGTTTTTCATTGAACCAACTTCCATAGAAGGTCTCCCAGCTACCCTTGATATCTATTAGAGTACACAATCTATCATAAGACAAGTGGATTACTGGGGAATCCATTTTATATGTTTGGGATGCCATAATACCATACATCTAATAACGAAATTCCTACGTAGACTTGGTTGGGATGACATCAAAATGTATGGTAAGGCTATAGGAATAAATCAGAATCATACTTTTCCCAAGAAAGAACATGCCCCTTGGGAGCTGCCAAATGAAGTGTAGGTGCCTGTGCTAGAATAAGTTCCTATAAACAATAGTAGTAGAAAGGATAACAGTATGTCGACTCCAGGAATTAATACTCAAGAAGTATATTCCCAAGAGAGGCCATATGGACGAGGAAACTTGGCGAATAATGAAGATAAAAATTTCACTCGAGAGGTTGGCCAAATTCGATATATTACAAAAGGAAATGAATCCAGTTAACATCCATAATTGAGGCGTTATGCAACATATCCTTCTCAACGTGATATATACAAGCAAATACTTCCCCTGTCTTAATTGATGTTGATGTGGAAAATCTAAAAATGGATGAATCACTGGGCCTCGAATCGTTGTCAGTTAAGAAGACCTTTTTTAGGAGACAGAGTCTTTTACTAATATGGATTTCCCTAGAAATGGATCAACTAAGAAGAAAAAGGGTACTAAATACAAAAAGATATCCTCATGTAATGGAGTTGGGTCAGAGCTCAACACTTACTTTTCTGAAACCAATGAAGCATCTCTCTATCCAAACATTGATCTAGGAACTTCTTATTACTACTACGAAGAAACAAAAACTTCAGATTCATGGGTCCTTATAGAAGACTATCCCATAGCAACCCAATCTAATTGAGGATCATGTCATTAAATATCAGAGGTTTTGGATCACTACAGTCTTGTTGAACACTACATAATATAATTCAAACTAGAAAGCCTGCTTTGGTGTTGTTACAGGAAACAATGGTAGATAGGGACAAAGCTCAGAATATCCTCTTGAGTTTATGCCCAAATTGGGTGGTCTACATAACCAATCCACTAGGGAATTCTGGAGGTCTTTCCGCTATATGGAATCCCAAAATTTTCTCCCTTTTGGCTTACAAATCCTTCGTTGGCATCATTTTATCGGGATATTGTTGGGGTTATTTGACAAGATTTCGTATCCTTAATCTATATGCTCCATATGAAAATAGAAAATAATTCTGGAAAAAAATGGATGGTTGTGGCTTATTAGAATTAGACTCTCTTATTGTTGTAGGGGATCTAAACCCTACACTGAATTTTGAAAATATTTCGGGTCTGAAATCCAAAATGGATCCTCTTGTAGGATACTTCAGTGATTTATTTAAATAGAAAATGCTCAAGGATATAACTCTTTGTCCTTTATGTCCTACGTGGAGGAATGGTAGAGCAAGTGTTGAGGGCATAACCAAGAGGCTCAATAGGTATATTGTAAACCCTGTTGTGCATATTAGATTAAAGCATTTGAAGACATGGTCATCCTTCTCTAAGGTTTCCGATCATAATGCAATCTTTTTGGAATGGAATGGTGAACAAGAAGCCAAGGAATTACCATTTAAGTTCAATCAAGTATGGCTACAGGATAAATATTTAGTGGACCTGATTAAGATATCTTGGATGAGGCCTTTAGGGATAATGAAAAATAAAATGATGTATCAGGTCACTCAAAAACTGCATAGGCTAAAGTCAAAGGTTAAGACATGCATCATCAAGTGCAAAAAGACACTCTCTTGGGAGTTTTCTATTATAGATAAAGAGATTTCAGAATTGATGGACCCTACAAGTCCTAATTTCCTATTTGAACAAAGCAAAAATACAATATTGGAGCTCTCTAAATTATCAGGCAGAGGAATGGAGAGAAAAAATAAAAATGACGCGGGTTTCTAGTGGAGATAATAATACTAAGTACTTTCATAAGATAGCTTCCAAAAGAAAAAATTCCAACATAATCTGGTATATTAGAAATATGGACAATATAATACTAACTACTCAGAAAGACATCCTACAGGAAGTTGTAAGCCATTTTAGTAATCAATACAAGGCCCGAAAGATCCACAACATTGAATATCAGATAGAAATTGCCCACCTATTTCTAAATATGGTGGAGGAAGTGGATATTGAGCGCTTGGATATTGGATCGCCCCATCTCCAATGAAGAAATGCTTGCAGTCCTAAAATCACGGGCATGAGCTGTTCACTCTTGCTGATATTGGTTGCCAACAATTGGTCATTTCCTCCTCTTCTAGTTGGCCACATGCTGAAAATTTGGCTCTTCTGATGGAGCTCAATGTCAAATGGGAAAATTATAGATCTCATCTCTATCACACAGATATTGCTCTGTCTAAGAGGGCAGATAGGCATTCTTGGGGCGGTCTTTCTCATGGAGGAGAAATCTCTACTAAAGAAACATACAAGTACATATACAACATGCAAAGGTAGGGGAAGAAGATCAACCATATGAAAAGTATGGTGAAGATCACGCTTTCCTTGCTGATAATTTAAATCCTGAAAAAACTTTTGAGGACACAGAAATACAGTTCAATAAACTAATCCTATTTTCACAGACACTGAATGTAAGGGAGTTGTAGACTTTCATGGTAATACACTTGGAACCTCAGCATTTCATTGTGAGTTTGAGTAGGAGTAATGTAACCTCCATGTTGCACTTTGATGTAGACCATGACTTTGTCTTTTCTTTCTTTTGCTTAAATATTTGGTTTTTCCTTTCTTTCCAAAGCATCGACATGACAAAACTAAGGGAAATAATCCACTCTCTATTTTTAATTGGATTATTGAATATACTGGATCTATGAGGGAGTACAAGTATAAAAAACTGTTGAAGTTACAGTACAAGGATCCAAAAGGTAGTCAAATATGTATCCAAATATGTTCAATGGAAGGACATACATTCAATATATGCTCCATAGAATATTCATAATTCCAACATAAAGTACAAAGTCAGGGGCCCTAAAATCCATTTTTCCTGATTTGATCCCATGTGAGGATCTTACGTCATCCAAATAGCCAAAGGAATTGAGGACCATGGGAAAACACCATTCATCTAGATTTTCTTCCAAATGGGATCCTAGTGGATGTCTTGATGACCAACTATAAGAGAGTAGGATTCCTTGAGAGTAAACATCCCTTTGGTTTGAGAACCTCACCAGAGTTTGTCTTCATCCTAAGCATTGGATATTTTTCATTTTTGAAGCTCATGAGCTAAAATAGGCCAGGGAGAGAAAGATGGATGTGATTGCCATTCTTCAACTATTTTCCATTCGTTCCATAGCCTAGGGGATTGAATCAGTTTCCAAAATTCTTCTATAGTAAGACCCTGATGCTTTGAAGTAAATGTTATTAAATCTCTAAGATTAACAATCCCTCAATTGTTTGCCAAGAATCTTTTGAGAATAATGTAGTCACTAGTGTGACCATTCCAGGTCTCTCAAAAAACATGACTTTGAATTAAGGTCTAGTTGGCCTGTGGCAAATTTCATATGGAAGATCCTAGAGGATGCTTGGTTGCTTGCAACCTTTTCGATTCAGAAGAGTGGCCATATTTCATATCCCATATTTGTTTCTAGAGTTTATCTCTAACCCGAAGTCAATCCCAACATAATTTCTCTCCCAATGCTTTGTTTAGGATCCCCAAGTCTCTCAATCCTAAAGCCCCACTCAATTTAGGATACAAAGCATATCTCAAGATTTATATCAAAATTTCTGAAATATGGGCAATACCTACCATTAATAACTTACCTTTTATAGTGACCACTATCTTTATATCCCTCCAGACATGAATTCAAGATAGTTTTTGAACCCAAATTTTGACAAAATCAGATCAATAGATAAGTATAACTATGCACCCAATCACAGGATAAGAAACTATTTAAGAAACTAAAGCAACTACAACTGATACTGGAGTTTAAAAATTCTTTGACGTCAATTATCAGACCATCATATGACTGGAGGTGTGTCCTTTGTGATGCCTAAGGTCTATTGTTAGACATACATTATTGGTTCTTGGTCCAATCATGTTGGTATTCAAGACCATAACCTTGATTTTCCTGCGATCCAAATAGGAGCATGCTTAGAGAAAGTGCAACCCCAACAAGAAATCACAGATTTTAATTCATTGTGGACACTTGTAATATTATGGCAAGACATATAAGATCAACAAATCAAAAAATCCACACACAAACAATAATTTGTTTGGGAGGCAAATCAACTCTGAATTTTGTTAGCAAAGAAATTCTACACCTACATCACATGAACAGCTTGAAGCAACCAAATAACAACAACCCATTTACAGTGGCAAATACCAAATAAATAGCCAATCTAAGGTAATACCAAGTGTTTCATCTCTCATATGTGAGACAAGACACATCTCTCATGTTATTAAATCTCTAAGATTAACAATCCCTCAATTGTGGCATCTATTGCCAAGAATCTTTTGAGAACAATGTAGTCACTAGTGTGATCACTAGTGTGACCATTCCAGGTCTCTCAAAAAACATGAATTTGAATTAAGGTCTAGTTGGCCTGTGGCAAATTTCATACGAAAGATCTTAGAGGATGCTTGGTTGCTTGCAACTTTTTCGATTGAGAAGAGTGGCCATATTTCATATCCCATATTTGTTTCTAGAGTTCATCTCTAACTTGAAGTCAATCCCAACATAATTTCTCTCCCAATGCTTTGTTTAGGATCCCCAAGTCTCTCAATCCTAAAGCCCCACTCATGTTGGTATTCAAAATAGGCCAGGGAGAGAAAGATGGATGTGATTTCCAATCTTCAACTGTTTTCCATTCCTTACATAGCCTAGGGGATTGAATCAGTTTCCAAAATTCTTCTATAGTAAGACCCTGATGCTCTGAAGTAAATGTTATTAAATATCTAAGATTAACAATCACTCAATTGTGGCAACTATTGCCAAGAATCTTTTGAGAATAATGTAGTCACTAGTGTGACCATTCCAGGTCTCTCAAAAAACATGAATTTGAATTAAGGTCTAGTTGGCCTGTGGCAAATTTCATATGGAATATCTTAGAGGATGCTTGGTTGCTTGCAACTTTTCCCATTGAGAAGAGTGGCCATATTTCATATCCCATATTTGTTTCTAGAGTTCATCTCTAACCCGAAGTAAATCCCAACATAATTTCTCTCCCAATGCTTTGTTTAGGATCCCAAAGTCTCTCAATCCTAAATCCCCACTCAATTTAGGATACAAAGCTTCTCTCAAGATTTATATCAAAATTTCTGAAATATGGGCAACACCTACCATTAATAACTTACCTTTCATAGTGACCACTATATTTATATCCCTCCAGACATGAATTCAAGATAGTTTTTGAACCCAAATTTTGACAAAATCAGATCAATAGATAAGTATAACTATGCACCCAATCACAGGAGAAGAAACTATTTAAGAAACTAAAGCAACTACAACTGATACTGGAGTTTAAAAATTCTTTGACATCAATTATCAGACCATCATATGACTGGAGGTTTTTGTGATGCCTAAGGTCTATTGTCAGACATACATTATTGGTTCTTGGTCCAATCATGTTGGTATTAAAGACCATAACCTTGATTTTCCTGCGATCGAAATAGGAGCATGCTTAGAGAATGTGCAACCCCAACAAGAAATCACAGAGTTTAATTCATTGTGGACACTTGTAATATTATGGCAAGACATATAAGATCAACAAATCAAAAAATCCACACACAAACAATAATTTGTTTGGGAGGCAAATCAACTTTGAATTTTGTTAGCAAGGAAATTCTACACCTACAGCACATGAACAGCTTGAAGCAACCAAATAACAACAACCCATTTATAGTGGCAAATACCAAATAAATAGCCAATCTAAGGTAATACCAAGTGTTTCATCTCTCATATGTGAGACAAGACACATCTCTCATGTTATTAAATCTCTAAGATTAACAATCCCTCAATTGTGGCATCTATTGCCAAGAATCTTTTGAGAATAATGTAGTCGCTAGTGTGACCATTCCAGGTCTCTCAAAAAACATGACTTTTAATTAAGGTCTAGTTGGCTTGTGGCAAATTTCATATGGAAGATCTTAGAGGATGCTTGGTTGCTTGCAACTTTTTCGATTGAGAAGAGTGGCCATATTTCATATCCCATATTTGTTTCTAGAGTTCATCTCTAACCCGAAGTCAATCCCAACATAATTTCTCTCCGAATGATTTATTTAGGAGTCTCTCAATCCTAAAGCCCCACTCAATTTAGGATACAAAGCTTCTCTCAAGATTTATATCAAAATTTCTGAAATATGGGCAACACCTACCATTAATAACTTACCTTTTACAGTGACCACTATCTTTATATCCCTCTAGACATGAATTCAAGATAGTTTTTGAACCCAAATTTTGACAAAATTAGATCAATAGATAAGTATAACTATGCACCCAATCACAGGAGAAGAAACTAAAGCAACTACAACTGATACTAGAGTTTAAAAATTCTTTGACATCAATTATCAGACCATCATATGACTGAAGGTGTGTCCTTTGTGATGCCTAAGGTCTATTGTTAGACATACATTATTGGTTCTTGGTCCAATCATGTTGGTATTCAAGACCATAACCTTGATTTTCCTGCGATCCAAATAGGAGCATGCTTAGAGAATGTGCAACCCAAACAAGAAATCACAGAGTTTAATTCATTGTGGACACTTGTAATATTATGGCAAGACATATAAGATCAACAAATCAAAAAATCCACACACAAACAATAATTTGTTGGGAGGCAAATCAACTTTGAATTTTGTTAGCAAAGAAATTCTACACCTACAACACATGAACAGCTTGAAGCAACCAAATAACAACAACCCATTTACAGTGGAAAATACCAAATAAATAGCCAATCTAAGGTAATACCAAGTGTTTCATCTCTCATATGTGAGACAAGACACATCTCTCATGTTATTAAATCTCTAAGATTAACAATCCCTTGATTGTGGCATCTATTGCCAAGAATATTTTGAGAATAATGTAGTCACTAGTGTGACCATTCCAGGTCTCTCAAAAAACATGACTTTGAATTAAGGTCTAGTTGGCCTGTGGCAAATTTCATATGGAAGATCTTAGAGGATGCTTGGTTGCTTGCAACTTTTTCGATTGAGAAGAGTGGCCATATTTCATATCCCAAATTTGTTTCTAGAGTTCATCTCTAACCCGAAGTCAATCCCAACATAATTTCTCTCCCAATGCTTTGTTTAGGATCCCCAAGTCTCTCAATCCTAAATCCCCACTCAATTTAGGATACAAAGCTTCTCTCAAGATTTATATCAAAATTTCTGAAATATGGGCAACACCTACCATTAATAACTTACCTTTTACAGTGACCACTATCTTTATATCCCTCCAGACATGAATTCAAGATAGTTTTTGAACCCAAATTTTGACAAAATTAGATCAATAGATAAGTATAACTATGCACCCAATCACAGGAGAAGAAACTATTTAAGAAACTAAAGCAACTACAACTGATACTGGAGTTAAAAATTCTTTGACATCAATTATCAGACCATCATATGACTGGAGGTGTGTCCTTTGTGATGCCTAAGGTCGATTGTTAGACATACATTATTGGTTCTTGGTCCAATCATGTTGGTATTCAAGACCATAACCTTGATTTTCCTGCGATCCAAATAGGAGCATGCTTAGAGAAAGTGCAACCCCAACAAGAAATCACAGAGTTTAATTCATTGTGGACATTGTAATATTATGGCAAGACATATAAGATCAACAAATCAAAAAATCCACACACAAACAATAATTTGTTTGGGAGGCAAATCAACTCTGAATTTTGTTAGCAAAGAAATTCTACACCTATAGCACATGAACAGCTTGAAGCAACCAAATAAAAACAACCCATTTACAGTGGCAAATACCAAATAAATAGCCAATCTAAGGTAATACCAAGTGTTTCATCTCTCATATGTGAGACAAGACACATCGACTCTAAAAACATGACAATAAGGATTTCAATTATTTTAGAATTTAGAAACTAGAACATTTACATGATACAAATTCAATCATACAACTAGTACTTACTAGTACTACATCAATGATGATAAAATGGCAAACAAAAGAAGTTAGAACCACAAAATGTGGTCTTCTCATTAAGTCATAAAAATCAGAATGTAGAAAACATACTACATAGATATTGACTCAATGCTACTATAGATTGGAATGCCAATGGAAAATACAAAATAGCATGGACACTAGAACCATAGATGGAAGATTCTCATAGCCGATGACTATCAGTAGTCCTCCTCGATGCCATAATCATTAGAATTTGTGTATTACCATTGTTGTCTCATCCATCATCCTCCTCCTCTATACCTAATCCAATATATGCATTTGCTAGTGTGGAGGATGAACGCTCAAGAGGATCACCATCATCAAAAGTGACCAGTTATAGCACTAGTCTAGGGGGAGTGCCCTAGGCTCTACACTGCACTAACGAAGAAGCCCTAGATGCGGGAGGAAAGGGAGATCTAGCACGGTGAAGGAAACCCTAACGTTTCCCTATGGAGAAGCCCTAAATGCTGCCCTATGAAGTAGCAGTAATACACAGCCATGGAAATGAAGGCATAAGTTCCCTAGCCGCAGGTCTAAGGAGAAGAGATGCCCTAAACCTAGTTGGTACGCTGCCTAATGGAGATGGCACCTAAACATCGTCCTCGAAGAAGTGCTCTACACATGGAATGCCCTTGTTGTCATGAAAGGGAAAGCCCTTATCCTATATGCAGTCATGAAAGGAAAATCCCTTATCCTATACGCAGTCATGAGTGAAAGAGCAATCACTGAAAACAGTTGGGAAAGGACAAAAGGATCCATGGATTCCTCATCCCTCTTCAAATTCACCAAGGGTAAAGTCGAAGCAGAGCATATCATCAGAATGACGCAATGGAAGCTTCTTATGGCCTACCTACATATCACTTCAATGGGAAGTTCGGATCTCAGGGTGAAAGGAAAGGCAAATGCCTTGCTTACAATAAGTTCGGCCATTATGCAAAGGAGTGTAAAAATGGTAGGGACACATCTATTGATGAAGATAACAATCATTTCAGGGACATCTTCAATCATCGAAGGAATGACAGATAATGCAGGTCATCAAGGAAATGACTGACGCTTCAAGGAAAGCAAGGAACCCCAGGTATGAAGAACCAAATGTTGTTTTTGATAAGATAAAGAAGCGTTATCTTGTATTGGTCCTCTCCTTTAGATTCTGTGGGAAGTTGGCTTATTGATTATAGTGCTTCAAGGCACTTCATCGAATAGAAGGGTGCTCTCTTGAATTTGGTAAGAAATAATCGTGGGATTATACTTGAAGTCGATGCCATCTATCTTGGAAAGGGTGTAGGAAATGTTACCCCTCAATTGAATGAGGGTAACTCGATTCATTTACAGAATCTCTTTTATGTACCTGATCACAAGAAGAACCCGGTGTCCATTTCGGCAATGGAAGTCAGAGGTTTCAGGGTGGTATTCATCGATGGAAAGGTACATGTTTGAAAATAGAATTTTCAAAGATGCTTTTACTCATGGGTTCAGCGTTGGCAATTTGTACCAAGTTGTAGGATGGTCCATTGGGGACCATGTTAGTTGACACATCTCATCTATAGCACCAGAGGTCTACTTATTGTGGGGCCTTACCCAATGTGAGTCAGATGGTGATTGGGATGCCTAAATTCAAAAGGAGCATGAAGGTACATGTCTAAGATGTACCGAAGGAAAATCTTACAAAGGGACCATTCCCCTCATGTAGCAGGTTCATAGGATTGTGTTGAAGTTTCTAAGTTTTATTAGTTAGAAACCCTCCATGCACTTTATTTGATTCATTCCTACCTACTTGTTCTTTTCCTTAACAAGTTATCTACAATGTAAATACTGAAAATAAAAACTAGTGCATGCCCAACATATTACAGATCAACAACTAAAAGAGATAGAAACAAACACACCATATGACACCGTTATTTTTGGACCAATGTCCCCGGAAAAACCCAATGTGGGAAAACCGGTGTAGCTATCTAAGGGTTTTTTTATTAAGCAATATGAGAGTACAATCTGGGTGTCAAAACCGGCCTACCCAACAGAGAATTTCCTTAGCAGTAATACCTCACAGTTTTTGACAGATCTCCTGGCTGAAACCCTAGATAATCATTCCGGTAGCTCCTCAGCACAAAACTACACTAAAACCCCAGCGTCTGCCCAATCTGGACTACGTCAGCCTCTCCTTGCCCAACGTTGGCTCGGCGTCAGCCTATCTAGGCCTATGTTAGCCCCAGGAGGCCCTGCGTCAGCTCTTTGGGCCTCTGCGTCAAATACGCTGGCCTCTCTGGTGCTCTGCGCAACAGTTGGTTGCCTCTGCATGGCCCTGCGTGAGCACTGGCTGCTCCTGTGTCACTTCCTCTAGCTGCTCTGCTACTATCCCAGCACTATCTCTGCCTCTCTATCTCTCTGTACTCAAATGCCCCTCAGCTGCTCTCCTAATCACTGATTCTATCTCTCTTAGCAAACCTCACTCTAGAGAATAGAATGATTGATCATCTGGTGTGTTCTCCAAGTGACCCTCAAGCCTCCTCTTATACTTTTCTCGTTGACATATCAACGACTGAGATTAAGTCCCTAATCAACGACTAAGATTAGATTTGGCTTGATCCTTGTCTTTTGGACCATTCTGACACAGTTTCATATTAATCCACATTAATATTTTAATTTCCCTAAGTTTAGACTTAGGTTCCATATTAAAAATATTAATTATTTTAATATCTCTTGAACTGTTTAGAATCTGCCCAAACCCTTTCTGGGTATTGGAGATCTCATGTGTTCCAACTCTCCACCAGATTTTGTGGCTCGAGCACATTTGGTGTTACCGCAAATCAACAGCTTGGAACAACCTGAGGGGTTTGAGATTCATCAAGAATCTCATGTATGCATGTGGAAGAAAGCCCTCTGTGGCTTAAAGAAAATCACCTCGGGTTTGATATGAGAGGATTGATAATTGTCAGATGAAGCTGAGATTCACTAAGAGTGAAGCCAATCCAAACCATTGTTTGAAGATTGTGGATGATAGACCTCTCATACTAGCACCTTCTAAGAACGACCTATTTCGGATAGGTGTAGACCCTCTCACTTGAAAAAGTAAGAGGGAGTTGGATTCCGGATGTGGAATGGTAAGCTGCAAGACCATGACTACCTCGAGGATCTTAACTTTCAGAAGTTATATTGTGATGATGCCGGACTAGATTTGGGAAATGCCTCTAAGTTTCATAAACTCATTTGCATTGATGTTCTTGGTGAACTTTCGTCCGTATATATGTTTTGCAGTTAGCATGGTGAGCTCATATTTGGTTGAGCCTCACTAGATTGGTGCCAAGAATCTTCTGAGATATCTTCGAGGCACAATCTCTCATGGATTGAGATACACTACCTGAAATATGAAGCTACATGATTATTCGAATGTTGACTGGGCAGGCAATGGGGAGGATCACTAGAGAACTTCTTAGTGCTAGTTCTCTTTAGATTCTGCTCCGATATCATGGATGAGCAAGAAGTAGAAGTCGGTTGCTATAAGCACCGTAGAGACCGAATACATAGCTACGAGTATGATCTCGTGTGAAGCTACCTGGTTGTGGAAGCTCTTCAGTGTGTTGTTGGTACACATGATGAATACCATTGTGATCCTCTGTGACAACTAGGGGGGGATTCGATTGTTGAGGAATCCTGTATTCGATGATTGCTCCAGTAGATAGACATCAGATACTACCTTATCTAGGATATGGTAAGTCGATGAGCGAGGAGGCTCCATCGCATTGAGACTGATGTACAGGTTGCAGACATTTTGTCAAAGCCCATGGGAAAGGTAAAATCTGTGACTTTCCCGAACAACTTGGAGTTGTTGAGAGACCTTCGTATAAGGGTCCTGCATGTTGCATGCATTGAGCTCTGGGAGATCTGGGGGGCTTGGGGTACTTACTGGAGCAACACACGACCATAGGGCGACTCACCCTCCCCTAATGGTGCGTTGTGTATAGGATGAATAGCTTAGCCTTCCCCTGTGATACCCCGAGGTGACTTTGGGATAGGATGATTCATTCTCCTGTGAGATAGGATGATTAGTTCTCCTGTGGAATACATGATTAGTTCCCCTATCGAGGCATCCTACCCATGCAGTCTGAGACTCATTGGAAGTACCTCTCATTTGATTAATGAGTAGGGAAATGGGGTTAGGGACCATAGTAGTACTATCGAGGGACCATAGTAGTACTATCAATGATAGCAAGATGTATGGTGCAACAATGGTGCAACAGTATGGACAACAAGATGTATGGTGCAGCAATGGTGCAACAGAATGGACAACAAGATGTATGGTGCAACAATGGTGTAGCAGTATGGACAGCAAGATGTATGGTGCAGCAATGGGACAACAATGCTACATGGTGCTGCAATGATACAACAATGGGATAGTAAAGGCAACTTGGTGCAGTATGGTGCAGCATATGGTACAACAATGAGACAACAATGGTCAATGGCATATAGTGCACAATGGGACAGCAATGGTACAATGGTACAACATGGGACAACTAGTATTTAGTGCAGCAAATTCATGGTGTTGTTATGGTATGGAAAAGCACAATGAGACAACCATGACATTGTGCAGCAGTGGCACAATGGGACAACCATGACATAGTGCAGCAGTGGCACAACAGGACAGCCATGACATAGTGCAGCAGTGGCACAACAGGACAATCTCGTCAAGAGGTGTAGGATTGATCTAAAGATCATCCGATTCCAACGTGTATTCATGGAGATATGAATTTGTTTGTGTTATGTAACAATTCATTAAGGAATTCCAGCAACCAAATTACCCCCATCTATCCTCAACGTTTTATTATAAATAGAAGAGGTTTTCAAGTCATTTTGTACACACACTTAACTCTTGATCTCTCTCCACTTGTTTTGGGTTTTGGTGGCTAGAGAGATCTAGATGATGAAGCCCTAGACGCAAGAGGAAATGAGATAGTCTGGCCGCAGTCAAGAAGTATTCTATACATTGTCCTAATAGAGATATGATGCCCTAACCGCAGTCCAAACTAGGAGTTGAAGTTCTTGTTCAGTTGTGCACTAATCCGCTATCAAGGGAGGGCTAATGTTGCCCTAAATGCAGTCTTAAAGGAAGAGTCATAGCCATAGCCTTGGAGGAGCCCTAGTTGCTGTACAACGTGCCCTAGCCGCAAGCCTTATATGCTGTCCTAAAGGGATTAAATCACAGTGAAGAGAGGCTCCTTCAATGTCCCAAAAGAAGGCTCTTCATCACAACAAGGAGGCTTCCATACGCTGTCAAAGGAAGCTCCAAAAGAGCCCTAGCCATAGTCTTCTATTCACAGCTAAGACGCAGTCAAAGGGAGCCTAAATGAACCCCTAATCCACAATAAGAAAGAGACTCAATACACAGTCCTAAAGGATGTGTTTTAGGTGTTGTTCAAGTAAGGAGACCTAGCACATCTTAGCCGTTGTCTTGAAGCCCAACCGCATTGAAGGGAGAAGTCTCTACAACTATCTTATGAGGAGGACCTATACGTTGTCAAAAGAGGTTCTAACTTTGAGTTTTCTTCCAAGTCTGGGTACTTGTCTATGATTTATGGCACATATGCAAGCCTTGAAAGTGTGAGAATGCGCGAGAATAAACTCCTGGGATAAATACCCATTTGATTATAAGGACTTCTCTTACATTGATGTGAAAGTGTCAGCAAGGAAATTTGCAGATATCTTAACACAGAAACAAGCAATCACATTCCATTAAAATGCACTTAACTTTACATATGCCCAAAAGCAGAGGAAATAACTAAGCTGGAATCCGATCCAAGAAAATGCCCCATATTATCATCCTATGCTTAGTAATTCTTACAAGGAAATGGGTTGGGTATGTGTTTAAAGTCTGTACAATCAAAAAGAAAGAATCTAAAGGTAGCCCCAACAATCTAAACATGCAACAGGATATCAGTTTACCAAGTCAATCTAATAATGTAGCACATATGGACTCATCTTGATATTGCCGCCTTGAGTTTACTGGCTATTTCACTTGTCAAGGCGAAGGATATTCCCTTCGATTATGTGTATACAATGGGATAGTATCTTGAGCACTGAGGGATCAGATGAACGCAACAGATTTTATCTCTCTAGAGGTAGCACTGGTGTATTCTAGCTGTGTAAGTGTCATTTAATGAGGTTGCAACTTTTCACATATTACAAAAATACGTGAATAAATGGCAATATCATAAACAACCACACAAATGGCAACTGTTTTCCATTGAGAAGAATCTATATACCCCTCTCAATGTCCTGCAAGGCAAGGACATGGATTGAAAAGAATATATATACTCTTCTCAAAATATTCCTAGTTCTCCAAGTCGCAACCGAGCCTCAAGAACTTAGCAGTTGCGAAGCATTGAAATCCATATTCTTGTACTCTGGTTTTTGTCATATGATTAAGACAATAAAAAACTATACAAACATATGTATCCTATTGATAAAATCGGTATACCCCTATCAAGGTCTTGCAATGCAAGATCGGCTAGATTCACCCAGTTTTGGGTTGCGGTGTAGATATCTGTATACTGCTCAGCCACAACCAATATTTTTTCCTTCATCGCTGTCTTAGCAAGTGCAGAAGTGCCAAGAACAAAATTTTTATGATTTTTTGGAAGGTCAATAGTCACGGGTGTTTTAATATAATTTTAACCCTGAGATGACAGGTTATGACGAAATCTGCAACGACTGGGAATCCGGTAGGGTATACGACGGGATGTAATGATTCTCGCTGGAGTGGGAGGAAGCTGCTATGGTCCCTGTCTCTTCTACTTTCCTTGTTCTGCTATGATATCGCTTGTTGTGCGTCTTTTCTACTTTCCTCGTTCTGCTATGGTCCCTGTCTCTTCTACTTCCGTCTCTGCAATTCAAATGTCTGTGTGTGCGATCGCAAATCTTCCCCGTCTGTAGACGAAATGGCTAACCTTCACTCTACTCTCCACAAAAGAGATCTAATTTGTCAAGGTTTTTTACCCAAAGGATCCATCTCCCCTAATGATTCATAAGATATGCCCTAAGCATAATCATAACTTTACAAAAAACTGAGAGTGGAGGGTCCCCTCCTTAATCTCCACCAAAATCGACACTAGGCGTACATGTGCCCCGTCTTGATCAATCATCTCCTCAAACCTTCGATTTGATGTGCAAATAGCGAAAGCAATTCAGGGGAAGTGGAGGTGCCTTTGAATTCATCGGCCCATTTTCAGTTATGATGGGCATGCGAGCAATGTCAAAGATGATTGCAAGGCAGGAACTGATTAGGGAAAACTCTTTGATAACCAAAGAAAGTGGGACGGTATGCCTCGGCAGAGAAATTCCCTCCAAATACTAACACTAATGAAAACTGTTGTGCCCTCCATACAATGGAAAAATGATTCAAAAGAAATTATTTTCGAGTTGAAGAGGTGACCCCAGGAACAACTTTTGTGCCCTCCATACAATTGAAAACCCCAGGAACAACTGTTGCGCCCTCCATACAATCGAAAAATGATTCAAAAGAAATTATTTTCGAGTTGAGGAGGTGACCCCAGGAACAACTAAGGAGGTGCGTGAGGTGGATATAGAGGAGGCTACAGAGGAGGTAGGAATGGCACTGGAGAGGATCCAGAAGCTGAAACATACATGAAAATTTTGCTTGCAGTTTCTACACCCTATCTTTAAAGAGCTATTTTTTAAGAAAACAAACAGAAAGCTAAAACACATACCTGTTTTAGGAAAAAACTATGGAAGATCGGCCTCACAGAAAAAATAGCAGTAAATGCAGAGTTGGTAAACCTGTCTTGGCTATTACTCCTCAAAACACACTGATTTGTTTGCTCAAAAGTTTCCCAAATCGTTGAATACCAGATATTTAGAGCCCAACTTGCCAAATATCATATAATAATATAAGCCAGTTGGTTCAGAAAATAAGCTTTCCTCCTGGGTGTGAACCCTGACAGTGACACCTTAATCAATCATTGGAAGAGAATGCTCAGGCGGTGGGACTTCGAGCCAAGGAGATAAGAACAGCCGATTCGAGCCAAGCCCAGCCAAGGAGATAAGCGAAATTTTTGAAAAGTCTTCTTCATAATATTTTTTTAAAGGTTCATTTGCCAGCAGTTCTATTAATTGAATTTTCCCACAAAATTTTAATTTTTCCCATAAAATTTTAAATTTTCTCACAAAAATGTTTGAAAAGTCTTCATCATAATAATTTTTTAAATGTTCATTTGCCAGCAGTTCTATTAATTTGCGCATTTATTTTATTAATACAAACCATATAATATTAACTAACCTGTGCATCCTATAAATTATATAAACACACATTTGCATTCTATAAACTATTCACCTTAGAGGCACCGAGAAGTGGTTTTGCACAATGTGCATAGTTTATATTATTGCTAAACCTTAAAAACCATTCATAGGCCCTAGGATGATAATGGTGTTTCTTCTTAGATGATGTCCAAGGCCCCAACAAAAGTCATCCTTGTTGGGAAATCCTCACATTAACACCCATACAACATTTATATACCTATGGTTTATAATGCTGGCAAATAGTGCTCCTCATCACCTAATTGTGCAAAAAGCCCCAACTAACCTAGTCTAGGTTAGATGTCCTAGATATTAACATATTATCCTACATTATCCATTAGCTCATGGAGATAGAGGGTTCAAGGACTCTCACTTGATGGTTGGGGACTATAGTCCATCAAGAGGTCAAATGTCGGGCTAACTGTATTAAGGACACCTCAAGGTCAACCAACACTAATGCAATGTATTAGTTGTTCGTACATCGACCTATCAAAATTTCATAATATTAGGTAGTAGACATTAGTAAGTAGGACACTAGTCACCAACAAGAAACCTTGATAACGATAGAGTAATGATGTGGTGAGTGGATGTGGACCCGGGGATACCGCATGTCAATTGTGTGGCAGTTGATTTGACATGCTAACGTCTCATTATGATGTGGCACCAATGTGGGTCTAGATGACATGGCATACCAATGTGGCAAGTGATGTGGCATGTTGACATGGCAATGGAAGGTTGACTTGGCACCGAGGTGATGTATAGGTGGTAACCATATAGTGACGACGTGGATGTTGGGCTTTTGGATGTTAAGATATCAACTAATTAGTATCAATGACACTCTTTAGCCTCTTCCCGAGGGCCGGTGGCTTGATAGCTCGACCATTGGCCTTTCAAGATATTGGGTATTGAGAAATTAAGGCTTCAATCTACAAGCTCGTCTATATGTTAGGTGTCGAGTATCGAGATAGTAAGTATGTATAGAGCATTAAGGAAAATCATGTGTTTCGTGTGAATTTGGGAAAGCTTAGAAGTCGGGTTGCAAATTGCTACAAGTGTCCTTATTTTTCTACAAGAAATAGTGTAATGTGAAGGTGAATATGCTAAATGTGATATTGGATGGCAATGATGCTAAGGAGAAGTTGGAAAATTGAAAAGTGCACCTATCCAATGCATCAAAACAACTTGTGGTAGGGTTAATCTAACAAAATGCAAGGTTGTAGTGTTTCTTGTAGTTGCAAAATAGAGTAGAGTGTAAGAAACAATGAATAATACATAATGAACAAAAAATTAAAAATAGTAATGGAAATGAACTAAATTCAAAGTAAAAATTCTATATAACTAATGTAACAGTGCTACAACTATCATAAACTATCTAAATAAACATGCATGAAAGTAATGTTCATAAATATTTTGTAGACATAAACAAATGTGTGAACAGAAATGATACAAGAGGGATATCGACCACCTAGGTTGGGCCTTAACACAAGGAAACTTAAAAACCTTAGAAGAAAGCTAAACTAAGAGCTGAAATCAAATATCACTTCGATTAGCAAAAATGTCGTTTGTACATGACAAAGTTACAAAAAATGCTTAGAATCTAAACCTCTCATATTATTTACATGCTTTCCTATGATTTTCTTCTAATCCTATTATGCTACTCAAGCCTATTGTTTGTACAAGTGGATAGGAGGAAAACTCCTTGAGTGGAGGATTGCTTTCCCTCCAAAAATCAATAAAAACCTAGATCTTGTTTCCTGGATCACCACGTAGCAATAGTAAGGAGGATTTACTATCCTTAGGAAGTCATGTTGGGTTTATTTTGTAGAAGGTAGTAGGCCCCACAAATATCTCTAGATGATTCTCCTTGAAATTTGTGTAGAATCCCTTCAAATATTACACAATAGTCATGTTAGGCACATAAAGTATGAAAAATATCTTGGACTCTCCTAAGAACTCATTAAGCTAGGAAAGTATTATTAAGTGAACAAAATTAGGTTCAATATAGCCTTTATGTGCCTAGGAGTGGTTAGAAAAACCTTATGGGAGACTCATCACATATATTAATTGAGAAGACAAATTTTGAATTTATCAATTATTATGCAATTTAATAAATTTTATACTTAATATTAATTTAAAATTTAAATATAATCCTAGTGTATTATGTATGGCATAAGAAAATAATATGAAGTGTTATCAACCAATTTCCTTCCTTATATTTATTTGTAGTCATCATTATGTTTTTTACCCTTTTGCATATATTGGGCCCTTCATTTTGAGCTTGTTGGAGCACGAACATTGGTTCAACACTAGGAATATGCCTCCTCCATTCGTTCTTAGTGTATTGTTTGGCTTTGAGAGCGTCAGATTAGTCTTTTCTAACCAACATCCATACTTAGTGTATTGTTTGGCGTTCAAAGCATCAGATTAGTCATTTCTAACCAACATCCATATATTTTTTCTAGAATATTTCATTCCCTAGAATTTTTTGGTATTTTTTCTCAAAATTATATAGTAGAAAAGTTCTTGCATCACACATCAAACCAAAATGATATAAAACAACACACACACTTCTATGTACAAGGTACAATCACAACTCAATCAAAACAATCATGTCAATGTGTGCCTATTTTGGACACAAGAAAAGGATTCCTGTACATGAACTCATGGAGGAGTTGAGGTACCATATGGTGTGCCATGATGGGGCCATGCCATACAAATTTTAACTATGAGACTCCTAAAGATTGATGATAACAAGGAAAACCTAGAATCATAGTGTTATTAGGAATAACCAGAGGACATAAAAAGTGAGTGGTCTTGTGAGCTACTGTGGCTCCATGACAAGGACTATGAAGACATAAAGGGGTGACAAGAAACTCATTGAATGATGGATGTGTGTTGGACAATTCACTAGAAAGTTCAACATTAGAAACCAAAAACGTTACTTGGTCCAAGGGTGACACTTCCAAGGATGGCTGAGAAAATGCCCCCTAGGTTAATTCGAGATTTAGTTTACCAATCTCTACTTTTTCCCATTTGGGGAGACTAGAGGTATCAAGACGCATAATCTCCCTAGGATTGTCAATAGGTGAATCCATGACCTCCATGATGAATTTTTCCAAAGGAAATTCATCATTAGGGAGTCATGTTCAATAGGCAGAGTGACAACCCATGTGGTAAAATGATCCTAGTCATATTCCAAGGGATCTACCCCTCCAATAGTAGTCAATAAGGATTTGCGCTACATGAGGCAGGACTGAAAATCCTCTAAGGAAGACATGACACATGATGCTTCGACTAACTCTTCAATAATACTATAATGTTGGGAAGCCCGCACATCGGGATTGTTTGTTAACTTTTGGACTACACCGTTAGGTGGGTGATATAGCAGTTCCATAGGCTTATCTGATGTGAGAGATCTAGTGGAAGCGAAAGGGGTGGTCAAGTCCTTAGAAGTAGAACTTGACTCAGGAGGGTCATATGATTTTTCTCTCGTGGTAAAATAAATGTGAGAATTAACATGAGGACCTACGCATTGTTATTAGGACCATATTACCATTTCCCCGCATTACCCTAGGAGGAGGTGGAGAATCTTGTACAACCATTTGTTGTTATGGCAACACTTTTGATGGATTTTACTCATTGTTAACTAGATTTATTATTTCTTTGTGACTAAAGTTGAAAAGTGGAAATACAAAATATTTAATAAATGAGTAAATATTATTTCAAGGGTGTTACCAAGCGTATTGCTTGAGGTTGTATATGAGACAAGTATATATTTCTAGAAGAATAGAGATTGAAAGATAAAAAGTGTAGCAATAGGCATCAACATATAACATGAAAAATTTCAAACACTTTTCAATAGGAATTAACCACTAAAGGGAAATTAACATTGTCCATACAACATACGTGGGGAAAATATTTGCTTTGTAGGTGTTGTATTGAAGTGGCTTGGGAGCTTATACATGGACCATGAACATTATCTTACACCTCTTTTGGGCCCTCAGGGACTAGTTTTCATCCTTGAAAAATGTTCAAGGGCCTAAGAACCATCCCTTAGATGGTCTCCATGAGCACCACTAGGCCAACTATTCACCTTAGAGGCATTGGGAGGTGGTTTTGTACCATGTGCATAGTCTGTATTATTACTAAGCCTTAAAAACCACTCGTACTAGGCCCTAGGATGATAATGGTGTTTCTCCTTAGATGATGTCCAAGGACCCAAACAAAGCCATCCTTGTGGGGCAAAATTATCCTCACATTAACACCCATACACCATCTATATACCTATGGTTTATAATGATGGAAAATAGTGCTCCCCATCACCTAATTGTGCAAAAATCCCCAACTAACCTAGATGCCATGTCAAACATGTCCTCGATATTAGCATATCACCCTACATTATCCATTAGCTCATGGAGATAGAGGGTTCAAGGACTCTCACTTGATGGTTGGGGACTATAGTCCATCGAGAGGTCAAATGTCGGGCTAACTATATTAAGGACACCTCGAGGTCAACCAACACTAATGCAATGTATTAGTTGTTGGTACATCAACCTATCAAAATGTCACAATATTGGGTAGTAGACATTAGTAAGTAGGACACTAGTCACCAACAAGAAACCTTGGTATCGATAGAGTAATGATGTGGTGAGTGGACGTGGATCCGGGGATACCACATGTCAATTGTGTGGTAGTTGATTTGACATGCTAACGTCTCATTATGATGTGGCACCAATGTGGGTCTAGATGACATGGCATACCAATGTGGCAAGTGATGTGGCATGTTGACATGGCAATGGAAGGTTGACTAGGCACCGAGGTGATGTCTAGGTGGTAACCATATAGCGATGACGTGGATGTTGGGCTTTTGGATGTTAATATATCAGCTAATTAGTATCAATGACACTCTTTAGCCTCTTCCGAGGGCCCGATCGCTTGATAGCCCGACCATTGGCCTTTCAAGATATCGAGTATTGAGACATTAGGGCTTCAATCTACAAGCTCGTCTGTATGTTAGGTGTCGAGTATCGAGACAGTAAGTATGTATAGAGCATTAAGTGTCCTGGGGGGATAGGGGCTTAGTGATCTGGCAGATGGATAAGGTAGATGATGGAAAGGTAACTGTGTTAATTGATGACCCATTGTTTGGTTATGTGAAGACCGAGTAAGCAAGTTTTAAACTAATGTGATATTTCCCAAGTGGTTGATAGTGGATATAATAGCCAAATTAATTGACTAGGTAAGCTATCGTGGAAGTTGATATGCCATTTTATAATGGTGACATGTGGGCAAAGGACTGCCATGTGCTTGACAAGAAGCAAATAAATATGTATAAGAGAGAAGTTACAATATAAACTTAAATAATACCAAAGGTCAAATAAAACACCTTTTCTTAGACTATACAAAATGAGAATTTGTAAAGAAGAAACTAGGATCCCATCTTATTGTTTATATCATTGCTAAAATGAACATGGCCTGATTATTTAATATCTCTTGTAATGGAACCAAAGTTATGTATCACATGAATAGTTATAGGTAAGAATTCCTATAAATGATCTTGATTACTATGTCACATATTGAAATCTTTAATTTCACAAATAGTTTCATCATCTGTAATAGATCAAATAACTATGACTTTAGGCAACACTTTTGATGGATTTTACTCATTGTTAACTAGATTTATTATTTCTTTGTCACTCAAGTTGAAAAGTGGAAATACAAAATATTTAATAAATGAGAGTAAATATTATTTCAAGGGTGTTACCAAACTTATTGCTTGAGGTTTTATATGAGACAAGTATATATTGCTAGAAAAATAGAAATAAAAAATAGTTAACAAATTCCTAAATTCCTTATTTGAATAAAAAAAAATCTCTACTTTTAATTTTTTTAATAATTACTAAATTCTGTATTTGAAATAAAGAAAAATCTCTTCTTTTTTTCTTTTAATAATTACTAAATTTATTATTTAACATAAATAAAAAAAATTAAAAATTAGATTTTTCACTACATACATATTGAACTTTTACTTACAATTCTAGGATCCCATCTTATTGTTTATATCATTGCTAAAATGAACATGGCCTAATTATTCAATATCTCTTGTAATGGAACCAAAGTTATGTATCACATGAATAGTTATAGGTAAGAATTCCTATAAATGATCTTGATTACTATGTCACATATTGAAATCTTTAATTTCACAAATAGTTTCATCATCTGTAATAGATCAAATAACTATGACTTTAGGCAACACTTTTGATGGATTTTACTCATTGTTAACTAAATTTATTATTTCTTTGTCACTGAAGTTGAAAAGTGGAAATACAAAATATTTAATAAATGAGAGTAAATATTATTTCAAGGGTGTTACCAAACTTATTGCTTGAGGTTTTATATGAGACAAGTATATATTGCTAGAAAAATAGAGATAAAAAATAATTAACAAATTCCTAAATTCCTTATTTGAATAAAAAAAATCTCTACTTTTAATTTTTTTAATAATTACTAAATTCTGTATTTGAACTAATTCCTTATTTGAAATAAGGAAAAATCTATTTTTTTTTTCTTTTAATAATTACTAAATTTATTATTTAACATAAATAAAAAAAATTAAAAATTAGATTTTTCATTACATGCTTATTGAAATTTTACTTACAATTCTGATCCAATACTTTTTTTTTTCATATATAAAAAATATACATGATTTTTTTAAATTTCAAATTTTTCATTCATATCATGTGACCAATACACGATATCTATCTACATGCACGTTTTTGTCCGCAAATATAGGCTATTGAAGTAGGTGAAAGTAGTTAGTAAACTAAGTGTTGATTCCCACTCCACCATCTGATATCTAATCTGATCTCATCAGACAGTAATTTAATAAATATGGCAGTTCTGAGCTAGTAAATTTACTTCTACATGATTTTTTAAAATTTCAAAATTTTCATTCATATCATGTGACCAATACACGATATCTATCTACATGCACGTTTTTGTTAGTAAATATAGGCTACTGAAGTAGGTGAAAGTAGTTAGTAAACTAAGTGTTGATTCCCACTCCACCATCTAATATCTAATCTGATCTCATTAGACAGTTCGGGCTCTAATGAATTAATAAATATGGCAGTTCTGAGCTGGTAAATTTACTTCCATTAATGCACCCAGTAATCCTTAAAAGCAATAAGGTACGGAAGTTTACAAATTCACAAGCACGATATTTACATACAGGATTCTGTCTGATTTTCAGAAGAACAAATCTTCAAATTTACAAGCAGCACAAGTTTTTGGTTCAGATTTTTACTGGTTCAGATTTTTCCCTTTTGGAAGTGAGAGTTCATGCAAAATACAGGTTTTTTCCTACTTCTGATTGTAATTTTGATTACCTTTGTGCACTTTTTTTAAACAGTTTCTGCCATGTCTTTTTAATATACTCTCTTTTTCTGTTAATGAAAAATACTTTTACACAGAATTTGTCCATCCTGGGCTGTAAGTATTTGCAATTTGCTTAGTTGATATAGGTTGGTTTGATCGCTTTGTTCAGTCCTATTAGTTGATACCCATGCAGATAGCCTCTCGGATTGTGCTGGAAAGCTGTGCAGTTTAGAGAGACTGGGTAATGAGACAGGATTTGGAATCATTACGGGCTTGATTTTGTACTGTGGTTTTAGAATTTCCTTGTTTTCTGCTTTCATTGAATAACAAATTTTGGTTTGAAACTGAGCAACAGTGGGTATTTCCTCCCTCACTTTTTCTCCTGACAATTTCAAAGAGTCCTCAAAAAGATTTAGGGCATAAGCTACAGCCTCCCAGTCATCCAAGTTTCCATCCTCATCCTCACTTACAAACCCTGAATAGCTACTGCTACAAGCACGATATTTACCAATTGATCTATTGAGTTGTGGGATCAATAAATGACAACAATGACATAAAATATAGGAGTGAAAGAAAGGTCCACCAAGTGGGTATTAGATGCTTACTTGAAGATCACCCTGCTTCTGGGATGCTCCTAATTGATCTCCATATTTGTTTGAGGTGTGTAATCCATCGCCTATCTACCTACAGATTTCAAGTATTCAGAAAGATGGCCTATGATATAGACAGGGATGCATCTACACAAAACAACGTATAGAGTAAGGCCACTGAGACCCTTCATCTGAAAAAAGCATACTGAGACCCTCAGAGGTTAATGTTTGACTCGTGGTTTTTGTGTTTGACTCTCTGTTTAGCCAGTGGCTTTTTGTTAGTATTTGGATGGTTTGTAGAACTGCCCAGTTTTGACAGCTTATTTTGTAATCTTTTACCGATTGATAAAATTTAAACTTGACAGAGTTGTGGGTAGGAATAGAATCATACTAAATGAATGTGAACAAGGTGCTCAATGATTGTTTTGATTTTGCTAATTTTTTTTGGAACTAGTTTAAGTTTCAGCTTAATTTAACAAATAGTCAGATTAAAAGTTGGAAGTTGGATCCTCTTGGAGCGTATATCTGGATCCACTTTACTTTGTGGATTGGTTAAAAGAAAATCATTGGCAAATAGGTCAAAGAGATACACCCTCGTTGATTAGATATGGGAACTCTCTCCATATTGAAAGAAATAATAGCAATGTCCTCCAATTTATAGTTAAATACCTGCCAACTTATTTTTATTACTACCAAAACAATTTAAAGTTAAAATACTTGCTTTTATACATGTGAACATGGGGTTTGGAAAAGGAAATTGATTAAATCATGAATGAAACCCTATGCTCAGATAGACATGTTGCATGCAAACATCAAGCATATCTTTCTTCTTTTAAATTAATCTAAATTTCCGAAGAAAAACAATCTGTAATTTTTTTATCTATACGGACAAAATAGAGCAGTATCTAACAATAGAATCTGCACCTAAAAATAGGAGGAAACTTGCACAACTACTAAAAATAGCACATCTACCTATAGACATGTCTACAAATAGAAAATTGCTCAGAACCAGAAAAACAGCTTCATCCTCCTGAAATGGAATTTGTACACTTGCATGCACACTGCACCTGCTAAAAATATGAACTTCTAAATTTAGAAAAGCAGTGTCTTCGAAGATAAAACTGATATTTCCCACAAATTTGCATGCATGTGATTTCTAAAAATAGAAAGTTGTGTGAAATAAATATATTGTCTTGAAGAGCACAAAATATCATGCATGCCAATGAATCTGCATGTGTATAGATGCATTGAAAAGTTAATTTCACCTTCAAATTCTATGCATTCATTGAATTTAAGAGTGATGATGGTTCTGTTATGTGAGTGGAGTCACAGATTAGTAGGCCAAATCCATGTTTGTTTCAAATGCATCGTTCAAGCCAGTGAGCACTAAATAGTAAGAATAATGTGTTTTGTGAGTGGAGTCACAGATTAGTAGGCCAAATCCATGTTTGTTTCAAATGCATCGTTCAAGCCAGTGAGCACATGATTGTTGAACACGAGGAAGCAAGAATCTTAACATTTGAACAATATTAGCAAAATTAGAACTTGGGCCATCACTGCCTTCGGTGAATTCCTTGCCCATGTCACTCAGGAAATGAAAACAAGGTTGTTGGTGATCAGGATTCTGGCCAGAAGGAGAAGCAACCTGATGTGCATGTATATCCATACGTTCTTTGCTATATTGTCTGTTAGATTTTGATATCTCACTGAGCACCTCATTGTCCTATGCTTGTACCATTAACCACACACAGTACACATTGAGGTACATTTTCACTACATCAAGGAGCAGGTGACAAATAAGGAAGCCGGGCTGCCATATTGTCCTGTTTTTCTGCAGATTGCAGATATCCTTACAAAGACTTTGTGGGATAAATACGATAGTCTCAGGTTAGGCAACTTGGAGTTATAGTCAATGAGGTGGGAATTAAGGGGTGTTAAGAGTGATAAGTGTTCATTCTTCACATTCTTTCACATTATTATGATTATTCTTGTCATTGTACTCCTTTCCCTGGTTTGTATCCAAGTTTCATGTGAACCAGTCATTTTGTATTTGTAAGAGTTGTTTTATGTAGTGTTTTGCTTCTCTAGAGGGACACTGTAATGAAAAGTTGTTAAGTTGCATTCTGAATTCAAACTATGTTTGTGATAATGTTAGTGCTTAAGAGTATGATTGATCATTTGTGTGTTTTTGATTACTTTTTAGCATCTATTTCTCATTTTGCTAGTTTGATGACATGGTTTGGCCATCAAGCTTTGGCTATATCAGTGATTGATATTCTTATTCTTGCACATTTCGAATTCATTGAACAACGGAAGTCTATGTTTAATAGTTGTGGTATCTGCTCAGTGATAAATAGAAATATGTGGCAAGGTTGAAATTGATAACAGTCTTGTACTGTTAATAAGAGGCAGGGGCAAGGACGTTTCTGTGCACTCTCATGTATCCAAATAGAGCAGTATCTAACAACAAAATCTGCACCTAAAAATAGGAGGAAACTTGCACAGCTACTAAAAATAGCACATCTACGTATAGACATGTCTACAAATAGAAAATTGCTCAGAACCAGAAACTAGTCCAGCTTCTAGCTGATTTCCATAAACTGAATAGAATGCGTTCCTTGCCATATTCAAAATTCTTTCAATGAACCCTAAGCTCTCCAATGACTCGTTAGTAATGAAAATTAATTCTGCTTCCTTCACCAACATTTGAATAAAGTATGGATGTTTGGGCACTGTAGCTTGTATTGCCTGCAACACCTCCAGTCTCCTACAATTGTCCACATAGTAACTTGGCACATCAAAAATTGACCCATGTTCTTGGCGAATGGATTCGTACTCATTTGGATGTGAAACACTCAAAAGCTTGTGCTGGTGCGAGGCGATATACCACTCCCTTTTCATAGGCTTCAATATTTCAAAATCTCTCAGAGCTATTAACACAGAATATGGTATCTTGGGTACCATTGTTGTTTTCAAATTTGCATCTGCTATAGTAGCAGTCATGAATGCCCCATTCTTTCAACATCTGCTTCCTTTCTGAAAAGGGGTGGATTGCAGAGATGTAAGGAAAAGTGATCTCATCACCAGCTTTCATATCCCTCACTGCAATCACGAACATGGAAAACTTATTAGTAAATGTAAGTGCCCATACTGCCAAAAGATCTAGGAGCCATTCTTGGTGCCATAATGACTGGAAAAATTACCAACTTCTAATCAAAAAGGTGTTAAGAAATATACACAATTGGTTGAACATGGAGTGAGAAGAAACATGTCCCATAATGCAATAAATTAAAATGTCAAGAAGATGAAAAGATGTCAATATTAATACATTTTATGTGAGAGTTAAAATATCATATCTAGCATTTAATACAAACTTGTAAAGAATGAAAGTCGCAATTTACCAAAAAGTAAACTAGCTCTACCCCAACTTATCCTTGAGTAATGGATTGTGCATAGCTCAGATTTTCATTACAGTAATTAAAAATTTAGAACAAAGCTAGAAGTAATCGTAAAATACACCATCCTAAATATGTGCAAGAATTTCAAATTCAGACAAAAACTACAGCTGATCTAGAAAATGACCCACTGGCTAAGAATAAGCATATTTCTGTCCACAAGACCATCACTGACATACACAGCCAAAACCAAAAATCTTAACATTTTTAAGTGTCCATGAGACTTTAGTTTGTCTAATCAATGATATACATTAAACACTTGATCATGTATAATTGGAACTTGACATTGTAAGTCCTGCAGATTAGCACAAGTTCAGTATTGTACTTATGAAAAGAGAAGATAAGGTGTGGAATGTTAGTAGTTGCGTGCAAGACAAAACTACGCTCATAGTTTCCTACAAAGGATTCCCTTCTAATTTTTGCCATTGGACATTGTATCAGCAAAATTATGTATGCAGATCATTTGCTTAAAACTTCAAATTTCAGATAATGTACACATAAAACAGAGAGAAAGAGAGATGATAATAATCAGTGTTGAAAAAATCTACAAATTCTTCTGATATTTCCAATTTTTCCTGAGTTTTTCAGGGTGCCAATGTTTCCAATATTTTCTGAGCTTTCAGTCCAAGTTTATGTGTGCTGATATTTTCCAATGATTTCCAATATCTTCCTCTATATTTCAGATAAGTTTATTTCTGGAGCGTTGGCAATATATTCCCTTTGCAAGACTGATAATAATATTAACTTTATTATTTGGAAGGTTCATCCACCCTTGTAGGGTTACATATGTTTTTAGATGTCAATATTGTATTCAATTGCAACTTCATAAAACTAACCTTTCAACTTCCAAACTTGACACCTTATATGCCTACCTAAAAAGCCACTGCTTATTACATGTATTAATTTACATAAGTCCTATAAAAAGGTGACCATCATAATCTATTAGTAATTACCCACCTTAATTCATACATAGTCAGCCAGTAGGACAACAAATAGTTAACTCCTCTGTTTCACCCATAGATCCAATTTAAGGCATTGATCTTATTGATTGGGTGAGGTATTCTAAAGGAATCTTCTCATAGCCATCAAGGAGGTAGCTGGGCTTAAAGAGTGGGGATTTGGGTGACAGTGGGCCCTCATCTTGTGTGTGTCAATCAGAGTAGGTTGCATGGACCTCAACAACCCTACTGATTTGATTAGAGACAGGGATAAAACTTTTTAAAGGGAGGGCATGCTGTGTACCTCACCACATAAGCTTTTAGACATTACATAATATAAATCAGCTATTTTGTCTGTAAGCTCATAATTTTGTAATAATGTTCTTGTCTTAGGTCTTTATAATACCATATTTTGATATCTGTAAAATGCCATTGTTGTGTAATAAGGGTCTTATCACTTTTATTAGTAACTAGAGCTTTTAAGTTTTAGGGTTTCCACCTCATTTGGTATAAAGAGTCCCCTTTCATTTGTAACATTTATCATTTCAGAAATACAATCAAAAAGTTCCTTTGGAGAAGATTTGTCCATTAATCCTGATTTGCAAGTACAATCCACCCATTGGGTGTGCAGGTGCCTCCACTAGTTTCGTTCTTTTCTTTTTTCTATCTTTTGAGTTTCACTCCTATCATATTTCTGTTGTTATTTTCAGTTCCTTGGGTAGTTGCAATGATAGATTCTTTTTTGGATACAACCATACTGCATTCGATGTAGTACTTTGTCACACACTTGCATCTTTTCTCCTTCATTAGTTTTGCTATATTTTTATGATTAATAACTAGCTAGCAAGAAGTATGAATTTTGAATAAAATGGGGTTTTTCTAATCTGTTTGTGAGGAGTGTCAGTTTCTGAAATAACAACTTATTTTGCTTTGCAGCTCCTGAAGGACTTCCCAAAGGATTTGGTGTCACTGAAAAGAGCCCAGGTGCTTTGCTTTTACATTGGCCAACCTGATCTTTCTCTTCAGCTTGTAGAGCAGGTATTGCTTCCCCTTTCTGTCAGGTATATGTCTAATACGCATTCTGAAGACCTTGACGTGGTATATAAGTTTTAGAGACCTATTATATTTATTACTAATCTAATTGAATAGTATTTCAAAAAACATATGGTGTATCTCATAAAAGATGCATGATGATTCAATTTTCTCATACGGGGTTTTCTATGGAATTGAAAATTGCTTTGGTGAGCAGTTAAGAAAGATATTCTTTCATTTCCTTCTAGGTTTTTTTTATCTACTATGCATGCCAGAAAAGAATTAAACAACCAATAGAAGTTAGCCTGTAACAGGAGTCAGGACATTTCTCTTACACTCTACCTTTCAATCTGAAAATTATATGTTCAGAAGAGTCTGAGATTTTCTATTCATAGATTCTGACTTATCAAGGCAGGTTTTGCCAGCAAATCAAGGTGAAAACTATATATATGGAATGCTTTCATTTTCTTTACTGGAGGTTGGGTGAATGGGGGATGCAGAATTGGCTTCAAGGAAAGGCTTGACAATCAAAAGTGATGACCCATGGTCTCAGCATGCGGTGTGTGCCACAACACAGCAGACACTTAGCATGCTGTATTTTAAATTTTTATCCAAGATTGATGGCTTATTTTTTGCATTGCATTTGAAAAATAGTATTTTGTTTTGGTTGGGGGCACCTACTTTATTTGTGTTAATCATTTTACAACATGTCTTTGATCTCCATTAGTTTTTGGTACAGCTATGTCATGTGTTTCAGCATGAATGTCGCTTTAAGGAGGCAGTCCAATTTATGAAAACATGTTTGGATTCATGGAATGCTTGTTGTTCATTCATGTGAAGTAGTCTTTTCCCTCTTCTATCACTGTTCAGTGATCCATACATTACAGATGGTAGGTAGTTTGCAAAGTGGGTTCGATCATGCACTGACATATTTTAGGGTGCCAGGTATACTCACAATTGGTGGCATCTAGTGTTATGTTACTTGGAAGGCCATGCACATTTGAGTAAAGTGCTCCATATATATGACTCCCATATCTTGGCTTCTTTGCAAAGAGAGAATGTTGATCCTTCACACGTCATGATTACTATAACCTTTCTCCATTTTTGCTAAATTGGGAGAGTGACCTGGTCTAAGATATTCTTAAGATTACTTGCTCTTGGTTTTCATTTGCAATCGGCTGTCTTTTGGGTTCTCAGGTTTACTTGAATGCTCTAGGGTTGCTGTTGAATATTCATGTGCATGGACATTCTGGTATTATTGATGATAGAATGAGAGATCTTTCATATCACCTTCTGGATCAAGTGAGTACTTACAATCATGATATACATATTGGAAATGCATGGTCCAAAAGGTTTATGCTGATGTCTGATAAGTTAATTGCTTCACCTTGTCCTATCTTATTCTGAATAAATGTGATTTAAAACACTAGATGAGATTATGACTATAACAGACATTTACCTATGCAGATTTGACTTCATGATTTATATATTAGACCAAACAATCAAATGGGATTGACATGTAAATATCAGAAAGAATTATATAGCCATACACGACAGTCACCAAAGAAAGGGGCTTTTTAGAAACATGGGAAAAATAGATTACAAATGGATGAAAAGACTATTGTTTGAGTGAGAAGTTAAGAATGATTTAAGTGTTGCAACCCCAAAACCTCAGTCAATATTAAATTGACATCATGAAGTAAGAAGAGGTAGCAGAGCACATCTAGAAAAGCATAAATATTTACATAAGAAAGACACGTTATCCAAGATAAGAAAGGCTGACTCAGACCCAAAATGCAGCTTGCAATGAATTGTGATCAAGGCTGGCATCAAATCACAGTGCTGAAATTGAGATGACCAGGGAAGAAGCTCCAGTCACTGGACAATGTAAAACATGGCTAACAACCATGAATGCAACTTCTAAAGTGAATATGATCAGAATACATTTCCACAACATACGTTTATGAACACCCAACTGCCAGAGTGATACTAGTAGATCATGAAAAACATGAAATCTGGAGAAGTAATTTCTCTCAAAAGTTTGTGTCTATGCAATATATTAAAATACAAAACACATTTAATAATAAAGGAGACTAGAAGCAACTAATAGTTTGAGTTGGTAGCAGGTAGTTCAAGTTTTTTGTTTCTTCTTCTTCTTAGGGGGCTGGGAGGGGGATAAATCTGATTTTTGGGGTTTGTGGAAATAATAACATAAACAAGCTATTGTATTTCCCAATGTAGAATCTCGATGCAGATGGAATGCAGGAATGATTGATAAACCCTGGAAGCAGGTATACTCCACAGAAAATCTTGGCCTCTGAAGGTTCGTTTTGGTTTGGATACTGCACACCTGTAGCATATAATCTCATAGAATCAGCTAACTGGAGATCCCAATTAGGCCATTCCTCCTGTAATTCAGTGGCACCTTGTTGTGATTTCCTTTCTTGGTATTGCTCAGGCCAATACAAATGTATATCAGGGGCCGACCTGGAATGATAGAAAAGAGCCCATATTCATTTTTGTAAAATTGGGGATCGTTTAGCCTCAATGAAGAGTTTATGATGTAATTCTTGCACTTCAATGTCGGAAAGGCCATCAAATCGATGCATCCCTAAACTGATATGGTCTAGAGCCTCTCCTTCTTTCATGGTGTCCACAATAGGATTACAGAACAGAACTAGATCTCCTGCCATGCAATCCTATGTAATAAACAATCCCCTGTCCAAACAAGATTCATCTGATACCTTGATTTCTATGGGACCTACAAAACCAGAGCTGCAGTGCTCCATTTTCATTCTCGGCTTAGAAAGAAACCGCTTGAATTGCTGGCGGAATTTCAGAATTTTAAATTTAAATGGTTCAAATTACATTATAATGCATTTAATATTTATAATATGGATGACCCTTTCCAAATTTATACCTCCCACTATATATTAAATATTATTCATCAAAATACACTCCCTTAAAGAATGCCAAGAAATCACCACCTAGGAATTTTGAAACCTGATGGGGGTGTTATAATGGGAATTAAATGGATCCTATTGGATTTGATGTGCCCTCTCACCACCTCCCTCCTATTCATGCCACCACATCATAGTGAATTTATGGGACCTCGCCTCCCAAGGAGTGTAGAAGAAGCCCTTTGGCATGATTTTTTTTTTTATTTTTTATTTTTTATTTTTTTCTGCTCATCTACATGAATTGGGTTCACTCCAATATGCTCTTCATCCTTGGCCACTAGCTCAAGATTTAGTTAACACTTTGACACCTACTCCTATTGCTTCCCTTGCCCACCATGCACTCACATTCCTATCTGGTTTCTTGGGTGGGTTTCCTTTTGTCTACTTCATTGGTTCCCCCCCTCCCTTAGCGACTTTTTCTGATGGAAAAGGCTTAGCCCCGAGCTCGTCCTTGGTGCAACTTGCTTAGAAAGTTATCACGACCTATCTTTTTCATAACTATCTCATGTAGCTTCCCTCCCATCCCTGTGTTAGACTTTGTGACATCTTGCTACCTCCAACAACCATGACTCATTAGCGAGCTCTTTGCCAACATGGAAATGGTGGTCATGGCACTTTAGGGGGCTCTCAAGCATGACTGCGAGTAGAATCTCTAGCCTCAAACTTCCATGCTTATAAGCCTCTAGACATTCAAGAGGAAATGGTTATGTGAATGACGTATTATGTGTGAGGAAGTCTAGTGTTCAAATCTCTCTAATTTACATTTATGTGCTAAAAAGACATACATACACGACTAGAGTTTATAATGATAGCGATTGGAATCGATCCTATCTAGGTCACATGGGTATGAGGTCTAGTGTTCAAATCTCTCTAATTTACTTTTATGTGCTAAAAAAACATACATACGCCACTAGAATTTATAATGATAATGATTTAAATCAATCCTATCTATGTCACATGAATATGAGATCCTATCTGTATCACATAAGTATGAGATTAACCCGTTACCAATTTCTCTAATTTCTCTAGATACCAAAATAAATTACAAATTTTATTAAAAAATTATAATATTTATTTTATTATATTTATAAAATAGAAAATTCTGATTCTACGTAACATATACACGGAGAGATCAAAATGCACACATATAACTAACCATGTTAAATTTCATGTGAAGTACACTATTATTAAGGTTCAACCCATAAGTTTTAGGTGTATAGGTCCATCATGTAACATCAAATGACGAGTTGCATGGTCCCATGCTTCGAGGATCACCCATGCCTAAAAGTAATTCCTAATATTGCAAACATACATAGTACCTCTTGTGTATGCAACCTTGTGTATCTCTAGTCATACATCATTTTCTACTACGGCCACTACTCACCTTTTGAGGGTTGTCCGACCAACATATGTGGCTATCTTCTTACTCCAAGCCTTCCGAGCTCTATGCCTAGAGTAATTTCCACTTTTCTAGGACTATTTCAATGGTTGATCATTTCATAAAATTCTAATAAGATTCCCACTCATAGTATAGAGAAATAATCCAAAATAAAAATTTGAAAATAGCCTAATTATATATCTTTTTAATGCCTAACTACATTTTTTTTATGGCCAATTCTTTACCATAAGATTAATAAAGATAAATGGTTAAAATTAGAAAAAGTTTAGAGTTGTAATGAAGGGGAATTGAATATTGTTATACTTGAGAAAAAATATTTTAAAGATATAATATTTATTAATAAAAGGTATAAGAAAAGTAATGTTTTATTAAAAAAATAGTTTTAAAATGAAAAATTATTATAAATAAATATTTGTTATATTTTATTATTTATGGGTCGTGTATAAAAGTGGGTTAAAGTTAGTTTTTTTTTTAAGTAATTTTTTTAATGTTTTAGATTTTGAGGGTTTGGTTTTGTAAGGTGGTCAAGGTTTGAAATTTGTGGTAGTTGAGAGGAGAAACCATAAAAAATATCAACCTTGTTAAGGGTTGGTATGATCTAGATCAGGGGTAGTACTTAAGTGCTTTTGACGGTTTATATACCCATGGGTCACAATTTCTTAGACCACAAACTAATCCCTTAAGTAATAGACATGCTAGGAACCCCACACACACATATAATATTATATAGCAACCACACACACATATGACATGCTAGCAACCACACACACATATAATATTGTGTGTGTGTGTTAACATGTCCATTACTTAAGGGATTAGAGTATGGTCTAAGAAATTGCAACCCATGGTTCTTTAAACTGTAAAAATCACTAAGGTATTGCACCTGATCTCGGCCATACCAACCCTTAAAATGGTTGGTTTTTTATGGTTTATGGTTTGACCCAGAGGGGTTTTGAATCTTGAATCTCATAGTTTACATAATACTTCATAACATGACAACTGCTAATTGAATTGCCCCCACAAGCATGTTTTATTAAGATATAAGAGTTATTTTATTTTATTTTATTTATATATATATATATATATTTATATATATATTATTTTATTTTTATTTTTTATTTTAAATGGGTGAAAAAATAAGATAGACAACATATTTTAAAATGAAATTTGGTGTAGCTATGTAATTTTTACTATATTTGCTTAGAGTTAAATAATCTCTTGAATGAGAATTAGAATCATGATTGAGAATTTGCTTATGTTTACATGGAGTTAAAAAAGTCTTGAACGTGAATTAAATTTCTTATACTACAATTTTTGTCTAACCATGATTCAAATTTCCGGGAAAAAAAAATTGTTAACTAAAAAGTAAGACTCTTTATCTAAATTATTGATAAGAATCATCTAAGCCCTCAAATTAAAATCTTCTCAACTATTTTGAGCCTACAAAGGGATCAAATTTCTAAGGTGCATGCTTTTCGTTTAGATCCATCTTAACTCTAGATTTAGTGAGCATAGAGGGGGATTTAATTTCTTGATGATAATGTTAGAGTTTGTTCTATTTGCAGAGTTTGGGAAATCTTACAAAGACCCAGGATTTCACACGAGTGAGAGAGACAATTTACTTGATGTGGTTTATAAACATGTATATGCATCTCCTAGATGGGGAGGAGTAAGTGGAGGGATATGGAGATGAGTATGAGATTGTTTTGTGTGAGAAATCCATCACAACTTGCTAGATTTCTCACTCTACAATGTTTCTATGTGCTTGAGTTTGCGCTAAAAGGAAATCTAACACATGTTAGGTTTTCTTTTACATTGCAATGTTGTTAATCTAGCACACATTAGACTTATTTAGTCCTAAAATTTTGTTATGTTCTTGTGTTTGTGCTAGAAGGAAATATAGCATGTGTTAGATTTCTTTCAAATTTAGATGTGCTTGTGTTTGTGTTGGAAGAAAATTTAACACAAGCTAGATTTCTTATACTCTACAATGTTGTTGTTGGCAATGTGCTTGTATTTGTGGTAGACATAAATCTAGCACTTGCTAGATTTCTCAATCTACAATGTTTCTATGTGCTCAAGTTTGCGCTAAAAGGAAATCTAACACATGTTAGATTTTATTTTACATTGCAATGTTGTTAATTTAGCACACATTAGACTTATTTAGTCCTACAATGTTGTTATGTTCTTGTGTTTGTGCTCGAAGGTAATATAACATGTGTTAGATTTCTTTCAAATTAAAATGTGCTTGTTTGTGTTGGAAGAAAATTTAACACAATCTATAATTCTTATACTCTACAATGTTGTTGTTGGCAACGTGCTTGTATTTGTGGTAGACATAAATCTAACACTTGCTAGATTTCTCATTCTACAATGTTTCTATGTGCTTGAGTTTGCGCTAAAAGGAAATCTAACACATGTTAGATTTTCTTTTACATTGCAATGTTGTTAATCTAGCACACATTAGACTTATTTAGTCCTACAATGTTGTTATGTACTTGTGTTTGTGATAGAAGGAAATATAGCACGTGTTAGATTTCTTTCAAATTTAAATGTGCTTGTGTTTGTGTTGGAAGAAAATTTAACACAAGCTAGATTTCTTATACTCTACAATGTTGTTGTTGGCAACGTGCTTGTATTTGTGGTAGACATAAATCTAGCACTTGCTAGATTTCTCACTCTACAATGTTTCTATGTGCTTGAGTTTGCGTTAAAAGGAAATCTAACACATGTTAGATTTTCTTTTACATTGCAATATTGTTAATCTAGCACACATTAGACTTATTTAGTCCTACAATGTTGTTATGTATTTGTGTTTGGGCTAGAAGGAAATATAGCATGTGTTAGATTTATTTCAAATTTAAATGTGCTTGTGTTTGTGTTGGAAGAAAATTTAACACAAGCTAGATTTCTTATACTCTACAATGTTGTTGTTGGCAACGTGCTTGTATTTGTGGTAGACATAAATCTAGCACTTGCTAGATTTCTCAATCTACAATGTTTCTATGTGCTTGAGTTTGCGCCAAAAGGAAATCTAACACATGTTAGATTTTCTTTTACATTGCAATGTTGTTAATCTAGCACAAATTAGACCTATTTAGTCCTAAAATGTTGTTATGTTCTTGTGTTTGTGCTAGAAGGAAATATGACATGTGTTAGATTTCTTTCAAATTTAAATGTGCTTGTGTTTGTGTTGGAAGAAAATTTAACACAAGCCAGATTTCTTATACTCTACAATGTTGTTGTTGGAAATGTGCTTGTATTTGTGGTAGACATAAATCTAGCACTTGCTATATTTCTCAATCTACAATGTTTCTATGTGCTTGAGTTTGCGCTAAAAGGAAATCTAACACATGTTAGATTTTCTTTTACATTGCAATGTTGTTAATCTAGCACACATTAGACTTATTCAGTCCTACAATGTTGTTATGTTCTTGGGTTTGTGCTCGAAATATAACATGTGTTAGATTTGTTTCAAATTTAAATTTGCTTGTGTTTGTGTTGAATAAAATTTAACACAAGCCACATTTCTTATACTCTACAATGTTGTTGTTGGCAACGTGCTTGTATTTGTGGTAGACATAAATTTAGCACTTGCTAGATTTCTCACTCTACAATGTTTCTATGTGCTTGAATTTGCGCTAAAAGTAAATCTAACACATGTTAGATTTTCTTTTACATTGCAATGTTGTTAATCTAGCACACATTAGACTTATTTAGTCCTACAATGTTGTTATGTTCTTGTGTTTGTGCTAGAAGGAAATATAGCATGTGTTAGATTTCTTTTCAATTTAAATGTGCTTGTGTTTGTGTTGGAATAAAATTTTACACAAGCTAGATTTCTTATACTCTACAATGTTGGTGTTGGCAACGTGTTTGTATTTGTGGTAGACATAAATCTAGCACTTGCTAGATTTCTCAATCTACAATGTTTCTATGTGCTTGAGTTTGCGCTAAAAGGAAATCTAACACATGTTAGATTTTCTTTACCATTGCAATGTTGTTAATCTAGCACACATTAGACTTATTTAGTCCTAAAATTTTCTTGTGTTTGTGCTAGAAGGAAATATAGCATGTGTTAGATTTCTTTCAAATTTAAATGTGCTTGTGTTTGTGTTGGAAGAAAATTTAACACAAGCTAGATTTCTTATACTCTACAATGTTGTTTGGCAACATGCTTGTATTTGTGGTAGACATAAATCTAGCACTTGCTAGATTTCTCACTCTTCAATGTTTCTATGTGCTCATGTTTGCGCTAAAAGGAAATCTAACACATGTTAGATTTTATTTTACATTGCAATGTTGTTAATCTAGCACACATTAGACTTATTTAGTCCTACAATGTTGTTATGTTCTTGTGTTTGTGCTCGAAGGAAATATAACATGTGTTAGATTTCTTTCAAATTCAAATGTGCTTGTCTTTGTGTTGGAAGAAAATTTAACACAATCTAGAATTCTTATACTCTACAATGTTGTTGTTGGCAATGTGGTTATATTTGTGGTAGACATAAATCTAGCACTTGATAGATTTCTCACTCTACAATGTTTCTATGTGCTTGATTTTGTGCTAAAAGGAAATCTAACACATGTTAGATTTTCTTTTACATTGCAATGTTGTTAATCTAGCACACATTAGACTTATTTAGTCCTACAATGTTGTTATGTTCTTGTGTTTGTGCTAGAAGGAAATATAACATGTGTTAGATTTCTTTCAAATTTAAATGTGCTTGTGTTTGTGTTGGAAGAAAATTTAACACAAGCTAGATTTCTTATACTCTACAATGTTGTTGTTGGCAATGTGCTTGTATTTGTGGTAGACATAAATCTAGCACTTACTAGATTTCTCACTCTACAATGTTTCTATGTGCTTGAGTTTGCGCTAAAAGGAAATCTAACACATGTTAGATTTTATTTTACATTGCAATGTTGTTAATCTAGCACACATTAGACTTATTTAGTCCTACAATGTTGTTATGTTCTTGTGTTTATGCTCGAAGGAAATATAACATGTGTTAGATTTCTTTCAAATTAAAATGTGCTTGTGTTTGTGTTGGAAGAAAATTTAACACAATCTAGAATTCTTATACTCTACAATGTTGTTGTTGGAAACATACTTGTATTTATGGTAGACATAAATCTAGCACTTGCTAGATTTCTCACTCTACAATGTTTCTAGGAGCTTGAGTTTGCGCTAAGAGGAAATCTAACACATGTTCTACACTTGATTAGCTATTATTGTGAGTTCTACACTTGTTATTGTTCTTGTTCATTTTGTTACACATATAATGATGCGAGTAGTTATAGTATTTATAAATTCATATTTTCTTCAATAATTCGAAACTGTGATAATAATTTTTTACTTTATTTTCAGAAACCATGGACTATGAAGCTAGTGAGAATTCAAAGGAAGCATCCAAGGAAAAAGGAAGTTCAAGAAACACAACACCAAATTCTTTAAATGGTATGAAAATTTTAAAATTAGTTTATACTTTGTTACAATCGTTAGACATTATGTTAATAACTGGTTGTTGATTAATAAAAACCATGGAAATAGCCTTAGGAGTGGTGTTTTTTATTTTTTTATTTTATTTATTTTATTATTTATTTATTTTTTTTCCGAGCAATTTTAGCTAGGTGATAACTATTGGTGTCATATAGTAAACTTGCATAACATATGTACTTATTTATTATTGTGCGTGTAAATGGAAATCGTGTATTATAAGGTTGTTTAATAATATTTGGTATTTCATGTCTTCCATTTTTTTTTTCTAGAAACTGTGGAAACTGGTGTGCGTGAAATTCGAAGTAAAGTAGTGAAGAGAAAAAGAAAAACAAGTGATATACAAATGATGCCTCCTTCAACTGGTATGGTGGTTTTATATTTTTTGTACTTTTTTAGAAATGGTTGGATTAGGTGGTTTCTTTTCCTAGCAATTTTACCCAGGTGATAACTTTTGGTGTCATATAGTAAAATTGCATTAAAATATGTACTCATTTATTATTGTGCATGTAAATGGAAATCGTGTATTATAAGGTTGTTTAATAATATTTGGTATTTTATGTATTCCATAATTTTTTTTTTTTCTAGAAACTGTGGAATCTGGTGTGCCTGAAATTTGAAGTAAAGTAGTGAAGAAGAAACAAAAAATAAGTGATATACAAATGATGCCTCCTTCAACTGGTATAGTGGTTTTATATTTTATGTACACTCTCTTAGAAATTGTTAGATTAGGTGATTTTTCAATATTTAAAAGAACATTATGTGACAATATTTGAAATTATATTTTCATTTTGATTCATGCAAATATTTTTTTGTTGTTATTTGCAGAATCGGTTGGCCCTAAAGCAAATGAAATGTTACAACTATCACTTAAGAAAAGGAAAAGTTATTCAACTCAAATGGCAGTATCAATAGCACCTTCTACTTCTGCTTTTGAAAAAATACAATACATCTAATAAATATGAGTTTGTGCAAGATTGGTACATCCAAATAGAAGCTCCCCTGAATATGTTTCCTGATATGTATCTATTTGGATCAATAGATGGAAAAGAACTAGAGATATTAGGAATAATAATTAATTGTTATGCTTGCAATGAAAATGACATTGAATTTCAAGTGGAAATGATTAAAGAAAATGAGGTAAAATTAATTTCATGTCAAGTGGAGTATACAAATTTTAGACCAGATTTGATTGAAGCTTCAAGTACGGATTCAACAAATACGATAAAGAATTCAATGTTCAAGTTGGATAACTATGAGAGCTTATCTAAATCTGGACTAAATAGTTGCACAGATCTTTTAAAACACATTGCCACTGTTCTGAGATATCGCTATGTAAGAAGTAAAAAAAACATCATCTGTACTTCTTCATTTACAACAAAAAGGTAAATTTCTTGATAAAATACCAGATGATAAACTTGATTCTCAATTACTTGCTTTGAGAAGAGTATATTTATCTGATTTGGAGGAGAACATAACAGAAAGTGATTTCAAGCCTACTACAGAATTTCAAAAAACTAGGAAAGTTGAATATGAGACAACAAATCAATGTGATGAGATTCATGAAGCCTTCAAGAATTGCTATCTATTTTCAAACTCCTTTAGTAGAAAAGTGGCTGTTGAAAGATGTATAGAAGCCCCCAAAGTGTTCAAATTAAGATCACGAGATGATTTAAATGTTCAAGTATTAGTGAAATCATTCCTAGAAAAATTTCAAACCTCATTACCCGATGCTCTTCTGATTCCATTTGACATCAATGAGTCTGATCCATTGGTAAACTCTATCAAAATTATAAATGAGACAGATCTAAATTCCAAGAATATCAATTTTTGGATAGTTGATGGTCAACACACCATTCAAGCAACGAAAGAAATTTTAACAAATCCTAAATATAATGTATCTACAGAAGCGAAAAAAATATATAAAAAACGTAATGCTCGATTCTTGCATCCATCAGTTGAACCCACTGAGGTGATCTGCATTTGTTGTCAATTAAATTCTGCAAATAAGGTATTCTTCAAAACTCCATTTATTGATTGTGTGCGCTCGGCAAGGCATTTCTTAATTGCCAATGACAAATTAAAGAAAAGGAGGATTGGATGTTCTAAGACGGCTGAAGACAAGGTATGTAATTTTAATTATTTTTACATTTAACATTTTATTATTGTATCTATTTTTATTGTAGATAAATGACTAAAGTTGATAATATAAGTCATATTTTCTCATATTTATAATGAATTCTCATTAGTTTATAACACCTTATTTAGTTTCATTTTTACATTGAATTCTTATTAGTTTATATTTATTATTTTATCAGGTTGATGATGAAATGTTGTGCTCATTCTTCGACTGTCCAATTACAAATTTTTCTGATAAAAAAATTCTCTTATATCTTGAGGAACCTATTTGGGATAAATGTGACACTGTTTTTAACTATTACCAACTAGGCACATTAAAGTGTTCTCCAAGCCAACCCAATTTTGAGAACTACAAGAGAAATAGTCTACACAGTTTGAGAGCAGCTACTCTTCGGCCCCTTCAGGGATTAACCATGGAGGAAATTGCTTTAGTAGTAGATAAGCTATTGGATGGAACCATTTGGTTTTCTATTCCACTTAATCATCCATCAAATGCCACAAAATTAAAAGATTATTGTTCTAAATTGAAAACCAACAGAACAATATTGGATGCAATGGTTACATATTGTCAAAGTCATGATCAGAACTTGAATGAGATGACTCTTACCACATTCAACATTCTTGAGCATTATGAAATTAATGATATCATATTTACCAATTTTTTCAACACGGTGGAGGGGTCTACTTATGTCAAAGGAACACGTAATACAAAGATAGAGTCCCTTTCTCAGCAAGCATGTGGAGTCCTTGACAGAATAATAAATGGATCAACAAGTGTTCAACAGGTTGACAACAATTTTGAATTTGGTTGTCATTTTGGGCGCCCTAATCTTTTGTCAACACTTTTGCACTCTTTTCCATGTCAGTTGCAACTAGTTTTACATACTGACCTTGTTGTTTTGGATACATTGGCTTTGAAAAAAGAACAATTCCACAAGGGATATTATATTGAATTTTTTCGATTTCTTATCGAAAAAAATGAGTTGAATGACTTTAATACAGTTCTCTTAGTAGAACTTTGGTTTTGTAATGATGTACGCCAGTCTTTGGAAATTTCCATAAAGAACTCCAAGTTCAACTATAAAATGACTAGTGGCATTTATGAATATAAGTCCCAAAACAATTATAGTTATGATATAGTTCTTACTATACATTTCTATACTTCAGAATTAAAAATTTTGGAGGCTATCAAATACTCTCACACATTTGAAGACACATTTGATGAAAATGAGAGAGATTATGATTTTTGGATGGATTTATTCGAAAAATACCAACAATGTAGTGATGCAAAAGTGGTTATTTCTCTTTATGCGGGGACAAATTTAATCAAGGCCTGTTGTACATATGGAAGAAGAATTTCATGTGTTGTGCAAATAGAGACACAAAGGACAATCATGTTAAATAATTACAAATCTTTTCAACTATCAAATCTAGGATCCATTAACTTCTTGGAAAATTCAGGTACTACAATTCATTTTTTTTTCTTATAATACTTTGGATAATATTTTGTTCATATTTCTTAATTGTCAAAGTGTTTACTAAAATAATTAATGATGGAGATTCTAAAACAGAGAATGATGAAAGTGGGAAGCAAAAAAATAATCAACATAGTGCTCATGATGTTGAAAAAAGTATAGAGATGGAAATAGGAGGAGAAGGAGGAGAGGAAGAAGTTATCATACTAGGTACATAATTTTTTTGGTTTTTGCTCTTGATAATTTTTCAATTTATTTAATTTCCATATTCATAACATTTTTGGATGACTATTACAGGGAATTATGAGATGAATGGAATTAATCAAGACAATGACCATGGAACGATGGAGATAGAAATGGGTATTAATCAACATAACTCTATCTTTATTTTATTTTATTATTATTCTAAATTATTATTTTTATTATCGTGATTCATATCATTTCATATGTTGATTGTAGTTGGAAATAAAGAGAATGAATATAATGACCAGGGGACAGTCCTGCAAAACTACAATCAAGACCAAAATATTATTATGGACGATTATAGATGATTCTTTTTTTGTATAGTTGTTTAATAAATTTTGTTCATTGCCACAATTTATAACATTTTTTTATGTTTATTATAGCGACAAGCAAGGAGAACCAAGACATTGATCAAATGAAAGTTAAAGAAAACTTTAATCAAGAACAAAATATAACATCAGGTACTTATAATTTGTCCACTTGTTTTCCTTATTATTTAATGATTCTATTCATTTTCACAATTCAAAATATTTTATATGTTCAATTTGGAGACAACTAAAGGTAACAAAGATGATGATGAGGTGCAATGTTACAAATATGAAGATAATGTCATATCAGATACTTATAACTTGTCTTATTGTTTATCTTATTATTCTTCAAACTCTAATTCTTGTAATTACCATAACGTTGTATATTTTTATTATAGGAACAAATAAAAAAGATAAAATTAACAATCAAAATAATGTTAAAGGTGTGTGTGTGTGTGTTTTTTTCTTTTTAAAGGTTGCATTACTAATGTTTTTCTTGGTATTGGTATTTGATTGAAGGTTTAATAGGAAGTACAATTGGTATTTGATTGAAGGTTTAATATGTTTACTCTAGGTTCTATCAAGATGATAAAAGAAATTATTGTTTCATCTATAAATAGTGCGAAAACCTCTCAAGGTAAGTGTATCGTTTCAACAATTTTTTTAGTAATTTTTGTAACATGAATAAAATGGTTTGACTAGATTATTTTCCATTGTGTTGCAGCCAAAATAACTGAAAAGAAACTAGTTATTTTTGAAATAAAAGGGCATTTTTTATCATAGCATCGATGATGAAGCAACAAACAAAGGGCATATTGAGAAAATGGGAGCTGATGCTGATTACACAATAGAGAAAAAATTATTTTGGATTCATCCACATGCAAAATCATTTTTTGAAATGTGTTTCAAAAATGAATCTCTTGACATTGCAATTTGGACGATAGCTTTGAAACAAAGCACAACAAGATTTCTAAAAAAGTTGGTTTCAGAAACATTACAAGATAAACTTTTGTTTAAGTGGATTGCTTCAGACTGTAAACCACAAAAGGGACATAAGGTCATTGACAATCCAACGAAAGTTATACACACTAAATCATTGAAAAAAGTGTGGGAAATGCATACCCAATATGACGCAACCAATACTATTATAGTTGATTGTTTAATTGAGAGAGTGAAAGAGAATCCAAAAGAAAATGTGATTCTTGCCCCTCCATTCATTGGAGCAATTCAAGGGGATAATTTGTTGATCAATGAGCTATGGAGAATATTGCATAAACTCAACAAGGCTACGGATGTGCGAGCTATTTTGAAGGATGTTCAATTACATTTAGAAGTACCTTAAGATTACCGATGTCTATTTCATGCTATTATATGTATGACATCATGAATTATTACTTTTATTTCACAGCACTAATAAAAGAATTGTTGATTTGGTTTGTCATTACCAAAAATAAAATATTTTATTTTTCTTTATTTTTGGTGAGATGAATGGTCATTTAATGTTTTCATATCAAAATTTCCCATGCTATATTTTTTTTACAGTGGATTACATTGTATGTAAAATTAATAGATAACTGGTCTATTTGTTTTAATTAGATCATTACAATTATTTGCTTTAAATGTGGTTTAAGTTATTGTTATACCTCTTATAAATTAGTAATGTGAAGGATGACCCATGGCATTCTTATAACCTTTTTTATTCCATATAAGTTGAAAAACTATATTAAGTTGTATGTAGCACCAACAATAAACATACAATTTGTACTAAAAGAAGCACCAAAAGAAACTAAGGTAGAAACTCTATAAATTAACATATAATTAATTAGGTTTGAAATTTAAAAATTGTATTATATTTTTCAATTGCAATTAAATAAATCATTATAAGTCTTAAAATCATTGATTTAAATGGTGGGTCAATGCATTCTTATAAGACTTTTATTCCATACAAATTAAATAAAGGTATTAGGTTGTATGTATGAAGTAAACATATTATTTGTTTGTTCATTTTAATGGGGCAATTGTATTTGTATTTTGTGATACTCTGAACTCATTGTAAAATTACCTTAGCATACAAATGGAAATAATTCATAATAAATATTAACATCATTTTTAAAATGATAGGTTTCTATGTCCTTAAGCAATGAAGTGTTGAGGTGAAGATATGTTAATATCATACATGTGGTTACAGTGCAGATGCAGATGGGCATTACTACAAGTCAGAAGATGTTGTTTATATTTGAAATGGAAGGAGTATTCTTCCTATAATGCACCAAAGATGAACAAAATTTTCATATTCAAAGAGAACCAGATTGGCAGTTTGGTGATAGGTCCTTTTTTTTAAGGCCTTTTCAGTTAGAAGAATTAAAATATTGCTTAAGAAACTATGATGTCGCAATATGGACATTAAATGTCACTGACAAGTACATCCGAAAAGTACTTGAAAAATCAAATATTGATATAGAGGAATTTAAATTTGCATGGGACAGGTCTCATTGTCATTTGCAAACAAAATTGGAAGTAGGGAGAACAAGACAATTTTATGAGAAAAATTTGATTAATGTGTGGTCCCAATATGGAGATAATTATGAAGAATCAAATGTATTGCTAATAGATACAAAAAAGCATACTTCTCAATTCATCAGATATCGATCAAACCACATCTTGATAAAATCATATCCAGGAAAAGAGCAAGATATGTGGCTTCTGCAAGTTTTATTCCCCTTTCTTAAGACACTTCATCGTATCAAACAAAAACATGAGTACATTCGAATGTTCAATAGAACATGTACTTCATTGTAGTTGATGGAGATAATTTCCTTTATAAATTTGTTGAAAAGTACATTCCAATTTTTCAATACATTTTGGACATAGCTTTTGTTGAATCAATTTGTATATTTTTGGAATATATGGGATGCCAATTATATTAATATGTATATTTCTTATTATTTATAATTGTTTTTGCAATGACTTTGTTGTATCGATTTTTTTTTCTAAGATGTGTGTGCACGCGCACGTGTGTTCTTAAATGAATTGTTTGCCATTCAAATTATCTTACATGAACCATCGAGGCATGTTATTGTTAATGACTTATGTTTACTTATATGTATCAATAATCATATATAAATGTGAAATATAAGTTTTGAAATAGAACTCCTTGCAAACAAAGGTGCTATTCTTACTAAAGAAATTATAATAATTTACTTGATAAATGTTATGTGCATTATTCACTATTCACAATGCATTATTCACTATTAAGGCTAATGATAAATGTGTCATAGGTAAATGATTTGATCTTTTTGAAGCATAAGATATGTGATTTCTCAATCGATAGTTTTCATAAATTTATATGCTTAAATAAACTAATGGTTGTAACTGCAATCATATCATATTGAAAATCAACAAGGCACAAAGTCAGTTATTCATTGTTTACATATAAAATGCACTAATATAAGTGCATAAATGTGATATGTAATTTTTGAGATAAAAAATATATTTTAAATAATTTTGCATTTCTTAAAAAAACATATACATGATGATAATGATTGATAAGTGGATTATCAAGGTTTGATTAGACACTATCATGGATGAATTATGTCATTGAACTTTTTGAACTGTAAGGCATCTAATTTCATTATTTAAAGTCATTTTTTTGTAAATTTGTATTTTAAATAAATTGAAATCATATCACTTGAGCTAGAATTATATTATTGACTTGTACTTAGTTATGTCCATCAATATGAGTATACTATGATGCATTTTTTTGAAAAATACGTCTTTTAATTTCTTGATAATAAGTATTAAGTGGACTATTTAGGCTTAATGGGTGATGGCTCATAAGTGAATACTACTCGTTAAATTGTAGGGCATTCAATTTTTAACCCATATTTTTTTTCATATATTCTTAAATCAACTATTTGTATATGCAATCATCTCATCTCATTTAATTTAATAAGGAATCCATTTATTGACTTTTATTTGTTTATCATGGATATTATTAAGATTGTATTAATCTCATATTGTATTGTTTTGAAACAAAACTCCATGAAAAACAAAATTCTCTTCTTAATAAAACATGGAATAATTAATTAACAATGTGTTAAGTGGACCATCTAGACTCATTAAAGAGATGGGTAAAAAATGGTTGTATTTAAACTTTTTTGCACCAAAAGACATTGATTTTCTAAACCATATTAGCATTTTTTCATTTTCATTTCTTAAATATTTTATTTGTGGTTTAAATAATTTCATGGAATCCAATATGATTTGAAGAATTTTATTTGGCTATATGCATTGATAGAAGTTCATAAATGTGATGCATTTTCTAAATGTAACTCTTAATGTAAGTAAATATATATATTTTACAAAACAAATTATAATTAATTGATAATGAGTTTTAAGTGGTCTATATAAAGCCATATATCTAAGTGTGTAAATGTGACACTTTTTTTTTAAAATAAAACTCCACCTAATATGAAATGTTTTGCCTAACAACACATGGAATAATTAATTGGTAATGAATGTTAAGTAGATTGTTAAAGTTATTTCAAGGTACAAGTCATAAATAAATGTATTCAAACTTTATGCAACACATGGCATTTGATTTTCCCACCTTTATTAACATTTTGTAAATTTCAATTCTTAAATAAATTATTTGTAATTGAAATAATCTCATAGAAACCAACAAGAAGAGTATGTATTAAATTATATTTAGTATGTATGTATGTATAAATGGAATTTATTTTTGAAATAAAGATCTCAATGTAAGTAAAAATATATATTTTTAGAAAATTAATAATTTAAAATCAATTATTTATGAGTTCTAACTGGTTTATTCTATTTTGAATTGACAAAATTTTCTAACTATGCATTATTAAATCAATTATTCCTATATGCAATCATGTCATATAAGTCAATAAGTCAAGAAACCATTAATTGATTTTTATTTAACTATCATGTGGTTTAATATGAATGTATAAATGTGAAATTGCTATTTCTAGAATAAAAAACCCTGTAAAGAAAATGAATTTTCTAATAAAACATGGATTAATGACTTCATCATGAGCATTAAGTAAACTATTTAAGCTCATTCAAGAGATGGGCCATAAATGGATGCCTTTAAACCTTTTTCACCATATGACATGCTTTTCCCATCAATATTAACATTTTGTAGATTTCAATTCTTAAATAAACTATTTGTACTTAAAATAATCTCATAGAATCCAACAAGAATCAGAAGTTATTTATTGAATTTCATTTAGTTATATGTATTCATATAAGTTTATAATTGTAATTTATTTTTGAAATAAAGCTATTAATGTAAGTAAAGATATATCTTATACAAAACTAATTATAATTAATTGGTAATAAACTTTAAGTGGTTTATTCAAACTACATGAAAAATCAAGTGTCATAGATGAATGCCTTTTAATACATATTTAATCTTCAAAATCAATATCTTAATGATAATTTATTTGTATTTACATTAAGTATTTAATAATTAAAGAACACGGGGACTTATATAAATTTCAACTAAAATACATGAGTTATGTTTCACACTTATTTCTTCCCCATTAAAAATGCTTATCATTTTCTCTTCTTAGTGAAAGTAATGATCAATCATGGTTTTCCATACAATTGGTTGACACTAAATTTACATCGAGACTATTATTGGTTTTGACAATGTTGACAAGGAGAGATCAATATCCACACTACCATCAACTGTGCTAATATTTGAAAACCCTTGCCTCCACTACTTACAAGAAGTCACCACTAAAGTTTCTTGTTTACTTCAATTTGTGACACTGTCCATCATAATGGAATGACTTGAATACCCATTTAAGAACTCTCATTTGATGTACTTGGATTTGAGTGGAGATAGATCAATGGTGCCTAACCTTCTTGAAATACCTAGATCAACAATGTATAACTTTTATAGTGGATGTCTGCATGCTATGAAGATGAATGATGACCCCCTCATTAGTGCTTCATAAAGGCACATAGGGACTATAGGAAATTGAGCACAAGAACATTTTACTAAGGTTTTAGTAGACTAGTTTCAAAGAAATGCAAGGGACACTTATCGTTGTCATTTACAATAAGATCTTCACATCACCATCATTCAATCAACAAATCCCCCGTAGGTTGGGGGAAAGGGGGTTAGAGTTGCCATACTAATATGATTTAGCTTAAATCAATTTCTTCTAACAGTTTGATTTCACACTCCTTTTGTGTATTGATACTATTGTACATAACAACCCCATGTTTGACCTATTCATGATCTCTAATTGGTTTGAAATTACTAAAATTATTTTAATGTTGAATCAAGTTAATATGACGATTTACAAAAATATGAATGTTGTTGAAGGCCTTGTAATAAAATACTTGCAAACAAAGGTGCTATTCTTACTAAAGAAATTATAATGATTTACTTGATAAATGTTATGTGCATTATTCACTATTCACAATGCATAATTCACTAGTAAGGCTAATGAGAAATGTGTCATAGGTAAATGATTTGATATTTTTGAAGCATAAGATATGTGATTTCTCAATCGATAGTTTTCATAAATTTATATGCTTGAATCAATTAATGGTTGTAACTGCAATCATATCATATTGAAAATCAACAAGGTACAAAGTGAGTTATTCATTGTTTACATATAAAATGCACTAATATGAGTGCATAAATGTGATATGTAATTTTTGAGATAAAAATGTATTCTAAATAATTTTGCATTTCTTAAAAAAACATATATATGATGATAATAATTGATAAGTGGATTATCAAGGTTTTATTAGACACAATCATGGATGAATTATGTCATTGAACTTTTTGAATTGTAGTGCATCTAATTTTATTATTTAAAGTCATGTTTTTGTAAATTTGTATTTTAAATAAACTGAAATCATCACTTGAGCTAGAATTATATTATTGACTTGTACTTAGTTATGTCCATTAATATGAGTATATACATGTGATTTATAATATCCATATATTATCATGCATTTTTTTTCGAAAAATAAGTCTTTTAATTTCTTGATAATAAGTATTAAGTGGACTATTTAGGCTAATGGGTGATGGCTCATAAGTGAATACCACTCATTAAATTGTAGGGCATTCAAATTTTAACACATAATTTTTTTTCATATATTCTTAAATCAACTCTTTGTATATGCAATCATCTCATCTCATTTTATTTAATAAGGAATCCATTTATTGACTTTTATTTGTCTATCACGTAATTTATTAAGACTGTATTAATCTCATATTGTATTGTTTTGAAACAAAACTCTATGTAAAACAAAATTCTCTTCTTAATAAAACATGGAATAATTAATTAACAAATTATGTGTCAAGTGGACCATCTAGACTCATTAAAAAGATGGGTCAAAAATGGTTGTATTTAAACTTTTTGCACCATAGGACATTGATTTTCCAATCCATATTAGCATTTTGTCATTTTCAATTCTTAAATAGTTTATTTGTGGTTTAAATAATTTCATTATTAGAATCCAATATGACTTGAAGACAAAATCACTGTTGATACTGGACATGAATGGGAAGTTATTTATTGAATTTCATTTAGTTATATGTATTCATATAAGTTTATAAATGTAATTTATTTTTGATTTCACACTCCTATTGTGTATTGATACTATTGTACATAACAACCCCATGTTTGACCTATTCACGATTTCTAATTGGTTTGAGATTACTAAAATTATTTTAATGTTGAATCAAGTTAACATGGCGATTTACAAAAGAATGAATGTTGTTGAAGGCCTTGTAATAAAAACTTCCAAATTTAATGAAATACGTGTTTCTTGGATTTGGATTTAAATGGATGTTATATATGAAAAAAACACGTGATTTGTAGCACATTCAGGTTCTTGGATTTGGATTTAAAGAAAAAAAAACATTGGAACCTTTTTTTCAAAAGTAAAATGGAAATGGTTAATTTTTACCTGAAAAGTTTTGTATTAAAGTAGGTTTGATTTTAAATATTATTTTTTTATTTAATAAATTATATAAATTTAAATTGTTTTGAATTTTTTCTTGTTATTATTTAAATATATTGTTTATTTTATTAAGATGAAATAAAATTTTAATTATAATGATCTCAAGAGGAGGGGTTCTCTATGATTCTATAGAAGTTAAAGGGTTAGAGTATTTATGGGGTTTAGGTCATCTAATTAATAATCAAATAGAATTTTATGGTATTTATCAAGATATTTAACAAGTTGAAAAAATCAAGTCAAGTAAGTCAAGTCACTTACTATATTGGGACATTTTTTCCTAATTATTCAACGTTGAAGGGCATAAATTGCAAATGAGCAATTTGAAAATTAATGGCCATATTAATACATCACTAATTCCCTAGACGTGGATGGAGTTAATCATTAAAAATAAAAATAAAATAGTTCAAAAGACCAATTATTATATCAAAAAATAAGGGGCCCATGGAACAATATGGTAGTCCCTTTCAAAAAATATCATGCAAGCTACTATAGTATTTATTCTTATATAATTTCTCTTGTTGTGAAGTGCCAAAAGGTCATCCTTTCTAGGAATAAAAGTACAAAGTACCCCTCATCCCAAAACATGCTTTCGTGATTTGATACTATTTGGCATGATGGCCTAATAATGAAGTGTGATGGAATTGAGTTAAGTTGTGAGTGTCAGAATATGATGAAAGGGTGGCTTGGGTCAATCTCGCCACCACCTTTCTCTGCATATGATGTTCATGAGCATGTTAATTCGAAGTGAGGAGAATGTGAATGCATTATCCATAGTTCGGGCAAGTTCCCATTGTGAGCAATGAGTTTGAGAAGAAGGGGTTGTTGTTTTCCTTCGAATTAGGGATATGATATTGTGCTCGTCAATCGGAGTCATGTGTCTATTCTCTACATCAATATCTAGTGCATTTGGAGCTAGTTCTACAATTTATTCAGGATAATTCTTTGTCTTGTCATGAGTAGGTTAATTTCCAACTTCATCCTGTCATTGTGGTGAGTTTCTCTCCAAGAAATTTCAAAAGTATACTATGTAGTGTGTTTAGTGTTGCACTAGAAAAATGGTGTATGTTAATGTATGATGTTCAAAAGGTCCTCCTTGTCTTGGAGAAGAATTGTGAGTTGAATTTTGTATCCCCTATTGACAAGGCTGGAATTTGGTTAAAATTGGGATCTCTGTGTGAATTTTTGGATACAAGATTATATCCTACTGTGGTGTCTACTAAGAAGAAATTTTTGTGTCTATTCGGTGATACCCCTGGGATTTAGAATTAAAATCCTTGTTTATTAGCAAATTGATAGTTAGGTTTCCAAGGATAGAGATAACAAATTTTATCTTCTTGGAACTTTCTGAGTTGATGGCCTCAATAGTAAGGATTTCATTGGGTGTAATCACAAGCATGCAATTACACAACTTATAGAGAGGCTTGAATCTCTGCAATGGGGTGTCCTTCAACTATAATTGAATCACAATGAGCACATTGCTTCCACTTCTTGCATGATGGAAAATCTCCAAGAGGTGAAAGTAAAAACAAAGAAAAATGAAGATGAAGTAGATGCACTTCGGAAGCAGATTAAAGAGATTCAAGCACAAGTTAATAATGTATCCCTCAGAGTAGATGATTTGACTACTTTGAGTAATGGGAAAATAATTAATTTTCCAAATTTAAACGGACCTTCTCATGATTCAATAAATTCTACTACCTCAAGTAATCACAACACAATCATCTTCTCTAATGTAAACGAACTTGACTTAGGTAGATTCATTGTTATGAGATATTATATCATAAATTCATAACTTAATGTTGTGTAAGTTTTTCTTTTTGATGGGGAAATTTTGTAATGTGTACATTTCCAAAATCCCCCTTTTATTGCTAAAAATTGTGTCCCTCAGGAAAAATTTGAAATCCTCTTGGATAAGAGGGAGCAATATGAAATTTCTCGATATAGTTGTGTAATTCTCGTTGTTCCTACTGCTATCCACACATAGACTTGAATGCAATACACACATTATGGGATTTTTGAGGTCTAAAATGGGCCTCCTAAGGAAATTATAAAATAATAGTGGAAATAATAAAATAAGATTATATTACATCATCAAATTGTAGAGGGAAAAAAAATCAACTTGTATTTTCAACTTATTTCCCTATGGGTTTACTCAAATTTCACGTAGAAACACTCATTGGATGCCGATTTTGATTCCTCATCTAAGGAGTACCCATCTTACATACTTTCAATGGACCCTGATACACGAAAAATAAGAAATACATGAAAAACATGATTGCAATCACGTTTTTTCATGTATTTCTCATTTTTCATGTAGCAAGGTCCATCAAAAGTATGCAACATGGATACTCCTTAGATAAGGAATTAAATTTTTCATCCAACGAGCACACCCACTCAAAATTTGAGTAAAACCTTAGGGAGATAAGTTGAAAATGTAGTTTTATTATTTTATTATTTTTTAGTCTTTTTACTTTTTTACTCAAAAAATGGTGAATCATCCCCCATGGTTGATATCATCATCTTGAATCCTATTAGTTCTTATAAAGTTTATTTGCGTTGTACATTTTTCTTAGGATGCCCATTTTAGACCTCAAAATTCCCCTAATCAATTCTAATTTAGTTAAAAATTAATAATAAAATGAAATAAAAGATTAATTTGTTAGGTCCCTATAATACTAGTGATTCCCCCATTACTATTGTCATTGTATCCTTTATTGTTATTATTGTGCCCCATAGAATCCCACTATTGTTATTTTTGTGCCTTTATATTATTATTGTTAGGTCGGCTTGGTTATATTGTGACCCCTTAGACTTCTATATATAGAAAGGAGGTTTTGTCATTTGTATCATCAAAGAATTGTTCATCTGTGTAATGTAAAGGACGTTGTCCCCTCGAAGAGGCTGAATTCTAAGGCGTTGATCTATCTTTTCTATCTTTTTGTGAGCTGGTTTCATAACATTTGGTATCAGAGCTTTGGATTCTAGGGTTTTGCTGCTTCAAACAGGTCATCATGGCATTTGCGCTATAACTTTTTTTTGTGACGTTTCAGAAGCGGAAAAAAAAACCCATTTGAGAAGAAATCTTGCTGAACCTTAGGTCGAATTTCACATCTTGTCTCGCTATATGTTCGGAGATATGATCTGAGGAATTTAGGGTTTTTGCAAGCTCCAGAATTTCATCTAAAACAGGTCATCGTGGAATGTTCGCTATAATGCTTTCTCTATGAAGTTTTAGAAGCTAAAAAAAAACCCATTTGAGAAGAAATTGGTTTGAACCTTGGCTCCAAATTTCAGATCCTGTCTCACTATATTTGCGGAGATATAATCTGAGGAAGTTAGGGTTTTTACAGACCCCCGAATTACATTCCAAACAGGTCACCTTGGGAAAATCGTCATAACTTTCTCTCTAAGCATCAGATTGAATTTTCGTAAGAATTTGCAGAAAAAGGACGGACTGTAGTGTTTTGGGTACCATTTTTAGAACCTAAGGTTGAAATAGTGACCTGCGGCGCATCGTACAATTTCTCCCTACTGAACAAGTCTATACTCAGGTCATTGTGGGAGAATTGGCATAACTCTTCATTAGAGAATCTAATCTTGATCAGACTTGCGGACTTGGAAATATTACTTAGAGGGTTACTGCAGGAAGAAATTTCAGACCTTGGAGATCCACAATTACAAAAATACATTAGATTCAATATCGAGCTCCTACAAAGTGAAGAAAAAAAATGTGTGTAGTTTTTTAAAATTTTTTGCATTAGCTTGGTTTGAAAAATTAGTTTGAAGGAATTCAAAGGGCATAGTGAAGCATTATTATTGATAATTGATGCCCCGAAGAAAGAAAATGGAAACACCTAGTAAGCAACCTGAAAGCTCTAGCATGACTCATGAAGAAGAGGAAGAAATGCAACATGATATATCAAACAAGACCAAGTGCAACAAATGTCACTCGCACAAAAAGTAATAGAATCTAAGATGGATGGTTTAAAGAAATACGTAGAAGCTAAGATGTATGGCGTGGAAGATAAGATGGATGGTTTAAAGAAAGACGTAGAAGCTAAGATGTATGGCATGGAAGATAAGATGGATGGTTTAAAGAAAGGCGTGGAAGCTAAGATGGATGGTTTAAAGAAAGGCGTAGAAGCTAAGATGAATGATGTGGAAGCTAAGATGGACGGCGTGGATGCTAAGATGGATGGTGTGGAAGCTAAGAGGGACGATTTGAAGACATATTTGAAGACAAACATGGAAGATTTGAAGACAGGTTTGACAAAGTTTCTACAAGAAATGCTTACTAATGGCGAAAGGGTAGTAAAGGAAACTGATGATGAGAACAAAATAAATGTTAATAATGATTTCATAGACTCTAACATTGGATCGAAGAACCAACATGTTCCAAAGATTGATATGAGGAAGTTTGATGGCAAGGATCCCAGAACATGGATACTACAGATGGAGCAATTTTTCGATCTCCATAATGTGCAAAACACACAAAAGGTATGCATTGCAACTTTATATTTGGAACCAAATCAGTTTGTATGGTATCGATGGATTTGCTCCTGTAAACAAATTGTCACTTGGGATATTTTTACGGATGAAATGATAGGACATTATGAGGATACAGAAAGCAACACTTTATTTAGCCAATTGGTAAATCTCAAACAAAAGGTTTCAATGATGGAGCACATTGAAGACTTCCAAAAATTGAATATAAGGGTAAAATATATTCTAGAGGAGCATAGGATTGATGTGTTCATAGGGACTTTAAAAGATAACATCCAACATGACATTTGCCTTTGGGAACCAGATTCATTGGAGAAGGCATTTAGGTTGGAAAGAAAAATGGAAAGAAAAATTGTTGTGGGGAAAAATGCCTATGCAGGACGATCCTATCCACCTAAGGCGTGATAGTGCCTTAGCAACAAACGAATGCAGCTACTTCGATTTCTTCCTTTATGAAATATGAAAGAGAGGAGATTGGTAGACTTACCGTTATCTTTCGGTTGTCCCTCGATCTAGATCCTCTCCCCTTTGTGTGTCTACAGCTACTTGCCTCCTCGCTTTTGCTCCCACAAGATCACAAGAGAACAACTACCTGTGACAAGAGAAAAACTACATGCAACAAGAGAAGGACACAATACAAAGGCAAATATACATATTCATAAATGATTTAGGATTAGAAATAAATCAAATACACTAATGCAAATCATACAATAAACACCAGCATATAGGAAAGAACCGAGAAGCTTTATTGATTGATAAACAAGGTTCAGGAAGAGATACAACCCATAGGGTTCCAATCCAGCATCTCCTTCCCAGCAGAATGGAATTCCTTCTTCAGCCCCTTTCAAAGAATAAACACCCAATGATCCAACCACAAACCAACAGCAATTATTTGCAATACAATCCAGCCTCCCTAGACCTCATGAGAGAGCTCTATATATAGGAGTTTTGGAGAAAGGATGAGTAAGCTTGAGGCTTGCATGGAGCTGACTAGTGTCCTCTCCCACTTCAGTTCTTGAGTCCACTTGGAGATTCTTACTTGCACTTGGAGATTTGGAACCTCTTACTCATCACCAGTCGAATTCCCTGATCCAAGTGTCATTTTGGAAGCTTCCTGGGCATTGACACCTTGAGAAATGAGTCTGCCACTTGTCCAAGTACGCTCAGCGCAGGTGGCCTTCTTTGCAGTTGACATTCAGCGCAGGTACACAGTGGAGCACTTGACATTCAGCGCAGATGCTCAGTGGAGCAGTTGACATGATCCAGAAATTGCTTGTTTTTGAGTGTTTTCAGGTGGAGAACTTTTATAAACTGCTTTGGTTTGCTGGCCTTGTTCCTCTAGGGGTAGGAACAACATGTTTAGGGACTTTGGATCCCTTAATTATTGACATTTCATGCTCAGTGACGCAAGGCACAAAAATGTCTATAACAGTTGCCCCCTAAAGTATGAGGCCGTTTATCGGGTGAAATGCTTTATCCAGGGGAGTCCGAAGTTCATCCATTTGCTGGGAGGAGACCTGTAATAAGATACAATACAATACATTACGATTCATTCTTCTTTCATGATCTAGCTGAGGCGGGCATTCCCATGCACAGCTTTATAAATACATTTTGGTACATAGAACAGACGATTGTCTGATGGTAGACTGATAGTTCTGGCGAAACTATCATCCTTTGAGAAGGATGATCATCTGCTGCAATGATGTACATGTCAAATGTCTTTATTTTCCTGAATATATTATCGCAGCCCGGATGGATGAAACTAGATCCAGGGTCTTCAAACTCATTCGATCTTCACTCTAAGTACAAGTCGATCCATGTGAGAGCTGCGCTGAAGTCGAACATGGAAAGACATCGCTTGATTACCGGTCAATGATGAAAACCGTTAACAAGCGCGAGAGGAATCACCGATAATGATAATGACCCTCAAGGTACTGCAGTACAATTCACGTGGCGTGAATAAAGGACTTGACGTCGAACACCACGCAAAATCTTCTGGTCGAAGGTCATTGATGTATACCTGTCGTCGGAAGTGAGAAACTTGCCATTGAGGCATGCAAGCTTCAAGGGGTTGTTCCTAGATCAACTTCTTGGGTAATGAGCTGATGTCGACAAGAAGCGATCCATCAAAGGAGGGCCTTAATGAATCCCACATCAGTGACACGGAACGGAGCTAATGATTTTAGTGGAGGTGAAAACAATCTGTGACATATGATTCAGGGTGGCGGTCATGAGTGGATGAAGGATAATGTATGGCAGTGGATGGGACCTGGTTGACTCTTTCTGAACGACTTCTCTTGAACATATGGCGACACTGATGCGATGGATCGGTAGCATTACCCCAAGTATGGATGGTGTGGCAAAGACCATGGTGATGTGACCGGTGAATGAAACAACCCAACCCGATGTGATACGGAGGAAAAGTGTCATGTTCAAGAGCGACTTGCTACCATCAAAGACTTCTTGATTTTTCCCAATTTTTCCCCAGTCATTGCTGACCAGTACCTCTTTATTTTTGTCAAGCTTGAGGAGGATAACATATGCTTGTTCTATAACCTGCCCTTCGGGCAAGCCCATCGCTATGTTTTAACGAGCCTAGCGATAGGGAAACTCGTTCTCGTCTAAGGACAAGTTTGTCGCTATTTAATGATTTTAACGAGTCTAACGACAAGGAAAACTCGGCCCTTTTCATTTTTAGAGAGTCTGAAAAGGTACATAAAGTTAACTCCAAAATTCCTTTTTCGTCATCTAATCCCTTAAGTCCGAAAAAGTATAAAACAATACAGAAGGGATGAGTTTTCGGTACTTTTAACGAGCCGAATAAAACAAGCGCTCGATCTTTTTGTGCAATAATCCCTCAGGTCCAAAAAGATTAAAATCTAGAGGAGGGATAGCTCTTCCGGTCGTTTAACGAGCTGGGAGGCCAAAACTCGGCAATCTTTTCATTTTTTACGAGTCAGTTGAAAAGAGCTTAAAGAAGACTCGTCTTTCGAGGAACGAGTGATGAACAGGGTTAGCAGCTAATTCCAGGTACAGGTTGGAATTTTCCAATCACGGCAGTGTCACAAGGATGGCTAGGTGAAATCACTCTTCGCAGCTGTTCCTCAAAATGGGTAAACAATCATATGGAGGTAAACGATCGGCCAAATGAATGGTGGAGGTGAAGGTGCACAAAACACGACCAAGGTCATTTAACGGTTGATCAGGTTACATACCCAATGGTTATTTACCGGTATGGGTTCATTTTTTAACGAGCTTGAATGCACCAGAACACTGCTCAAAGCTTATGTTTATTTTTTAACGAGCATGAACTATGCTGCTAAAACTGCTCAAAGCTTATGTTTATTTTTTAACGAGCATGAACTATGCTACTAAAACTGCTCGAAGCTTATGTTTATTTTTTAACGAGCATGAACTATGCTACTAAAACTGCTCGAAATACCAGTCATATGACAAGATTGTCTCATTGTGAGATCTCTATTTTTTATGGAGCTTCATCTCACTACGCTCTGCTCCGCACCCTTCCTTTATGCAAGTTCGGAAACGGCTAACCCCAAAAACAGATAAATAACTGGTTCCGACACAGCTAACCCAAAAAACAGGTAAATAACCGCTCTTTTCTTGCACTCCAAAAGGGTTTGCATGCCCCCAGGTATAAAATACAATTTCAAGGTTGCCCCTCCTCCTTCTCACTTCTGTTTTTCTTTGGGTGTTCACAGCTACTTGTCATCTTGCTAGTTTAGTTTTAACGATACTTGTCTTCTCGTTAATTTTAGCGGGTCTATACGATACTTGTCTTCTCGTTAGCCCGACTTTTTATAGATTTTTCGCAAGATCGCAAGAGAAGAACACTACTCAAAGACAAAACATTGGTGTTACTGAGGGAGGCTTACCTCTTTCTGGTTACCCAAAGATTGTCTCGTTAGACAAAACACTTCCTTGGCCTACCTTTTTCAGGTTACCTAAAGATTGTTTCGTTAAACAAAACTCTTCCTCGGCAATGCCTACCGAAATAGACAAAGATGGGAGACGGGCCCCGTCTCTCCCAACGTACCTTGACAAAAGAATCCTATTCTAGAACAACCCTCTTTCCTCCATGGACGGGGTACGGACTAGTCATATTCTTTCGCGGAAATCCTACCTTATACCCAAAGTTCTCTGCCGAAGCAGACCAAGACGCATGCCCCCTGGGTTCCAGTCATGTCTTCCCGAATTACTCGCGCTTATCAGGAGGACGGACCGTGGGTTGAGACACTTCTTGCGTGAATAGACCATTTAGGGATGGTATATGACTATTTACGATGTGTGATCCGGGAAACGAAAGTTGGTCCACGAGCTTGACCATTCTTCCTCCATGTGGAAAACACATTACTCTAAAGAGTGAGGAGACTACTGCTCCCATGCAATATATATAGTCTCGTCCAAGGAGTAGGTTATAATCCAAGGGTCCTTGAACGACCATCACGTTCATTTGAACAATCTTCCCTTTCAATGTTATTGGCACATTGGGGAGGATCCCTAAAGGGCGACTGGTTCCTTTATCAAAGCCTGATAGATTTCTCATCTCAGGCAAAAGCGCAGGCGAACCAAGCGCTTTCCAAGCAATAGAGGAAAGGATACTCACAGATGCCCCCTCATCAATGATAGTTCCGGCCATTACCATTTTGTGTATTTGACAAATAATTCTGAACGGTATATTGGCTGGCAACCAGGGTCTGCCTAGTTGGTTCCAATCAAAGGACACAACCAGGTTGCTTGGTGGTGGGACCGAATATACGGCCGGATAGCGCTCTAATGAACTTCCTTCCTGCGATAAAGGAATGGTGGCATTGCCCCCGTGATCATCAGAGTCAGTGCTGATGAAGAGAATCTGGACGGTGTCGTCTTGATTCTCCTCTGTGATGGTGTCATTTGAGGATGGAGCCTCTGAAGGCAAAACCGGGTCAACTGCCGTATCAACCTTTTGACTTTCGTCAGGCATGGATCCAGATGGTTCATCTTCAATGACAGGTGCTTCGGCTGACCACCTGGGCGGGTCAACCGGATTCTCAACTAGCGAGGGACTTGGCAAGAGTTTTTGATATCCAGGAGGAAGATTCGCTCGTAAAATCGGGCGATCTTCCAGAACTCTTTTCGCCTCGTCTAAGAAGGGACAATGGTGGATGGCGTGATCGCCTTCACATAGTTTGCAGGGAAATTTAGCTTTCCCGCTTTGTCCTGGAGCTTCACTCCCACTAGTTGACGGTGAACAATCAACATGGCTATCAGAGGTCGATGCTACCGAATTGTGCAGACGGGGGGACCAGTCTCTTAGTATCCGGGGGATACATGGACAATCTCTATGGAAATGGTCTCCCCTGCATATGACGCATGGCGATTTAGGCCTTACGAGTGCTGTGTGTGGATTTTTGTTAGATGACGCTTGTTTGCCCCCAGTCGCCTTAGGCTCCTTCTGCTTCTTTTCTTTCTTCTTCTTCTCCTTCTTCTCCTCAGGAACTCAGTTCTTTGACCGACCAGTTCCGTCAAGCGAAGAGGAAGGAGGAGAGGAAGATGAAGTGGAAGGCTGGTGGGCAACTCTTGTCTGATCTAACTGTTGACTCGACTGTTCAGGAATGGTGGCATTCTGAATGACATTGGTTGAAAAGAGCCAAACTGGTAGGCCAATTGTCAATCCTGGAAGCGATAATGTGGCCATGTGGGGCGCACCAACATCTCCCCAAGAGGAGAAAGGACTAGGATTTCCATCAACGAGAACTCCTTGTTTGGTTTGCTCCATCTTTTCAACCTAAAGATCAACGCGGGAATAAGGGTGATTGTTCCGTTTAAAATAAATTGTTAACGACGCTTTTAGACACAACCTGCTTTTTCAGTTTTAAAGAGTCGAGAAAAAGCTAAAGATGACTCTAGTCTCCTTCGATGTTTTAACGAGCCCGAAGTGACAAATGCTCGGTTGGACTTTTTCTGTTATAGAGTCTGAAAAAGGCCAAAAGAAACTGCTCTGGAGATCTAGGCAGAGGGTGTGCCAAACCTTTCGCAAAACCACAGAATACGTTTTACGGTACGGGTGGTCGATCTTCGTGAATGCTGTGTTCACTGCATTGCGATCAGTAGGGCGGCCGACACGGCTTCCTAAGGATAAAGGATATATGCCTATAGGGGTCTCCCAATATATACGCGACGGTACGTGGGAGCACAAGTCCGTATTAGTGCAATCGTCCCTCAGGAGGAATCACCCACCTTCGTAGAGATCGACAGTCACTACGTTTAACGACGCCGGAACACGTCTCTACCTAGACCTCTACTGTGAGCATTATGTTGCAAAGCGTTGTTAGGTTCATTCAATATATTTTAAGTTGATCTTTTTAAAGTTTGTCTTTCAGGATCACCACGAGATGTATTGGTACAAATTCCTAAATGCAGTCTAAGATGATAAGCAAGCTTTATAATCTTTCAACTTTGAAAATCCTAGCTACTAAGGGAAAAGAGAGCGACTATCTTTTCTCAAAGAGCAATCAGCACACTCTAATGCACTCTTCCTAAATCAAACATGCAATCTTATCAAAATGCAAAATGCACAATGCAAGTGTTTGTTTTCACTTTCTTAGTATAAATGCCTACAAAGAAATCTTTTTGCACAACTTCGAATTTGCTTTTAAATGACTTAAAATAAACAAGTTTACTTTTTCTCAAATCAGCAAGGGTAGAAGAGATTACAATCACTTTGCGATTTTTCGAAAGAAATACTTGTTTCGACACTTAAAAATGACAAATTCAAACCAATAAGCAAAAGCAAATGATAAATCAAACTGCAAACAGCCAATGAACTCTCTTCTAAGATCACAATCAATCACTCAATCAGATCTGAATCAAGGCTACAGGATGACTATTTCGCTCATGCAAAGGAAAACTGTAAATGACGCCACAAACACATAAAAACACTTACAGTCTTTTTGTACGAAAATGAGGCGGAATACAAGCAAAGAAAAGGGGTTTCAGATGTGGTACCTATGCTGGTTAAAGGCAGCAAAAACAGAGATCAAAACAGGCAAAAGACAGCAAGGAACCCAAGCTGCACAAGGCCACACTGGTTCAGCGCAGGTGTAACACTGTCAGCTTGACATTCAGCGCAGGTAGCCTTCACGGGACCTGCGTTGAAATGCAGACTGCCTTCACAGTGCCTGCGCTGAAAGGAGAAACTCTCGTCTCTCTCGGTTTCCGGGTCAGAAAATGCTCAAAAATCAACTGTTTCAGGCCAAATCAGAAACAAAAGCAAGGTATAAACAGAGGGACACTTTGAAAGGGTACTAAAGACTATCACAAAGGATCATCAAGTCATTTATGAGTCCATTGTTAAGATCATAGACAAAAACCCAGTAAAGGATCAAAGCAGCAACATTCTACTTTGCAAAGCAGTTCGATTGTTGCCGTTGAGTCTATGAAGTAAACAATGATGCAAGCTCAAACAAAATGACTTAAAACAAAGCTCTTCCCCAGCGGAGTCGCCAATTTGTTGTGGGGAAAAATGCCTATGCAAGACGATCCTATCCACCTAAGGCGTGATAGTGCCTTAGCAACAAACGAATGCAGCTACTTCGATTTCTTCCTTTATGAAATATGAAAGAGAGGAGATTGGTAGACTTACCGTTATCTTTCGGTTGTCCCTCGATCTAGATCCTCTCCCCTTTGTGTGTCTACAGCTACTTGCCTCCTCGCTTTTGCTCCCACAAGATCACAAGAGAACAGCTACCTGTGACAAGAGAACAGCTACATGCAACAAGAGAAGGACACAATACAAAAGGCAAATATACATATTCATAAATGATTCAGGATTAGAAATAAATCAAATACACTAATGCAAATCATACAATAAACACCAGCATATAGGAAAGAACCGAGAAGCTTTATTGATTGATAAACAAGGTTCAGGAAGAGATACAACCCATAGGGTTCCAATCCAGCATCTCCTTCCCAGCAGAATGGAATTCCTTCTTCAGCCCCTTTCAAAGCATAAACACCCAATGATCCAACCACAAACCAACAGCAATTCTTTGCAATACAATCCAGCCTCCCTAGACCTCATGAGAGAGCTCTAAATATAGGAGTTTTGGAGAAAGGATGAGTCAGCTTGAGGCTTGCATGGAGCTGACTAGTGTCCTCTCCCACTTCAGTTCTTGAGTCCACTTGGAGATTCTTACTTCCACTTGGAGATTTGGAACCTCTTACTCATCACCAGTCGAATTCCCTGATCCAAGTGTCATTTTGGAAGCTTCCTGGGCATTGACACCTTGAGAAATGAGTCTGCCACTTGTCCAAGTACGCTCAGCGCAGGTGGCCTTCTTTGCAGTTGACATTCAGCGCAGGTACACAGTGGAGCACTTGACATTCAGCGCAGATGCTCAGTGGAGTAGTTGACATGATCCAGAAATTGCTTGTTTTTGAGTGTTTTCAGGTGGAGAACTTTTATAAACTGCTGTGGTTTGTTGGCCTTGTTCCTCTAGGGGTAGGAACAACATGTTTAGGGACTTTGGATCCCTTAATTATTGACATTTCATGCTCAGTGACGCAAGGCACAAAAATGTCTATAACAAAAATTATGGCAACAAGGAAGCCTACCACTCACAATCATAAAGATAGAAGTGTCGCTGCCCCTAGCCATCCACAACCTACAAGGTTGACACCACAACAATTGGAAGAAAAAAGAGCAAAAAGGCTGTGTTATAGTTGTGATAGCAAATACACTAAAGGTCATAAGTGTGCCGAGAAGAAATTATTTTACATAGATTGTGAAGAGGAGGAAGAAAAGGAACAAGAAACACTAAAAGAAGAGGATATACACCAGGAAAAAACTTTAGAAAAAGAAGAAATTAATCAAACCATATCTTGTAATGCATTGGCTGGAATTACCACTCCTCAAACTATCAAGATAGAAGGGAATATCAAGAAGAAAAAGGTAATAGTGTTGATTGATTCGGGAAGTACCCATAATTTTATTCATTGTAAGATAGCCAAGGAATTGAATTGCTTCCTATATCTAGCACCAGAGTGTCAAGTGATGGTTGCAAGTGGAGGAACCATAAATTGCTCAGGAAAGTGCCATAATATCAAGCTATCCATGGGAGAATATGTATTGAATAGCCCAATGCTTTCCATTCCAATGGGTGGTGCTGATGTTGTACTAGGAGACCAATGGTTACAATCCTTGGGTACAATAGCTTTTCATTTTCAAGAACTTTTCATGAAATTCTCTGCAGAAGGAAAGGAAGTTGAATTAAGGGGTATTGCAGGGAAACCAGGAAAGATAATCAACTCTAACGGAATGAAAAAGCTTCTAAAGAAAGAACAACGAGGCATAATTGCACAATTATGTTCACTAGAGGTTCCCACATCGAAACCATCCATTTCTCCAGATCTCCAAAAGGTCTTGGACAATCATTCCAAGGTATTTGAGACTCCCAAAGGCCTCCCACCTATTCGTGATCATGATCATGCTATCAATTTGATTCCAGGAAGTGTTCCTTCAAACATCAGGCCTTACAGATATCCCTATGTCCAAAAGAGTGAAATTGAACATATGGTTGTGGAAATGCTATAGGCTAGTATAATTCAACCTAGTCAAAGTTCTTTCTCTACTCCAATTGTATTGGTTCACAAGAAGGATGGATGATGGCGCATGTGTCCAGATTATAGGGAGCTCAACAAGCTCACTATTAAAGATAAATTTCCCATTCCTATCATTGATGAATTATTGGATGAATTGCATGGATCAATTTACTTCACCAAGTTGGATCTTCATTCAGGATATCATCAAATCAGAATGAATACTGAAGACATTCCAAAAACAACATTTAGAACTCATGAGGGCCATTATGAATTTTTGGTCATGGCTTTTGGCCTTACTAATGCACCTTCTACATTTCAAGGTTTGATGAATTCCATTTTCGAACCCTTCCTTAGAAAATTTGTGTTAGTATTTTTTGATGATATACTAATCTACAGCAAGTCTTGGAAGGATCATGTCCAACATGTTGACATGGTGCTCAAACTATTGGAGGAGAAACAATTATATGCAAAAATCTCCAAATGTTTCTTTGGAGTACAAGAGGTGGAATATCTAGGTCATATTGTATCTCATGAAGGTGTTAAGGTAGACCCTAACAAAATTAAAACCATTAAGGAATGGAAAATCCCCACATCCATAAAGCATCTACGAGGATTTCTCGGGTTGACAGGGTATTATCGCAAGTTTGTTAAGAATTGTGGGAGAATAGCAACACCTCTAACAACATTATTGAAGAAAGATGAATTCTTATGGACTCTAGAAGCAACAAAGGCCTTTGAACATCTTAAAGAGGCAATGTGCCAAGCACCAATCTTAGCTACACCGGACTTCACAAAAACCTTTATTATGGAATGTGATGCCTCAGGAAACAAAATTGGTGCTGTTTTAATGCAAGAAGAAAGATCCATTGTTTTCGAAAGTCGTCCAGTCAAAGGAAAGTATTTACACAAAGCTATTTATGAGAAGGAAATGCTGGCAATACCACATGCACTTAAGAAATGGCGACCCTACCTAATGGGAAGACACTTCAAGGTAAAAACAGATCATGATAGTCTTAAATACTTTTTAGAACAAATATTATCTTCAGAGGAGAAGCAAAAATGGGTCACAAAGATGTTGGGCTATGACTTTGAAATCATCTACAAAAAAGGGAAGCAAAATGTTGTGGCATACGCACTCTCAAGAAAGGATGAGGATGTGGAAGCATTTATTTGCACCATTTCTATTATCCAACCAGATTGGATAAACAAAGCAAGGGATGAATGGAAAAATGACGAGGAAGTGTGGGCACTCATTCAAAAGATACAACAAGATCCCAGTACATATGATACATTTAGTTGGAAAAATGATTCGTTATGGTACAAGAATCGGTTATACCTATGTAAGAATTCCCAACTAAAACAAAAGATTCTTAGGAAATTGCACACCTCTCCCTTAGGAGGGCACTCAGGATTTCTAAAAACCTACCACAGGGTTAAGAAGGATTTTTTTTGGGATGGCCTTAAATCAGATATTCAAAATTTTGTGTCGGAATGTTTGTTCTGCCAACAAAATAAAGTTGAAACAATTAAGACCCTAGGACTATTACAACCTTTATCGATTCCAAGCCAACGTTGGGAGGAGGTTTCAATGGATTTTATCACAGGTTTACCCAAGTCCGAAGGAAAGAGTGTTATCGTGGTGGTAGTTGATAGACTTACCAAGTATGCACACTTTTGTGCATTATCTCATCCATTTAAAGTGAGTACAATTTCTATTGCAGTTATGGAAACAATTCAAAAGCTACATGGAAACCCAAAGATTATTATAAGCGATAGAGATCCCATTTTCACTAGAAATTTTTGGACAAAATTATTTTCTTGTCTTGGTACCCAGTTAGCTCATAGCTCATCTTATCATCCTCAATCTGATGGGCAAACTGAGATAGTAAACAAATGTTTTAAAGGATATCTTCGTTGCTTTGTATCTGATAAACAGATACAATAGGTCAAATGGTTGCCTCTGGTTGAATGGTGGTATAACACTTCCTTCCATACTGCAACCAAAATGACCCCATTTATGGCACTTTATGGATATCATCCACCATCCATCACATCATATTTAAGAGAAAATTATAAGGTTCAAGCAGTGGAAGATCACATCGAGCATCAGCAACAAGTTCTCCAACTCTTAAAGGATAACCTCACCTTGGCGCATAATAGAATGAAACAGCGGGCATATCAACATCACAACGAAAGAAGTTTTGATGTAGGTGATTGGGTATTCCTACGGCTACAACCATATAAACAAATTTCCCTCAAGCAAGCTAAGAAGGATAATAAATTATCACCAAAGTATTATGGTCCATACAAGGTGTTGCAAAAGCTAGGTACTATGGCATACAAATTGGAGCTTCCTGCAGCTTCCCGAGTGCACCCAGTTTTCCATGTTTCATGCTTAAAGAAGGTTATAGGTGACAAGATTCCAGTTCAAACAATATTGCTAGAACTTGATGAGGAATAAAAAATCATATTGGAACCTGAAGCAGTCAAAGAAATAAGAAATCGACAGCTACGGAATCGATCAATTTCAGAGTATTTCATCAAGTGGAAGAACTTACCCGTTGAAGATTCCACATGGGAGGATGAGAATTTTATACAGAAGCATCCAGAACTACTCAAGTGTTTAGGACAACACTTTTTTGAAGGAGAGGGGCATGTTAGGTCCCTATAATACTAGTGATTCCCCCATTACTATTGTCATTGTATCCCTTGTTGTTATTATTGTGCCCCATAGGATCCCACTATTGTTATTTTTGTGCCTTTATATTATTATTGTTAGGTCGGCTTGGTTATATTGTGACCCCTTAGACTCCTATAAATAGAAAGGAGGTTTTGTCATTTGTATCATCAAAGAATTGTTCATTTGTGTAATGTAAAGGAGGTTGCCCCCTCGAAGAGGCTGAATTCTAAGGAGTTGATCTATCTTTTTATCTTTTTGTGAGTTGGTTTCCTAACATAATTTGAATTCAATTTATATCTTCGATCATCTTCACAAGATATATGCATAAAAAATAATTAAAATTTAGATAAAATCAAAAATTTAATTGGCGAGTTTAGGAATATTAGATATCCATCCTATATTTTCTTGCTACTTCACTTCACGGTGAGCTTCAAAATAGAGAGCAATCATATCTTTAGTCGCCACTTTGGTAGGAATCATTATTGCTTCCATCCACCATGCTCATTCATATAGGACTATGATGAGAGAATACTACTCAACAAGCATACATATGGAAAAGGTGAAATGTGTACATGTTATCAAAGGTGATTTTCCATTTGTTTATTGACCTTAGAGCTAAGCAACCCCTTGGTTCAAGAAATAAGTTTTTTTGCATGCATTTTTACACATTCACATTAATAAATGTGACTGATATATGAGTATCATTTTCATAAGTTGATTGGTATATAAAAAGTGGAAAATGATCACTTTATAATAGTGAAGGAAACTTAACCCCAAAACAATGTTTCTCAATAAAATTTAAGTTCCACCTATTATCACCAACCAATTCCACATTAGACTTTGTAAACACGGAGCCATACATGCATATGATAATGGTAAAAGAAAAGTATATAATAAATAAATAAGATTGAGATGATTGCATGGATCCATACCCATTATTTCTTTACTTGTTTTCTTAAGCATAGAAATAACTCTCGTCATGTAGGAAACTTTATTTTGAATGTCACAACCATATAGTGGTTCATAGAGGCAAAATGACATATACCATGAACTTTGGCTTCATTGTGGTTGAATATAAGGATAAGAGAAGAGGATCACTTTTATCTGGTTCCTTTGACCCCATGGATAATATTGATGGGATTATGCATTCTAAATAGAAAGAAACTGGAATGATGTTTGTAAAGTAGAAAAAGTTCCATACAGGTAATAATCATTTTACAGAATGGACACATAATTGACATATCCACAACACAATTTTGTCCAATGTCCAAACCAACAAATATGATCTAAGTTTAGTTGTTATGAATTGTCTCAACTAATTTGATTTCAAGAGGTAGAGAACTTCGAGACAACAAGCCTAGGTTCACACTCTAAGATGTTGAAAACTTGCATCCCAAGCAAGTCTATGGAAACATGATTATCATATGGGTGTAATACTCCTTTTTAATAAATGGGTACAAATAATGGTTTGGATGATAATCCATATTATCGTGATATTGAAATGATTCTTGTAATCATAGTCATTCGGTGAATTGAAATGGTTTCTTAGCCACATTAACATACATATGTCTCATTGAAATCAAATCAAAGAGTGAAAACATTATAAATTAATGTTAATTCAGATTTAGCCCTTATATTTAAATGACAAGGAAGAATATTCCACTAATATTAAATTTTTACCATTCATATTATATTTATTTTTAAAGAACATATTTTCTAAAGCCATGATTTTGAAATAAGTATGCCTCTCGTGATAATGATAAATTTAAATATTTAAATTTGTATATGTTAAGTATTTTGAAGTGTTTCAAAATTCTAAAATTATTTATATATTTAAAAACACATTGAAAATGATAAAAAGTAACCATCTCATCAAAATTTTATCATTAATGTAACAACCCTAGTGAAAATTCCATGTAATAAAAGTTAATAAAGGCAAAATAATAACCACGATTGATGGGACACTTATTCCAAGTTGAATGTTGGGAAAAATCATAGTGATGGGGTTCACTTCTAATTGGTTAATGGCTAAGGAAATTGGCAAAGCCAATGGCAAAGGCTTTGGAAATGCAAAGTGGCATTTTGGCACATTTATTTATGAAGATAATGGAAATTAGGAGAAAAGGGAGGTGAAAGGTCACAGGTTGCATGTGAGGAGGAAAATGAAGCAAAATAATGGAAAATGAAGAAAATAGAGGCCTCATTAATAAAAAGGCTTGTGAGGATTAGTACACAGACTTTTGTCAGCTCACTTTTGGAACTCTCTCTATTATCTCTCTCTCATACTCTTGGACACTTAGAGTTTTCTTGGAGCACTCTTAGAGGAGTGTGGAATAGTTTGAGTTTTGGAGAAAGAAGGCAAAGGAAGAGCATGAAAGTGCAAGAGGACATCAGGATCAGCAGCTATAATAGGTTTTTCTTGAGGGTACCAAGTTTCATGTATTTTTTCCTCACTAATTTTGGCATGTATGGCATATGCATGTGAATTATTGGTCATGATATGTCATTGGCATGGATGATTTCCTAGATTGATAGTGGATTTTCCTAGCGTTGCCATTTCCGGGATAACCATGGTGTTGTGGGTTGATTTCTTTGTTTGTATGGTTGGTTCTCATGTTTACTTTAGCTTGAGTGGAGTTACTAGTTCCTGGAAGCCCTATAACAGCTTGTATTGAGTTACTAGTCCTGGAAGCCTTGGTTAGAAAAATGCTATGGAATCCCTTGGTGGGTTGAGTTACTAGTTCTGGAAACCTTGGTTGGACAAATACTCTGGAATCTTGGCGGAAGATGTGGGTTGAGTTACTAGTCCTGGAAGCCTTGGTAGGAACAAATGCTCTGGAGTCCTAGAAGGCTTAGGTAGAGATCGATCTAATGATGGTTTTGTGATGTCCGACCGTGAGGTGGAATCATTGTCTCATAGGTTGAGGTTGTTTGGCCTCTGGAAGCCCTGGATGGTTTTTATTGATGTGTTTTATGAGATCCCACATTCATGCTTGGAATATGGCAAGGGAGCGACTGGATGAAGAGAGATTTGGCTCAACCATGTCTACAGTCAGGTGGTTTGTGGAAGTCCCAGAATTGGTTGGCCTTTGCATCATTAATATGAGGTTATTTCTCCTTGTTAATTCATGAGTATTATACTGGTTTATATGTGGATTATATGGTTGTTGTTTCCTTTTTATTTCTGTTGCTATTGTGTTGGTTATGAACATGTATTATGGCAGTGGCTATGTTTGGCTCATATCATGTTTTTACTTGTAAATAAATGAACAATGTATCTATGGCCTAATGGATGAAACTACAACAATGTGTTGAGGCATCAATGTTTCTTAGCAATTCTCAGATGATTATGAGACCCCTATGCTCATAACTATTGTTTAAACATGTATATTACATATTTGTGACATGTTTGAAGAAATCTCTATCATGGCTAGTAGGGGTCCAGTCAATCCCTTGTTCAAGTAATTGAATTTGCATCATTTTTTGTTGTTATCTTTAAATTCTGAAAGTGTCATTGAGTTCTAGGTAGTGACCCGGGCTCTATCCCTTAAAAAGTGGCTCAAATATCGGAGACGCAAGCACAACACTAGGAAAAAAAGTCCCTAGATGCATGCATACCCATGCTATGGGAGCGTCCAGAGCCTCTTGGACACATGCTTGTCCATATTAACGAAGTGTCTAGTAGTTTAATGGTATAAAACCTTAGTGGGTCTCAACGGCTAGTTACCTAAGTAGTTGGGATGGCTCCTAGGAGTTCTTTTGCTGATGTGGAAGGTTTGTGTGATGTGTTCCGCCGGTTCCACTTCCTTAACTGAAACATAGGGAGTTGAATCATATCATAGTAACTTCTCGTCACATGTTTACCCGGGTTGGCCGGTTACTTGGATAGATGTGGGAGGAGGGTGTTATAGAGTGGTATAAGAACACGGTTCACCCCTCAGACTAGATGGGTTGTGTGTTGGTCATGCATTCATATCAGTTCCATATGTGTTTCTTGTGTTGTAAGACCATGTGCTTGTTGCATTTTTATGGTATGGGTTATGGTTGCAGTGAGGTCGCCATTGAATGTTGATGGTGTTGTTGTGGAGTGTGTCGTCATGAGTTTATGGTTGATTATGCATTGTTTATGCACGTCAGTATTCACATGTTGTTAGGCCCCTATACTACTAGTGTAAACCCTTATTGTTATTATTACAACCCCCTCATTATATTGTTGTACCCATGTAGTCCCCATATTGTTATTATTGTGCCCCATAGAAGCCCACTATTGTTATTATTGTGCCCTTACATTATTATTTTTATGTCGGCTCTGATTATATTATGATCCCTTAGACTCCTATATATAGAAAGGAGGTATTGCCATTTGTATCATCTAAGAATTGTTCATTTGGGTAATGTAAAGGAGGTTTCCCCCTCGAAGAGGCTGAATTATAAGGTGTTTATCTATATTTTTATCTTTTTGTGAGCTAGTTTCCTAACATTTGGTATTAGAGCTTTGGATTCTAGGGTTTCACTGCTCCAAACAGGTCATCGTGGAATTTTTGCTATAACTTTTTTTCTGTGACGTTTCAGAACCTAAAAAAAAACCCATTTGATAAGAAATCGGTCTGAACTGCGGTTCCGAATTTTAGATCCTGTCTCATTATATTTTTAGAGATATAATCTGAGGAAGTTAGGGTTTTTGGAGACCCCCGAATTACATTCCAAACAGGTCACCTTGGGAAAATCGTCATAACTTTTGTTCTGAGCATCAGATTGAAATTTCGTAAGAACTTTCAGAAAGGGGACTTCCTGTAGTTTTTTGTATATCAGTTTCAGGTACTAAGGTCAAAACAGTGAGACGTGGCATGTCATACAAGTTTTCTCTACTGAACTAGTCTATAATTAGGTCACTGTGGGAGATTTGGCATAACGTTTTCTTGGATAATCAAATTATGATAAGAATTGCAAGGTTAGAAAGAGAATTCAGAGAGCTACCGCAGGAAGAAATTTTAGAACTTTTAGATCTGAAAGTACAGAGTTACAATCATTTCAAGACCGAGCTCCTGAAATCAAGAAAAGGCGATATGAGGAAGTTTGATGGAAAGGATCCAATAAATTGGATATTACAGATGGAGCAATATTTTGATCTACATGGTGTACCACTGTTACAAAATGTATTTATTGCATCTTCATATTTAGAACCGGATCAACTTTTATGGTATAAAGGGTTTTGTTCTCGTAAACAACTTGTTACGTGGTCAATTTTCACGGAGGAAATGACAGCACATTATGAGGATACAAAGAGCAACACCTTCTTTGGAGCAACACCACAACAATTGGAAGAAAAAATAGAAAAATGGCTTTGTTACAAAGCAGAAAGCAAAATTATGGCAACAAGGAAGTCTACACCTCACAACTATAAAGATGGAAGTGTTGTTTCTCCTAGCCTTCCACAACCTACAAGGGTTACACCACAACAATTGGAAGACAAAAGAGAAAAAGGGATTTGTTACAATTGTGATAAAAAATACATTAAAGGTCATAAGTGTGTCGAGAAGAAATTATTTTACATTGATTGTGGAGAGAAGGAAGAAAAGGATCAAGAAACGTCAAAAGAAGAGTATATACACCAAGAACCAACCCTAGAGAAAGAAGAAATGAATCCGACCATATCTTGTAAAGCTGTTGGGTCCCTATAATACTAGTGATTGCCCCATTACTATTATAGTTATACCCCTTATTTATATTGGTGTGCCCCTATTACCCCCATATTGTTATTTCTGTGCCCCATAGAATCCCTCTATTGTTATTTTTGTGGCTTTATATTATTATTGTTAGGTCGGCTGGATTATATTGTGACTCCTTAGACTCCTATATATAGAAAGGAGGTTTTGTCATTTGAATCATCAAAGAATTGTTCATTTATGTAATGTAAAGGAGGTTGCCCCCTCGAAGAGGCTGAATTCTAAGGCGTTGATCTATCTTTTCTATCTTTTCTTGAGCTGGTTTCATAACATTTGGAATCAGAGCTGATTATCTTTCCTGGTTTCCCTGCAATACCCCTTAATTCAACTTCCTTTCCTTCCGTAGAAAATTTGATGAAAAGTTCTTGAAAATTAAAAGCTATTGTACCCAAGGATTGTAGCCATTGGACTCCTAGTACAACATCAGCACCTCCCATTGGAATGGAAAGCATTGGGCTAGTCAATACATATTCTCCCATGGATAGCTTGATATTATGGCACTTTCCAGAGCAATTTATTGTTCCTCCATTTGCAATCATCACTTGACACTCTGGTGCTGGATATAGGAAACAATTCAATTCTTTTGCTACCCTACAATGAATAAAATTGTGGGTGCTTCCTGAATCAATCAACACTATTACCTTTTTCTTCTTGATTTGTCCTTCTATCTTGATGGTTTGAGGAGTGGTAATTCCCGCCAATGCATTACAAGATATGGTCGGATTTATTTGTTCTTCATCTAGGCTTTGTTCCTGGAATATATCCTCTTCTTTTGACCTTTCTTGCTCCTTTTCTTCTTCCTCTTCACAATCTATGTAGAATAATTTCTTCTCAGCACACTTATGACCTTTTGTGTATTTGCTATCACAATTGTAACAAAGCCCTTTTGCTCTTTTTTCTTCCAATTGTTGTGGTGTCAACCTTGTAGGTTGTGGAAGACTAGGAGCAACAACACTTCCGTCTTTATAGTTGTGAGTGGTATGCTTCCTAGTTGCCATAATTTTGCTTTCCATTTTTCTTGCTAACCTGAATGCCTTCTCTAATGAATCAGGTTCCCAAAGGCGAACATCATGTTGGATATTATCATTTAAAGACCCTATGAAAACATCAATCCTATGCTCCTCTGGAATATCTTTTACCCTTATGTTCAATTTTTGGAACTCCTCAATGTGCTCCATTATTGAACCCTTTTGTTTGAGACTTATCAATTGGCTAAAAAAAGTGTTGCTTTTTGTATCCTCATAATGTGCTATCAATTCTTCCGTAAAAATTGCCCAAGTGATAAATTGTTTACGAGAACAAAGCCATTGATACCATACAAACTGATTTAGTTCCAAATATACAGCTGCCATACGTACCTTTTGTGCGTTTTGCACATTATTGAGATCGAAGAATTGCTCCATCTATAATATCCATGTGGCGGGATCCTTGCCATCAAACTTCCTCATATCGATTTTTGGAATATGGTGATTCTTCGATCCAACATTAGCGTCTATGGAATCATGATTAACATTTCTTTTGTTCTCATCATGAGTTTCCTTTACTACCTTTTCACCATTAGTAAGTATTTCTTGTAGAAAATTTGTCAAATCTGTCTTCAAATCTGCCATGCCTGTCTTCAAATTTGTGTTCAAATCTATCTTCAAATTGTCCATCTTAGCTTCCATGCCATTCATCATAGCTTCCACGCCATTTATCTTAGCTTCCACACCATTTATCTTAGCATCTGTTAACTTTTGTTAGCGTGACATTTGTTGCACTTGTTCTTGTAATTTTGATATATCATGTAGCATTTCTTCCTCTTCTTCATGAGTCATGCTAGAGATTTCAGGTTCCTTGCTAGGTGTTTGCATTTTCTTTCCTCGGGGCATCAGTTACCGATAATAATGCTCTACTATTCCCTTTGAATTCCTTCAAAATAAATTTTCAAACCAAGCTTAAGCAAAAATTTAAAAAAATCTACACACCTTTTTTCACTTTGTAGGAGCTCGATATTGCCTCTGATGTATCTCTGTACTTTCCAATCATCTAGTTCTGAATTTGTGACTTGTAGTAGCTCTCTGTGTCCTCTTTCCAATGCCACCAGTCTGATCCAAATTGGATTCTCCAAGAAAGAGTTATGCACAATCTCCCAAGATGACCTGATTATAGACCTTTCCAGAAGAGCGAAGTTGTATGAAGTGCCACGTGTACAATTTTCGATATTTGGTTCTGAAGAAAATATACAAGAAACTACAGTCCGTCCTCTTTCTGTACCTTCTTACGAAATTTCAATCTGTATTATGGTCCATACAAGGTGTTGCAAAATATTGGTACTATGGCATACAAATTGGAGCTTCCTGCAACTTCTCGATTGCACCCAGTTTTCCATGTTTCATGTTTAAAGAAGGTTATAGGCAACAAGCTCCCAATTCAAACAATATTGCCAGAACTTGACGAGGAAGGAAAAATTATATTGGAACCGAAAGCAGTCACAGAAACAAGAACTCGACAGCTACGAAATCGATCAATTTCAGAGTATCTTATCAAGTGGAAGAACTTATCCACTAAAGATTCCACATGGGAGGATGAGAATTTTATGCAGAAGTATCCAGAATTACTCAAGCGTTGAGGACAACACTTTTTTGAAGGAGAGGGGCATGTTGGGTCCCTATAATACTAGTGATTACCCCATTACTATTATAGTTATACCCCTTATTTATATTGTTGTGCCCCTATTACCCCCATATTGTTATTTCTGTGCCCCATAGAATCCCTCTATTGTTATTTTTGTGGCTTTATATTATTATTGTTAGGTCGGCTAGATTATATTGTGACTCCTTAGACTCCTATATATAGAAAGGAGGTTTTGTCATTTGAATCATCAAAGAATTGTTCATTTATGTAATGTAAAGGAGGTTTCCCCCTCGAAGAGGCTGAATTCTAAGGCGTTGATCTATCTTTTCTATCTTTTCTTGAGCTGGTTTCATAACAAAAGCATTGGAAAGAATTACCACTCCTAAAACTCTCAAGATAGAAGGACATATCAAGAAGAAAAAGGTTCAAAAAGTGAAATATCACATCGAGAAAGAAGAAATTAATTTGACCATATCTTGTAATGCATTGGACAGAATTACCACTCCTCAAACTATCAATATAGAAGGACATATCAAAAGAAAAATGTTCAAGAATTGAAAGATCACATTGAGTTTCAAGAAATCAATCCAACCATATCTTGTAATGCATTGGAAGAAATTACCACTCTTGAAACTATCAAGATATAAGGACATATCAAGAAGAAAAAGGTAAGAGTGTTGATTGATTTAGGCAGTACCCATAATTTTATTGATTGTAAGATTGCCAAGGAATTGAATTGCTTCCTATATCCAGCACATGAGTGTCAAGTGATGGTTGCAAGTGGAGGAACCATAAATTTCTCTGGAAAGTGCCATAATATCAAGCTATCCATGGGAGAATATGTATTGAATATCCCAATGCTTTCCATTCCAATGGGTGGTGCTGACGTTTTACTGGGAGTCCAATGGATACAATATTTGGGTACAATAGCTTTTAATTTTCAAGAACTTTTCTTGAAATTTTTTTGGGAAGGAAAGGAAGTTGAATTGAGGGGTATTGAAGGAAAACCTGGAAAGATAATCAACTCTAACAACATGACAAAGATTCTAAATAAAGAACAACGGGGTGTAATTGCACAATTATGTTCACTAGAGGATCCCACATCGAAATCATGTATTTCTCCAGATCTCCAAAACGTTTTGGACAATCATTCCAAGGTATTTGAGACTCCCAAAGGCCTCCCACCTATTCGTGATCATGATCATGCTATTCATTTGATTCCATGAAGTGTTCCTCCAAACATCAGGCCTTACATATATCCATATGCCCAAAGGAGTGGGAACTCATTCAAAAGTTACAGAAGATCCTAGTTCAAACAATATTGCGAGAACTTGACAAGGAAGGAAAAATCATATTGGAACTTGAAGCAGTCACAGAATCGAGAAATCGAAAGCTACGAAATAGATCAATTTCAAAGTATCTCATCAAGTGGAAGAACTTACCTGTTGAAGATTCCACATGGAAGGACAAGAATTTTATACAGAAGCATCAAGAACTACTTAAGCATTGAGGACACCACTTTTTGAAGGAGAGGAGCATGTTAGGCCCCTACACTACTAGTGTAAACCCTTATTGTTATTATTACAATCCCCTCATTATATTGTTGTACCCATGTAGTCCCCATATTGTTATTATTGCGCACCATAGAAGCCCACTATTGCTATTATTGTGCCCTTACATTATTATTGTTATGTCGGCTCTAATTATATTATGATCCCTTAGACTCCTATATATAGAAAGGAGGAATTTTCATTTGTATCATCCAAGAATTGTTCATTTGTGTAATGTAAAGGAGGTCGCCCCCTCGAAGAGGTTGAATTCTAAGGCGTTGATCTATCTTTTTATCTTTTTGTGAGCTGGTTTCCTAACATTGGTCAAGTGTATGGTGATGTGGTGGTTGTTGTCATGCATGAGGTTATAATATGTATAGTTGCCATGGTCATGCATTGTTGACTGGACTCTAGCTAGAATAATGGTCATATGGTTATATGCTTATGCGTTAAATTTCTATATGTTGTCATGATTATGTTATACATGTATTACACTATTTTTTTTATCTTGCAGACGAGGTATCCTCCTCGAACTATGCTAAGGTACATTGGTTTATTGTGATTTGGTTTAGATGACATGATATACCTTGCAGGAAGAATATCAAAGATGACTAGTAAGATGGTAGACTATAGCTCCTGAGACTCTCCCTATGGATTAGATGAGCAACGTGGTGTTGGGCACTCTTCTAATTTGGCAGACACACTGATAAGCTTAAAGGAAGAAATAAGGATTTTTAAGGAAGACAATGACAAAATCATGCAGGCATAGGAGAAACAAGCAGATGTAAATGCAATGGTACTTTAGAGTTTGTCAAAATTGCAACAATCGGGACCACTTAAAATCAACCATCAACAGGAGGAAAGAACTAATGGGGCATATGGTAGTAGGTCTCATGGTGAGTATAGGTGGGATAGAGAGGACACAATCAAAGATGGTAGGTCCTTAGATACTCTAGATATGAGAGGTGATGGATGCATGTACTATTCTAGTTTTGGTTCTGATAGGAATTATGATCGACATTGTTGTCATCCATATATGAGGAGTGATAGGGGATACTTGCTAGATGAATTTAAGAAAGAAAAGACACCTACATTTGATGGGGAAATGAAGAAATCACATGATGTAGAAGCATGGTTTCTTGGAATGAATAAGTTCTTCACGATACGTGATTACTCAGAGAACATGAAGGCTAGAAGAATTACATTCAGTCTCAAAGGTAAAGAAAATATTTGGTGGGAAGATGTGAAGAATGTCAGAGGTATTCATGAGGAGGATTTGACTTGGAATGAGTTCAAGTGACTATTCAAGAAGAAGTACCTATCGGAGAGATACTTTGATGAAAGGGAAAAATAATTCCGAGTTAAAGATAGGATTGATGACAGATGAGGAGTACACTAACAAGTTCTTGGAGCTATTGAGGTATGTACCTTACCTTAAGGAGGAGAAGGCCAAGATTCAAAGATTCATTAGTCGATTACCGATTGCATTCAAAGACAGGATTGAATTTGATGAGCCTAGATCATTGGAGGAGGCCATATGAAAGCTAAAGCATTGCTATGAGCAATTGAAGCATAGATCTGAGACTAACCTAGAATAGAAAGGTAATGCAAAGAATAAAGGAAAATGGGACAAGAAACAAGAAATACCTCAGGGTATAGGTAATAAAGAGAATGCAGCGCCATCTACGAAGTTGAATGCATCGAACAAAAGATAGGGACTTCGATATGACGATAAGAATAAAGATCTCATCCGGTGTTAGACTTGTGGAGGAGAGCATTGTAGGAGAGATTGTCCACAACATCATGGTGGTAGACCACAAATCTACAGTGATTAGGAGCCACATATAGTGTGAGATGTTGGGCAGCGTATGCCTAGGATCTATACAACATTGGATAATTGACAGGCGGATCACAATGCGTCTATTATTGAGATGGATGGTAAGCTTTGTGATCAAGTTCTTTCTATTTTGATTGACCCTGAATATCATTATAGTTATGTTAATCCTAACCTGGTGGATAAGTGTGGTTTGAATAAAGAAACGCATGTAGAGTCTTGGTTAGTGCAGTGGGATATAGGTACAAAGAAGCGAGTTCATCATTGGGTAAGAGCTTGTGCATTTGATTTGAATGGTATGCCTACCTCAATAAATTTGAATATATTACCATTGGGATCATACAATATGTTGTTGGGCATGGATTGGTTGTACCTTCATATAAGAAAGGTGGATTGTTATGACAAAGCCATTGAGTGCTTGGATGATAATGGAGAACAAAGATTTTTGCGGGGTAAGAAGAAAGCAACATCAGTTAGAATGGTGACAACTATGTAGGCCAAGCGTAGTCATAGGAAAGGGTGTGTGTTATTTGCAGTGCACATTTCTAGTGACAAACGTAAGGAAGTTGAGGATGAAAATGTTTTGATTAGTTACCGAGTTCTACAATAGTTTCAGGATGTATTTCCTGTAGATATTTCAGAGTTGCCACCTCATAGGGAAGTAGACTTTTCTATTGAGTTGGTGCAAGGGGCAACACTTACATTAGAGGCACCTTACAGGATGAGTACACCTTAGTTGGTAGAGTTAAAGTTGCAGTAGAAGGAAATGCTTAACAAGGGGTACATTAGGCCAAGTGTATTGCCATGGGGCGCACCAGTATTGTTTGTGAAGAAGAATGATGGTACTCTCAGATTATGAATTGATTGCACGAAGTTGAACAAATGGACCATCAAGAGCAAGTATTTGTTACCAAGGATTGATGACATGTTCAATCAGTTGAAGGGAGCAACAACACTCGCAAAGATTGATCTGAGATCTGGATATCATCAGGTACGCATTAAAGAAGAGGACATTTACAAGACAGCCTTCCGGACCAAGTATGGGAATTATGAGTTTGTTGTAGTTCCATTTGGTTTATTAACTAATGCTCCAACTACCTTTATGTGCTTGATGAATAGTGTGTTGCGTCCATATTTGGACAAGATTGTCATTGTGTTCATTGATGATATATTGCTATATTCTAAAAATGAAGAAGAGCATGTCGAGCATTTAGCAACAATGTTGAGATTGTTGAGAGAGCATCAATTTTATGCTAAGATCAACAAATTCAGTTTCTTTCATACTAAGGTACACTACTTGGGACATGTGGTTTCCAAGGATGGCATAGTAGTGGGCCTAGAAAAGGTAAGAGCTATCATGGAGTGGGCAACTCCTAGGAATGTGGATGAGGTGATATCCTTCATGGGGTTAGCAGGTTATTACAGGAGGTTCATCAGGAACTTCTTACAAATTGCTTATCCTATCACATCATTGAAGAAGAAAGGTAAGAAATTTGAATGGACAGATGAGTTTGTGTCCAGTTTGGAGTAGCTCAAGCAGTTGTTGACACATGCACCAATGTTAAATATTGTGGATCTGAACAAAGAGTTTGTAGTATGTACAAATTCTTTCAATAGAGGACTTGGTGGAGTCCTTATGTAGGATGGACAGGTGGTATGCTATGAGTCACAAAAACTGAATGAGCATGAGCGGAACTACCTATCACATGATCTTGAGTTGGAAACGCTCATGCATACGTTGAAGATGTGGAGGCACTATATTCTTGGTAGGAGGTTCGTATTGATGAGTGATCACAGTGGGTTGTGGTATCTATTTGACCAATTGAATCTGAATGACTGGTAGGCTCACTGGTTGGCCACGATCAGTGAGTTCAATTTCAGGATCAGGTATATCAAAGGTAAAGAGAATAGGGTGGAAAATTCTCTTAGTAGGCAGATACAAGTAAATCACATAGCAGTTATGAGCTCTTACAGGACAAATTTACAGGACAAGATCTTGCAAGCAGGTCAGCAGGATGTCAGGTATATGGAGATTGTGCACATGTTGTAGGAGAGTACAAGTATAGGTACAAGGAGTGGTACAGGTACAGATACAGGTGGTGGTATAGGTATAAATGTAGGTGCATAGGATGTGGACTATCATCTCATGACAGATGGATTGGTTAGATTTAGAGACAGGATATATGTGTCATATAACAATGAGCTCAAGAAGGTGATCTTGAGGGAGTTTCATGCAAAACCATATTCAGGTCACCAAGGTTATTAGAATATGCTAACAACAGTGAATAAAATATGTCACTAGCCGAATTTGAAGAGAGATGTAGTAGATTTTGTGGCTAGGTGCTTGGATTGCCAGTAGGTGAAGGCAAAGTGTAAGCATCTAGGTGGACTCCTACAACTGATTCCAATTCCATAGTAGAAATGGGAAGTCATTTCCATGGAATTTATCACATTTTTGTCGAGGACAATGAGACAACATGAATCCATCATGGTTGTGGTGGACAGGTTGACAAAGGTTGCACACTTCATTCTAGTGAAGTTTACATTCTCTGTAGAAAATCTGTGTAGGTTAACCTGATAATGCAACATAAATCAAAGCATAATACTATAACCTACTTCTACTATCAATTTACGGAAGCTTAAAGATCAAGCTGAACAATATAACTAGAAGAAGAAGAATCAATGGCACAATACACATGAAAATAGTTTTGGGGAAAGCCTCAGCTAAAAACCCCACACTATTGTATTATCATACATGGTGGAAATACATAGGAATTATACAAATCCTTAGCTCTCACAGCTAGCCAGCACTCAGTACAATCCTCACAGATGATCATAGGTAATCTTGGCTTCTCTCCAGCCTTCCTCTTTGCCCTCCAAGCTCCTATTTCCTTGCGCTTTTCCTTGTGGATGATTTTCCTATTACCAAGTGGAAAACCAATCCATCAAAATTGTGCAATCCTCAAGGATAAATCCTTGACTTCATGCATGAGCTTTCTCCATGAGAAAACACATACAACTGATAGTATAATGTCCTTGAACATTAATCTCAACTGGATCTTTCTTAGAATAGACATGTATGAGTTTTTGATGAGGGAATCTTCAGTTAACTGGAGTAGCACTAGTTGAGTGCATTAATGCATGAACTGACTGTTAACTCACAATTAGTTCCTCAAACAGTTTGGAACTAATTTAACTAGACTTAACTCAGTAAACTGAGTTAACTAATTACAACTCAAATATAACTCAATCTTATCTCCTTAATTTAAGGGATAACTCTTGCATGACTTTAGAAAGACTTCTAACTTGAATTTCTCCAACTAATTAATTTAAAATAAATAAATTAATTATTTCCAAGTAGCTGTTAAGACTAAATTCGATTTTAATTCACAATTTAATTCAAGGACAAATTAAATTGGAATATTCTTGTTGCCATATTTCAACACTCCCTCTCAACAAGAAAGGGATTATTTGCCACCCCAATCTTGTCTCTATGGAACTCGAATTTACACTTTGACAATGCCTTTTTCAAAATGTCAGCATCTTGCTCCTCTGTCGAAATATACTGCAGCAACATGATCCTCCTCGCTACACAGTCTCTGAGATGATGATACCGGATATTGATGTGCTTGGACCTATCATGAAATACTGGATTCTCAGAGAGTTTGATACAACTTTGATTATCACAATAGATCACAGTTGGATCCATCCTCTGATCAAACAAACTAACTAGGATTTTCCGCATCCAGATGGCCTCACATGCTGCCTGACTTGCAGCCATGTATTCTGCCTCTGCCAAGCTGAGTGCAATTGACCTCTGTTTCTTGTTGTACCAAGAAACTGCCGCTGACCTAAGGTTGAAAATCCCTCCTGATGTGCTCTTCCGATCTGATGGACTCCTTTCCCAATCTGCATTAGTGAAGCCCTGTAGCTTCACTCCCTCTGTCAATCTGTACCATAATCCATACTGAGATGTGCCTATGAGGTATATCAATACATGCTTTTCTGCCTTCCAAAACATCTTGGTAGGCTGAACCATTGCTTGACTCAACTGGTTCAACGCATAGAAAAAATCTGGTCGTGTGTTCACTAATTACATCAGTGAACCCACAAGTTGCCTGTACACAGTAGCCTCTACCACTTCTCTTGAAGTAGCAACTGTTGGAAATAATACTGAGAGGGGGGGGTGAATTAGTATTAGCAACTTAACAATATTTCATTTCCATAAACAAATTTATATACGCTACTTCTGTTAATGCAACTTGCGTATATACGCAACTGTGTTTAGAGCAACTAGCGTATACCTTGTAAACTTATTATTTAGTCAGTTGATTCTTAATCTGTGTATCAGAACCATATAAGCAGTAACAGGTACAGTAAAAATAGAGCAGACAATCACACACAAGAACACAAGATATAAGGTGGAAACCCAATGTGGGTGAAAACCACCTGCTGCAATTTGTCTCTATCTTCTTTAAATAAGAAACTTCTTTTTACAGTATTTTTGTACTGGTGCAGTCTTATACCAGTACGCAGGCTTCTACCTGCAGAAGGCTACAACCTTCTCTTGTTCTCCAGCTTCTCCTGGAAGGGAGCTACAACCCCCTTAGCTCTTGTACTAGCTGATGTACTAGTACATAGGTGCTGACCTACAGAAGGCTACAACCTTCTCTTTTCTTCCAGGGACCACGTTTCATAAATTTTCAGACTGGATCCATCAATAGCATCAAAATATATCTGCATCAATCAATCTCCCTTGCACTTAACCAAAACTGAATCAAACAATCACTTCTCTAAATGCTGTAACCAGAATACAGTAACAGTACCAGAACCCAACCAGAACCTAGAACACTACAACAGTAAACAGAAGTAGCTAAAACATATTATATGAGACGTACGCTACTTCAATGTGCCTAACCTACGTGCATATGCTGTTATATGAAGGCAAACCTGCGTATACGCTGTTTTGAATTGCCGAACCAGCATGTATATGCGCTTTTTCTATACTGAACCTGCGTACAGATCTGTAAAAGATGATTTAACCTTTACAACTATTCAGACATCAGTTATACCCAGATCATCAGATTTACAGATTACGACATGCGCCAATTATTCAGATAAAAGATCAAAACCACATAAAGATACTTCTCTTCAAGCTTTAAGATCTTGACCCATCAATAGAACTTATCCTTCTTCAAGCGCTCAGGTTCCTCCTTGATTCAGATCCAGCAATGCACCATAACCCAATGACTAGTGTTCTAGATCTTCTTCTTCATAAGATATTCAATACTTGAGTACCTTTGCCTAATGATCTCCTCCTCCTTTTATAGTCTTAGGCCTTACTCAATACCATGGTCCAAAACCACTTAGAAGCAATACCTTGGACCAAATACCTGGGGTCAACACTTCGGTCAAGATACCTTGAATCAATACCATGGGTCAAAATACCAGGGACCAAATACCATGGACCAAAACCAAGTTTTCCCACATGTACACGCTTTTCCTTGCGTGAAAGTGTGTGCATACGCATACGCGCCTTTGGGTCGGCGATCCCGCATGTATATGCGGCTTGGTTAAGTGGAACCTGTGTATATCTCTTTTTCCTTCATTCTGAGAGCCTGAACTGTGATCTGTCATCTGAGTGAGTTGCCATCAAGGACAACACCTATGTCATAGTGCCAAACCTGTGTCATAATGCCAACAACAACCTCCTTCCTCCAGTTACCTGCTAGAGGAGTCTGCATGGGCTTACACTTCTCCATGTGGAATCTCCTTAGTATCTCGTTGGCATACTTGCCCTGAGACACAAACAACTCCCTATCATTCTGCCACACTTCCATGCCAAGGAAGTAATGCATGAGACCCATGTCTTTCATCTTGAATTCTCTTACAAGGTCCTCCTTGCAAGACATGATCAAATGATCATCACTAGTCAATATGAGATCATCAACATAAAGTACGATGATCAACAACTTACCTTTCACCACGATGTGGTACAGGTTTGCATCCGCTTCACTTTTTGTGAAACCCAACTTGGTGAAGTAGTTGTCTATCCTGGTGTACCAAGCATGAGGTGCTTGCTTCAGCCCATACAATTCTGTCTTGAGTTGGCACACATGCGACTCATGATCGAAGGTCTCAAAACCTCCCAGTTGCTCTATGTACACCTCTTCCTCAATCTGGCCATTGAGGAATGTAGTCTTCACATCCATCTGATGGATCTTCCAACCCATCTGTGCTGATAGTGCCAACATAGATCTGATAGATGAACACCTTGTGACAAGAGCAAAAGTCTCATCATAGTCAATCCCCTCGACTTGTGAAAATCCATGGGCAACAAATCTTGCCTTATGATTCTCCATACTACCATCAAGAGCTTGCTTTACCTTGTAAAGTCAACAGGAACTCACAACTGACTTGTTCTCTGGTCTTGGAACCATGTCCTGAACACTATTACAAACTATGGAGTCATACTCCTCCACCATAGCATCAACCCAAATCGGCTGCTGCAATGCTTCCACAAAGGAAGATGGCTCGGTCTCAACACATTCCCCAGCAAGGGCCATGTATCCAGTGTACCTCTCAGGTGACCTCCTCTGTTTGTGCTGAGAAGATGGTGCTCCCACATTCTCTCTCGCATCCTCCAACAATTTGTCAACTTCTCTTGTGCACTTCCGTCCATCTTTGGAAGACTCTGCTTGAGTGGATGTCTCCACTCCTGGAACCTCTGCATGCGGCTGCTCCGCATCAGTTTGAGTTTCCTCCTCCTTAGGAACCAACAGTAACTCCACAGCCTGTAGTTGGAGCTCCTTCTCAAGGGAAACTCGCATGGCCTTCTACTCATCAAACTTGAGATCTCTGCGAACCACTGTCCTCCAAATGGTAGGCAAGTACAGCTGATAGTTATGAGGTGTATCAATGTACCCAACAAATATCCCCAACTCTACTGTCGGCTCAAGCTTCTTCCATGCATCCTTTGTCACATGGCAGTATACTGATGAGCCAAAGATCTTGAAGTGACCCACATCTGGTCTCTTACCGCAGAAATCTTCCTCTGGTGTCTTCATTTCAAGTATGCGATGCGGGCTTCTATTTTGCAAATAGACTGATGTGTTGCATGCCTCAGCCCACAAGTGAAGTGGTAGCCCTTGGTCATACAACATTGCCCGTGCTGCCCCTACAATAGTTTTTTTCTTTCTCTCAGCCACCCCATTCTTCTTCTATCTAGCCTTCCTCTCTACCCTCCAAGCTCCTATTTCCTTGTGTTGTTCCTTGTTGATGATTTTCCTATTACCAAGTGGAAAACCAATCCATCAAACTGCACAATCCTCAAAGATAAATCCTTGACTTCATGCATGAGTTTTCTCCATGAGAAAACACATACAATTGAGAGTACACTGTCCTTGAACATTAATCTCAACTGAGTCTTTCTTAGAATAGACATGCATGAGTTTCTGATGAGGGAATCTTCAGTTAACTGGAGTAGCACTAGTTGAGTGCATTAATGCATCAACTAACTGTTAACTCACAATTAGTTCCTCAAACAGTTTGGAACTAATTTAACTGGACTTAACTCAATAAAATGAGTTAACTAATTACAACTCAAATATAACTCAATCTTATCTCCTTAATTTAAGGGACAACTCTTGCATGACTTCAGAAAGACTTCTAACTTGAATTTCTCCAACTAATTAATTTAAAATAAATTAATTAATTATTTCCAAGTAACTGTTAAGACTAAATTCGATTTTAATTCACAATTTATTTCAAAGAAAAATTAAATTGGAATATTCTTGTTGCCATATTTCAACATTCTCAACTAACGATGTAGCATAGGTATTGATTAGAGATGTGGTTAGGTTGCATGGAGTTCCAAAGAAGATTATGTCAAACAAGGATGTCGACTTCACTTCCATGTTTTGGAAGGAGTTATTTGTAGGTTTGGGCACAGATTTGGCCTTCAATACAACTTATAATCCGCAGACAGATAGGGTTAGCGGGATATTAGAGTACATGTTGAGGATGTACATGATGCATCAAAAACGAAAGTGGGAAGAGTATATTCCACTGGTAGAGTTCACTTACAAGAATGGGTATCAAGAATCTTTGAAGATGAGTTCATTTGAGGCATTTTATGGGTGGAGTTATAATACTCCCATCAATTGGAGTGATCTAATGAATAGGGTGTTGATTGGACCGGACATGTTGGCAGACATGGAGAGGGAAATGCAGGTAATCAAGACGAATTTGAAAGCAACACGTGATAGGCAGAAGATTTATGCAGATTGGAATATGTTGTTCAAGGAGTTCCAAGTTGGGGAACAAGTGTAGTTGCACATCAAACCAAAGAAGATATCATTGCGGATTGAATCATGTGCCAAGATGACACTCCATTTTTGTGGACCTTTCATGATTATCGAGAGGATTGGGCTAGTAGCCTATCAACTTGCACTTCCTACGAGAGTGAAATTCCATGATGTTTCCCCTGTGTCATTGCTTAATAAGTATGTTAAATATATTGATGATGTGATTGACTGGTTGGTATTGCAGTTGGAGCCAGAAGGAGAATTCCAGCAGGAATGACAGTGCATTTTGCAGACAAAGATGCTCATGCTTCGGAACTGAGCAACCGAGCAGGTTAAAGTGCAGTGGAAACACTTTGGGCCTAATGAAGCTACATGGGAGATGGCAGATCAGATGTAGGCTATGTATCCTTCCTTATTCGCTGGCTGAGAAAATGTTTTGGTATATGTCTTTGGTACATGTTTTGGTGATGCTTGGTATATGTACATATGTATATTGGTGTAAATACCTCCATGAGCTATGTTATAAATCTCCAATAAGCGATATGGGTATCATTTCATTATGATGTTATAATTGTTATGTTTTCATGTTGGTTTTCTTCTCAGCAGGATGATTATTGAAAATACTGCAATGAGCTAAGTTATAAAGCTCCATGGGCAATATGTTTTGCTTACAACAACCTTGTTGGTTTTATATGTTATTGAACACTGAGGACAGTGTTCCCCCAAGGGGGAGGGTTTTGTAACAACCCTGGTGAAAATTCCATGTAATAAAAGTTAATAAAGGCAAAATAATAACCACAGTTGATGGGATTGTTGGCTTGTTGGGGCCTGACGCAGGTTTAAAGTTAATTAGCCAAACAAATCCCTGTACTACTAGCCCTTTCGTAAACAGTCTGCGGAGCGCGGATTGAGGTCTCACCCGAAGTAGTATGGGAGGGTGCTAGAACCAAGTTTCTGCACCCTTGAGATGTCTGAGAGGTTTGACTGGTCCACTGTTTGTTCCTGCGCCCAGGTTGCTTCGCGCACTTTCCCGTTTCCTCGCGGCCTGATGCACTGCCTTTGCAGACTTAACGAGGGGCTGTGGAGCTCCCGCGCCGTGCTCTGCGCTATTACCCAAAATCTTACTTATCTTCCATTACTAGTTAATTACCTTCACTTACTTGAATGTATTAAGTTATAATTAGTTATACAAAACATTCATATAGGTTCGCGCAGTAAATAAACAATATACTTGCAAATTATATCCAATCATGCATTAAACCAGGAAAAGATACACATAAATATAGTAAAACTTCTCTTTATTGATTCTCCCAATGGTTACAGACTCGACCTACCCTGCGCACTCAGCTACAGGGGTCTGCGCACTCAGCTGTGGACTACTAGGCCTTTGCACACTCAGCTGCAGAGCCTTCTCCTACTCTATGACCCACAGACACACTTTACACTTTGACTCAATCACTTAGACTTCTCCTCTTCTTCTATTCTATCTTCTATTAGTTATCTTATACACTTAGAGCCTCGCTCTATTTATACAATCCCATGGTCCGCGGACCATGGGTAGGTCTATCTAGCTGACATTACATTACAAAAACTAGGGTGGACAACCTTGTGACTCTATTATAATTTTGCACCTCGCACCCACAATTCACGGAGCTTTTACAAGAAGATTCGGTCAAAACTTGGGATTTAAGCCCCAAAACATGCCTTGGGGGGATTCCATGCCCAACAAGCCCCCAACACAAACATCTTGATTCTCCCTCGAGTCACTCTGTTGGCGCGGAGATCTTTGTGCGGAGTCCCTCCAACTGTGTCCGAGCTGCTGCAAGGTCGGCAGCGCACTGAGCTTCTGCCTACTGGATCTGCTGCATGCGTTATTTTGAGACCGCTGTGTCGGAAGTGCTTCTTTGTATTAGTGCATGTATAACCTTGCATGTGTGCGAGCTTGCCTTCAAGACTGCTTCCTTGAGTCATGCCGCGTCCACCTATTCTTTCAGTGCTTTGGCTTGTTGCATCCGCACGAGCCTCTGAGTGAGGGCCACCATCTATGCAGTTCCTTTAACACTGTCATACTGCTGTTGGAGTTCTAGCACCTCTGTTTCTAAGCATTATATGTTGGGGTCCTCCTGCAGATTTGTGAGGACCTCAAATTATTCTTCCAACATGCTGGTGCAATCTCGCACTCTACTGCCATTCTCGTCCAGTCTCGTTGTAATAGTGCTAGAGCGTTGTTCTCTGACTTCTGGAGGGGTGGACGGTTGCGCCTTTAACCACAGCTTGGCGATCTGAAGGTTTAGCTCCAGCTGAACCTTTGTCATTTTGTCCAGCACCTCATGCACCCCTTCTGCTAACCTGTGGATGCGCGCCTCTGTTGGTATGTCCGCTGGGATGGCCAGCTCCGAGACACTTTGGCAGGCTTCGTCTATTACCTATACCAACTGTCGATTTTGCGACACCACTTCATCGCGCTGCAAGCTCAATTGTTCCATATTGATTTTCTGCTCGCTGAGGACTTGCAGTGCGCAGCTCTCCCTAGCTCGTAGCTCTACAGTTATCCCATCCTGCAAAACATATAAGGTCTCTCGCAGGAGTGCAACCATATTGATACCGAGACCCTTTAGCGCGCTAACCATAGGCCTGTCAGCCTCATTTGTTGTCACTAGTGCCCCTTCTGGCAGCACTATGGTATTCGTCACCTGAGCATGCAACATCTGTTCTGTTGCCATTGTTTTGACTGCGAGGCTAGTCGAAAGGGTACCAGCCTGAGGAGGGCACACCTGCAACTCCTGCAGCTGCGCTTTGAGGGCCCCCAACACAATCTGGTTCTCCTGCATGAAATTTTGGAGGGCCTCGGAGGTGACATCGCGCACTGTCTCGTTGATGTCATGCAGATCACCCTCGGTTAGGGTGATTGGGTCAATAGACAACTTCGATGCCTTGACCTTCTTGCATGACCCTGTTCACTCGGTTGGGTGTTGGCGCTTCAACTATGTTGATGCGGTTTGTGGGTCCATGCCTCCCTCTTCTTCCTCTGCTTCCTGCCCATGTGAAGGTGACGCTTGGCCCTTGCGGTTGCCTCTTGTGCTACTGCTGATGCTACCTTTTCCTGCTCAGTTGCTGTCTATGCAGTGTCCCATGCCGCCCACACTTCTGCTGTCGCTGCTTCCTTCCTTCTCTTTTCTACCAACTGTGCGATGTGCAGCTTGGCCTCATCTTTCTTCCTTTGTGCCGCCAACTTCTCTATCTCTGCGATGTCTGGAGTGCACCACTTCGACGACCATGTCTCTAGGATGTTAAAGATGACATCGTCTGTGGCTACAAAGGGTAGCTTCCTCCATTGTTTGGTCAGGTCCTTGCGCACTCTGATGTAAATGCTATGGATGTCCGCTTTAAATTCCGCAAAACTTTGAAGGTTGTTGTAGACAGTGGGCGACAACCGCGGCTTGCGGTTGATCCCCATTCTGAGGTTCATCTCCATGAACACCCAAAATATTTTACTATCACAGATCCTAGTGGCATCCTTTGTGGCCCAGAGCGAAGCGTACTTCGTGGCCTCCAGCAAATCCCTGTCAATTGTGGGGAATTGACTATCCTCCGGTAATTCCCCTGCCACGAGCACTATGGACAACAGAAGCCATGCATAGTGGAACATTTTTCCCTGTTCCTGAGCTTCACGACAATTCTCCAAAAACTCCTTGCAGAGGAACTCAGACCAGTTAAACTGGACCCCCTCCACGCACTGCTCAGCCAGTGCGACCACTGGCGCGGGTACCTCGTCTGTGCGGCACTTGCGCATAACCTTACCAGCCAGTATTTGGGTTGCCACTTTCACTGCTTTGTCATTGATGCTGGATATGGTGTAGCCCCTTTTCTTCTTTGCCAACTTGTACTTCTTCTTCATGGCCTCCGCAATGGCCAAGTCACTGCTCTTCCCTTCTGAGATGTCCGCGGGGTCCTCTCCTTTGCATGGAAGCCGGGAAATGCGGTGAATCAAGTCTGCCGTGATGGGGATGGGCTCCTCCAGCCACAAACACCCATCATGCACCAGGCAGAGCAGCTGCCTGATGACGAAAATGGTTATTGGGGCACGGTGGAAATGCGGCACCCAGAGCAGGTTAAGTAGCCCGACCTTTTCCACTCCACGCAACCACTTTCGCGGCTCTAGTTCTATAACCCCCACTACGGTGTTCTGCTTGGGCTTCATGAGGTGAGAGGTGTCAAGGTGAGGGAACTTCTTGTGGTAAGCGAGGTCCCAATCTTCAAATTTTAAGCTCGACACTTGTCCCAAGTGCGTGCCCTAAAAAATAATTTTATCTGGGATGAGCGGGGTCTGGAGTGAGCTCTTGGTCTCGTCAAGCTCCTTGGGAACTTTAGCTTTCCCTTTCCGTGGGGAGACATAGGTGGGTAGGTTTGTCGCGGGGTGCACAGGCTCAGTTTCCTCCTCCATGCCTTCGTCCTCATCTTCTGTGATGATCAGGTCCTCAAGGTCTTCTTCTTCTTCGGTCTTTATGGCGACGACTTTCCCCTTCTCCTCCATTGACAGCTTGGTGCACAACAAGTTCCACGGGGACACACATATGGGAACCATCGCTTGTTTTTCCTTCTTTGGTCTTGGCGTGCGTGGTGATTTCAAGATTTTTGCCACAATCCCAGCACCTTCTGGAGCATCCCCCACAGTCAGGGCCTGCGCGGCCTCTTCGGCAGTCATTTCTGTTATCTCCATAACTTCCTCAGCTGTTGCCATCGTGTCTATCCAGAAATCTAGCACTCGTGAACTCAGGGGCTCAATCAACGCTTAACACACAACAATTAGGGCTCTGCTCAATAGCTCAATTTGCAAATGACCAAGTGTTGTTTGCTGGGAAGCCCCTTGTAATTTATAGTGCTTTTTGAATTTGAATTCAATCATTCCCCCCAAATCTGGTTCATTAATGCTCCCTTGGCGGCAGATTTTCCCAAATCTTGCCCATAAGTAGCGTCTTAAATGCCCATCGCCCTCTCCATTTGGTCTTAAGTTGAGCATCCCATCATGAATAGTGACTTCAACGGCCACTTTTTGGCCAACCCACGTGGCAGCGCAGCCCCCTATGCGTGGGCGCAGACCTTGTGACTCTTTTCTTCTACGCGTAGCTCCCGGGCAGAATAGTTTATAGTCCCACGCTTCCTTTCAACTGCCTGGAGCGCTAAGACTGTACTTCCTTCGGCTAGTCAGGTGGTCGCACCACCCATGTAAAGTTTCATCTTGTCATCCATCATGTTTCCTGGAAAATACCCACCTTTTATTGTTACGGTCAGCATCACACACTTTATCATCTGCAACGCGCTACCCTGGTCAATTCGCTTAGTAATGTGCGGTCCAAGCCAAGGCATCAGACTGATCAATTCGCGGCGATAGGCCTTAAACCTGTCATCGTGATCGTACACATCCTGCCTTATCACCCTGGTCTTTTTGCCGAGAAAATCTTCCTTTATCTCATCCTCCAGCTTCTTGACTTCCGCGTCCACCAGAGTGCTTTTCTTCCTTAATTGTACCCTTTCTTCTTCAAGTTCTTGGAGTCTAAAATTTCCCTATTGGATTTCTGCTTCCAAGGTTCCGTGAACCGTCGTATCTACCGGTGCTATCATGCGCGGTCTAAGCTCTCCAAGTACTATAGGGCTTACAACAGTTGCTTCATACTCCAGCCTTGGCGGTGCCTACGCGGTCAGGTTCTTGCATACAGTCCTATAAGCCCATAGAACCGCTGGTACGCACAGGTCCCAGTCAGTCCGCTTCACATTGTGGACCTTGTTCAGTGCTTCGCATACTTTGTTAAAAGCTTCTACGTGGATATTCTTCTGCACACTTGGTCTTTCCATACTTCGTGGTCCCAACCGGAGGGGTCGTTCGCACCATTGCCTTACCCGCACCTGCTTACTGATCATGTCTCCTACCACGAGGACGGTGTGCATTCGTGCAGGTTTCACACCATATGCCTGTATCCACCTAGATAGGTGGGTGCGTGGGCCGGTTCGTTCGACAATATTGTCTGTTAATTGCATCGGAGGCTTCCCAAACTACATGCGCATCATCCTTCTGCATTTATGCCAGTCCTCAAAACTTCTTCGGTGTTTCCCCCACCATCTTGTGGGCATAGTGCGCATTACCCATTTCAGAGCATCAAAACATTGTTGTTTCGGTACTTCTCTTTCAAATTTGTTCAGGAAGTCATCCACCTCGCTTAACCCATCATACGTAGGCAGATCTCTTACCTCTGTTGCTATGCAGTGCAACGATCTCGTCATCATGTTACAGTTGAGCGTGGTTACCTCATGTAACCGGTTCTGCCATCGTTCTATCTCCTCATCAGAATCTAATGTGTAGGAGCTTTCACACTCCCATGAGATTCGGCCATCTGCGGTTGGATTTACCTAGTCTTGCTCTCGCACGGTTATCTTGTAGATGCAGTCCAAGTCATCGTTGTCACTGTCGTAGTCGCGCACTGGCTCTGTGTAGCGCGATCCTTCTGCAGGGTCTAAAGGTACCACTACACGCAGAGACTTTTTCTCAAAGATCATCTTGCGCTTCTTTAGATTTATCACTCCATTCATGTCAGTGGCCCAATCTATTCCCAATAGCGTGAGGTAGGGATTGTTGTCATCAACAATCTCTATTACTTCGAAATCTGCTAGCGCGCTTGCTCCTTCAATATATATCATGATTCCTTGCAATCTCCCTATAGGTAGGATCTTTTGCTGGTTTTCCATTCGCAGTTAGATAAGAGACCATTGCAACGCAAGCTTGCCCATGCGCTCCCATGTTTGTTTTGGTAGGATGTTCGTGTCCAACCCTAGATCCAGAATCACTTGGTCCATCTCATATTCCCCAATCTGCGCGGTCAATCTCATTTCCCTTCCTATTCGCGTTGTGTGCTTCTGGAGCTTCTGGACTACACGCGGTTCTCCCAGCGTGGTCCCAACACATCTAGTTATAAATTCTTACAACCCCTTTACAGCCTTGCTGTCACGTAGAATCTTCATACATGTCTCCAAGAACGTAGTAAGCATCGATGGGTCCAATTCTGACTCTAGTCTATCTTTACTTCTTGAAGTGGAGGCATCAGCGAAGCTCCTCTTAGCTTCCATGAAGGTCTCCTTAGTGCACTCCAAATCAAATTCTGGTTCCTTCGTTGGAGCCTTGCGAACCCAAGTACTTTCTTTAGGTTGCTTGCCTTTTTCATCTCCTATCGTAATTCCACTCCGGAGCACGATATTTACATTAGGGTCTTCCTCGCGTGGCTTAACCTCATCATTTGCAGGTTCTGAGTCGGGGGAGGTTGGAGTGCTCCTTTATCATGCAACCTCACTATCAGTGTGGGACAATCCTCTGTCTCATGATCAAACAACGTACAATACAAGCATGATGGTCGTGTTGGATTCATACAATCGCGGGCATAATTCCCTGGCCCTCTGCAATTGTAACATATTAGCTGTCTGCGACCTCTTCTTGGTCCCCCTCCACCTCGGTCTTGTTCGTGCCCCTGAAATCCAGTGCGCGCCATTCTTGCGTTTTGATCGAGGGGCCGTGTTTTGGCCTGAACTCTGTAGGTAGGAGTTCGATCCATCATCAGCTCATAACTTCTATAGGTGCACTCATCATGTCCTACTGACCTACAGAAATTACAGAACAACTGCTGTGAATTCTGCGTATACTTCTGTAATAGATGGCAGTTATCTATAGCATGCTTTCCTCCTATCTGACAAATCGCGCACCACAATGCAGGCACTGTGCTTGGTCCTACTTTAACTTCGGTCTTAGTGGTATTAGCTCTCCTCCCGCAAGGTAATTCGCGAACACTGGGCAATGATCCTTGTCGTGCCCCTGGCCCTTTCATTTTACGGACCATACCTCATCGCGCATCTTTGGGTGTGTTGTCCTGTCTTGTTTCAAACTCTACATCTCCATGCACAAGTTTTTCAACTGCACGTGAATCTGCTAAATTCCCAAGTTAGGATCTTGTATCAGAGTCTCGTGCAATCTCATTGCAACCTCCAACGCCTTAGGCTGAGTGGTTAGCCTTTGTTGCGACAACGCATTCCATAGATGTGGTGTTAACGATGCTACAAACCATTCGTGGTGTTTCCCATCTGTTAATGTCATGTTCGCTTCACGAATTGTGCACTTTAGTCTTTGATCCAGTTCTCACGAGGCCTCACCTAGTTGCATTGTGATTTCCTTGAATCCAATGATCAACTGTGCCTTTGACTTTGGCCTGCTAAATTATTTGTTTAGCATAGCTTGGATATCCGCGATCCCCACATTCGGATTGTCATTTGAATGCTTAATGTACCAGGTTAGCGCGCGATCCTGCAGAGTGCTAACCAATGTTGCCTTCTTTATATTGTCGTCCATGACACCCTGTGCTTCCCATATAGCTTTTATCATGAACCAAAACTGGTCTGGATCTTCATTCCCTACTCCCTTGAACACTGGTAGCTTTATCGTGCTTGCCATACTGCTTCGTGATGGTGGTGGAGGTGGTATGGGTGAAGACAGGGGTGAAGACGGTGAAACTAGTGGTGGTGTGGGTGGGGGTGGTATGCGCGGAATTCTCTGCCTTATCAGATTGATCACACTTCTTGGCGAGACCTTCGCAAGCTCTTCTTCGCCCCCTCGTGGAGGTGAAATCAAGGGGCTAGTTTCTAGTTCTATGCTACCTTCATTTCTGTAGATTCTCCCACTCTGCGTAGCCCCAAACATCAATTTATTCGCATAACCCGCTTTTCCTACAGTAGCATTTTAATCTAATTGTTCAAAGATTTAACTTACTTACCTCGCAGTCCCTTGAGGAAGTGTCGTTTTGCCTCGCTATAGCTGACTAAAGTATCTACCGTGAATTCGGTGATGAATCCTCCTATGATTCGATCGAGCCAGTGATCGACAGCGCACGCGATCTTATCTTCCGATGCTTCCAGTCTGTGCACCAATTCTGGAGTCCACACAATAGGTTTGTCGAGTTTACACCTTCCTTGGCTATCTGCTAGCTTCACGATCCACTCGTACAACTCAGTGGGGAAGGATGCAAAGAAAATTTCATGGATCTCCGTATATAAGTAGCAGTCTAACCACTCTTCCTTTGATAGTTGCGGATTCCTATTTTCCTGCACCACGAACTCGTGAATCTTTTTGTCCAACCAATCTTCAATTCCTTTCTTTGTCGGATTCCAGTGATACGACATCAGACATCTCTATGCAGATCCCGGTCCTAGCAACAGAACCATTTGTTGGCTTGTTGGGGCCTGAGCTAGGTGTTAGCTTCCTGTTGCAACAGGTGTTCATCTTTCATGATTGACATTTTTACATGCCAAATATGTCATACTTTGCACGCTGCAGTGTTCCATATTTCCAGAAGATGCCATGAAGTGTGCTAGTCCAAATTCCACTGCTGTATTCCAATTCTGATGAGTCATTTCATTTCTTAAAAGTTTTCTGTTAAGGGTAGGCCAAACAGTCTAATCTTGGCCTCCCTAGGTTTCAATTTCCTGTTTCTAGAATATAGAGAATGATATCTGTCTAAACAGCTTAATCTTGGCAGATTTGTAGATAAGTAGAGAATCAAAGGAGCCCAACTGCTTAATCTGGGCCCATGGCAGAAATAAGTGTAGACTTAGATAGGAGCACATAAAAAAGAAAAAATTGTAAACCCGGGTCTGCAAGTCTAAGTGCACCCACCAAAAAGAAGAAAAAATGTTAGGAAGGTAGGCTGGGTAGGTAGCTGTGGTTGTAGAATGATGGTTCATGATCAATTTTGTGTTTCAAAGTGTTATATCTTTTCAGATCTCAGTTGCAGGTAGTTTTTCATTTGGAGGAGCTCAACAAAAATATCACTAACTCCCCCTTCCTTTTATTCCCCAAATCACTTACTAACTTCCCCCAAAGAGGTCAAGATCTGCTTGTCCTCTTAGTTTCATCATTCTCCATATCAGTTGCCTTGGGAAAGACCTGCTTCACCCAAGGATGATTCATTTCTCCTCTATGACTCACTTTTCCCCAAAATAGCCTAAGGTCCTTTACCTTAGCGCTTTCTGATCACCTCCATATTAATTACTAACTGTATTATCTAAATTCCCTAATCTGTTTCCCCTTCCCCTATTAAAACTATGTATAAAACCCCAAAAAATAGTAAATATCCCCTCCCTGGCACTATAGCCATATTTTCCTTAAAAGTCTGGGGAAATAGCAGTTCATCTGGGGCTGCCATTAGCCCATCCGTGTCTTGGAGTTGGTCTAACATCTGGTTAGACTAACAGCCATTCCCCTAACTCTACAGTGCTCCTGTTTCCACCCTTTCCCTAAAGTTTGACTTGTAAATATTCAATTCCCGCTCACACACTAACCCCATAACCCATTTCTCCCAAAGTATAATGTTTAATTGTTTTATTAAGCATTAAGTTTTCTCCCCGCTCGTTTGTAACCCCAAAAAACCCTTATTAACTATAGTTTTAAACCCCCCCGCCGTGCCGCATGAAGATTCGCATATTCCCGCGGCCCTGTCCTTAACCCTCCGCCGTATCGTCCTTGCCGCCAGCCGTCAGATTGTCCCCGCCCGTGATCTATGGTGGGCGGGCCTTCCCATCTCCCAACTTGCCGAAGGTTAGCGTCCGGGAGATGGGCGGTATTGTCGCCATACTCCCGCCACGCGTCGCCCTCCGGGCAGTGGCAGAGCCCTCCTCTCTGAAACCACCTTAGCTCCAAGGCGGTGCGCCCAGAGACCACAAACCGCTCTCCCCTAGGTGACGTCAGCCCCACGTCGTACTGCTGCATCATCTGCCTGCGTGGCCTCCTGCCACCGTACCACCGAGTCACCATGTGGCCTCCTACCACCGTACCGCCGAGTCACCATGCCACGTCACTACCACCGTGTCTTGCCACGTCATCTCCGTACATGCTGACGTCACCCCGCTGACATCATCTGCCTACGTCATTGTCCGTACGACGTCCCACCCACTGACGTCATCATCATTTCTGGCACAAAAGGCAAAAATCGTGCTTAGGAAGCTCGTATTCAAAATCTGAGGCAGTTTTTCATGCGCGATTAGCGCCTAGCGCTAATCGCGCAGCCCCCAGCAAGCCTGAAAAGCGCAGCTTGATCCATTTTTCTTCGCGAAGCATTCATAAAGGAAGCAAAGTTAGTTCCAAAGAGGACAGAGGGCCGAACAACGGCCATTAAATGTTGATTCGACAGTTTCAGTACCACAGCAAGACGAGAAGCAGCCAGGTTCATTTGCCAAAGAGTATCAGAGAAAGAAGAAGAGTCAAAGAGTATCAGTTGAAGATTTTTTAGAGATATTTTCAGTTCCCAAAGCAGGTCAAAATTGAATGGCAGCCTGCAAAGTCAGATCAAGCGGCGTAAGCCCATCCCTGCTCTCGAATCACAGTTAAATGCCTTTTAATGCCGCCGAACATTGATGAGCAGAGACCCATGCACATTTATTACAGAAAGCACTGCACCAAGCCACCGAGGACAACGCATTTACTCAGTTTTTGATACGGCTGCCCTCAGCGCAGCCCAGAATGTTTTCTCGCATTTATTTCTCGATAGAATTAGGTTAAATTACTCATCGTCCTTCAGACCTATTAGGTCAAACAGTAATACACAATTTTGTAGAGTGTCCCCTATATATACCGCCCTTTGTATTGTTTCAAGGGTTGGTCGATTGAGAATTTTCACTAGAGAATCGCACTGTATATCTGTCTCATTTTCTATAATCAAAGACTGTTGAAAGTTTGAAGAATGACTGTCTGGTGTGTTGTTAATGGTTTCTGGAAACTGAATGTGGAATTCATGTGCTGCAAAATGAATCAATAAGTGCCTCTTACCTCTGTTTACATTATTGTCTGTTCATATATCGCCATCTAAATAGCAGAAAGAAAGATTAGTTTAGAATTTGTTTGATTACACTCTAGGCTCAATTTCTGCTGTTTATTTATGTTTTCATCTGAATGAATTGGAAATGAATATGAATTCCTTCTGGCTCATATTCACCCTAATTCACCTGTGTTTGCCAATTATCTAGGGATTCTTTACTGCCCCTAGGTAGAGCTCTTTCACCCTCCCCTTTGTTAAGCTGAAGCAAAGATTCTTAACTGCCTCTATTTCCTTAGCATTCTGTCCATCCTTTAAACCTGAAAGATTGTTTCAAGTGCAACTATCTTGCTCCACCTTTCCCTCTTGTGACCAAGAAAACGCACCAGTAGTCCTCCTTTTTGACTCCATGCCCAATGGTTTGAAACTATCATACTATACTTGTCTCTTTACCTGAAAAAACCAATCTTCCCACCAAAATCAAAACAAAAAACCCCTAGAACTCAATAACTAGCCTAAAACCATTTTAGACAAAGCTAAATCAGAAAGAGAGAGCCCTCTCTGACTGCAGATGGGCTAGAATCTGCAGTCCAAAGTTGGTTTGTGGTTACCTCGGTCGTATCCCTTCCTTACAACCTGAGGGACAACCTGAGTGATAACACCAGGTTTGGAGTTAATTAGCCAAACAAATCCCTATACTACTGGCCCTTTCAGCAACAAACCACGGAGCGTGGACTGATGTCTCACTCGAAGTAGTATGGGAGGGTGCTAGAACCAGGTTTCCGCACCCTTGAGATCTCTGAGAGGTTCGACTGGTCCACTATTTGTTCCTGCGTGCAGGTTGCTTTGCGCACTTTCCCGTTTCCTCGCGGCCTGATGCATTGCCTTCGTGCAACCTTAACCAGGGGCTGCGGAGCTCCCGCGTCGTGCTCTGTGCATTACCCAAAATCTTACTTATTTTCCAGTACTAGTTAATTACCTTCGCTTACTTGAATGTCTTAAGCTATAATTAGTTATACAAAACATTCATACAGGTTCGCGCAGTAAATAAATAGTATACTTGCAAATTATATCCAATCATGCATTAAACCAGGGAAAGATACACAAAAATATAGTAAAACTTCTCTTTATTGATCCTCCCAATAGTTACAGCCTCGACCTGCCTTGCGCACTCAGCTGCAGGGGTCCGCACACTTAGCTGTGGACTACAAGGCCTCTGTGCACTCAACTGTAGAGCCTTCTCCTACTCTATGACCCACAAACACACTTTACACTTCGACTCAATCACTTAGACTTATCCTCTTCTTCTATTCTATCTTCTATTAGTTATCTTATACACTTAGAGCCTCGCTCTATTTATACAATCCCATGGTCTGCAGACCATGGGTAGGTCTATCCAGCTGACATTATATTAAAAAAACTAGGGTGGACAACCCTGTGACTCTATTATAATTTCGCTCCCCGCGTCCACAATTCACGGAGCTCTTACAAGAAGATTCGGTCAAAACTTGGGCTTTAAGCCCCAAAACATGCCTTGGGGGGATTCCATGCGAAACAGGCACACTTATTCCAAGTTGAATGTTGCAAAAAGACATAGTGACGGGGATCACTTGTGATTGATTAATGGCTAAGGAAATTGGCAAAAGCAATGACAAAGGCTTTGGAAACACAAAGTGGCATTTTGGCACATTTATTTATGAAAATAATGGAAAGTAGGAGAAAATGGAGGTGAAAGGTCACAGGTTGCATGTGAGGAGGAAAATGAAAGAAAATAATGGAAAATGAAGAAAACAAAGGCCTCAATAATAAAAAGTCTTCTAAGGATCGGTATACAAACTTCTTTCAGGTTTCTTTTAGAAATTTATCATACTCTTGGACACTTAGATTTTTCTTGGAGCACTCTTGGAGGAGTGTGGCATACTTGGAGTTTTTGAGCAAGAAGGCAAAGGAAGATCAAGAAAGTGATACAGGACATCGGGATCAACAACTACAACGGGTTTTTCTCGCAGGTACCAAGTTGCATGCATTTTTTCCTCACTAGTTTTGGCATGCATGGCATATGGATGTGGTTTATTGGTCATGATATGTCATTAGCATGGAGGATTGCCTAGATTGATAGTGGATTTTCCTAGTCTTGCCATTTATTAGATAGCCATGGTGTTGTGGTGTTATGAAACCAGCTCAAGAAAAAATATAAAAGATAGATCAACGCCTTAGAATTCAGCCTCTTCGAGGGGGCAACCTCCTTTACATTACATAAATGAACAATTCTTGGATTATACAAATGAAAAGACCTCCTTTCTATATATAGGAGTCTAAGGGGTCATAACATAATCAGAGCCGACATAACAATAATAATATAAGGGCACAATAATAACAATAGTGGGATTCTATGGGGCACAATAGTAACAATATGGGCACTACATGGGTACATCAATATAATAAGTGGGTTGTACTAATAACAATAAGGGGTTACACTAGTAGTATAGGGGCCTAACATGCCCCTCTCCTTCAAAAAACGTTGTCCTCAACGCTTGAGTAGTTCTTGATGCTTCTATATAAAATTCTTGTCCTCCCATGTGGAATCTTCAGCGGGTAAATTCTTCCACTTGATGAGATACTCTGAAATTGATCGATTTCGTAGCTGTCGGGTTCATATTTTTGTAACTGCTCCAGGTTCCACTATGATTTTTCCTTCCTCTTCAACGTTTGGCAATATTGTTTGAATTGGGATCTTTTGCAACTTTTGAATAAGTGGCCATACTTCTTTGTCCTTCTTCCATTCATCCCTTGCTTCGTTTATCCAATCTGGTTGGATAATAGAAATAGCACAAAACAATGCTTCCACATCCTCATCCTTGAAGAGTCTTCCCATTCGGTAAGGTCGCCATTTTTTAAGTGCATGTAGTATTGCCAACATTTCCTTCTCATAAATAGCTTGCTTGAGATGTAGCAGTAAAAATACCCCATCACCTACATCAAAACATTTTTCCCTACGATGTTGATCTACCTGTTGTTTCGTTTGATTTTGCACCGAAGTGGCGTTATCCTTTAAAAGTTGGAGAACTTGTTGTTGATGCTCGATGTGATCTTTCATTGCTTGAACCTTTTTCTTCTTGATATGTCCTTTTATCTCTAGAGTTTGAGGAGTGGTAATTTCTTCCAATCCTTTACAAGATATGGTCGGATTCATTTCTTGATGCTTGATGTGATCTTTCACTTCTTGAACATTTTTCTTCTTGATATGTCCTTCTATCTTGATAGTTTGAGGAGTGGTAATTTCGACCAATGAATTACAAGATATGGTTGGATTCATTTCTTCTTTCTTGATTTGATCTTTCATTTCTTGCACCTTTTTCTTCTTGATATTTCCTTCTATCTTGAGAGTTTGAGGAGTGGTAATTCTTGCCAATGCTTTACAAGATATGGTCTGATTCATTTCTTCTTTCTCTGCAGAATCTATGTAGAATAATTTCTTCTCAGCACACTTATGACCTTTTGTGTATTTGCTATCACAACTGTAACAAAGCCCTTTTGCTCTTTTTTCTTCCAATTATTGTGGTGTCAACCTTGTAGGTTGTGGAAGACTAGGGGCAACAACACTTCCGTCTTTATAGTTGTGAGTGGTATGCTTCCTAGTTGCCATAATTTTGCTTTCCATTTTTCTTGCTAACCTGAATGCCTTCTCTAATTAATCAGGTTCCCAAAGGCGAACATCATGTTGGATATTATCCTTTAAAGACCCTATGAACACATCAATCCTATGCTCCTCTGGAATATCTTTTACCCTTATGTTCAATTTTTGGAACTCCTCAATGTGCTCCATTATTGAACCCTTTTGTTTGAGACTTATCAATTGGCTAAAAAAAGTGTTGCTTTTTGTATCCTCATAATGTGCTATCAATTCTTCCGTAAAAATTGCCCAAGTGATAAATTGTTTACGAGAACAAGGCCATTGATACCATACAAACTGATTTGGTTCCAAATATACAGTTTCCATACGTACCTTTTGTGCGTTTTGCACATTATTGAGATCGAAGAATTGCTCCATCTGTAATATCCATGTGGCGGGATCCTTGCCATCAAACTTCCTCATATCGATTTTTGGAATATGGTGATTCTTCAATCCAACATTAGCGTCTATGGAATCATGATTAACATTTCTTTTGTTCTCATCATGAGTTTCCTTTACTACCTTTTCACCATTAGTAAGTATTTCTTGTAGAAAATTTGTCAAATCTGTCTTCAAATCTGCCATGCCAGTCTTCAAATTTGTGTTCAAATCTATCTTAAAATTGTCCATCTTAGCTTCCATGCCATTCATCTTAGATTCCACGCCATTTATCTTGGCTTCTGTTAGCTTTTGTGAGCGTGACATTTGTTGCACTTGTTCTTGTAATTTTGATATATCATGTAGCATTTCTTCCTCTTCTTCATGAGTCATGCTAGGGTTTTCAGGTTCCTTACTAGGTGTTTGCATTTTCTTTCCTCAGGGCATCAGTTACCAATAATAATGCTCTACTATGCCCTTTGAATTCCTTCAAAATAAATTTTCAAACCAAGCTTAAGCAAACATTTAAAAAAATCTACACACCTTTTTTCACTTTGTAGGAGCTTGATATTGCCTCTAATGTATCTCTATACTTTCCAATCATCTACTTCTGAATTTGTGACCTGTAGTAGCTCTCTGTGTCCTCTTTCCAATGCCACCAGTCTGGTCCAAATTGGATTCTCCAAGAAAGAGTTATGCACAATCTCCCAAGATGACCTGATTATAGACCTTTCCAGAAGAGCGAAGTTGTATGAAGTGCCATGTGTACAATTTTCGATATTTGGTTCTGAAAAAGATATATAAGAAACTACAGTTTGTCCTCTTTCTATACCTTCTTATGAAATTTCAATCTGATTCCCAGAGAGAAAGTTATGACGATTTTCCCGAGCTCACCTGTTTTGAATGTAATTCAGGAGTCTGCAAAAAGACCAACTTCCTCAGATCATATCTCCGCAAATATCGCGCGAAAAGTTCTGAAATTCGGACCCAAGGTTCAATGCGATTTCTTCTCAAATGGGGTTTTTTTGTGACTTCTGAAACGTCACAGAAAAAAAAGTTATAGCGAAAATGCCACGATGGCTTGTTTGGAGCAGCGAAACCCTAGAATCCAAAGCTCTGATACCAAATGTTATGAAACCAGCTCAAGAAAAGATAGAAAAGATAGATCAATGCCTTAGAATTCAGCCTCTTCGAGGGGGCAACCTCCTTTACATTACATAAATGAACAATTCTTGGATGATACAAATGAAAAGACTTCCTTTCTATATATAGGAGTCTAAGGGGTCATAACATAATCAGAGCCGACATAACAATAATAATGTAAGGGCACAATAATAACAATAGTGGGCTTCTATGGGGCACAATAGTAACAATATGGGCACTACATGGGTACATCAATATAATAAGTGGGTTGTACTAATAACAATAAGGGGTCACACTAGTAGTATAGGGGCCTAACATGTGGGTTCATTTATTTGTTTTTCTGGTTGGTTTTCTTGTTTCCTTTAGTTTGGGTTGAGTTACTAGTTCCTGGAAGCCCCAGTTGGATAAATGATCTGGAATCCCTGTAAAAACTTGGGTTGGGTTACTAGTCCTGGAAGCCTTGGTTGGACAAACGCTATGGAATCCCTTGGTGAGTTTAGTTACTAGTCCTGGAAACCTTGGTTGGACAAATTCTCTAGAAGCCTGTCGGAAACTCTGGGTTGAGTTACTAGGCTTGGAAGCCTTGGTTGGAACAAATTCTCTAGAGCCCTAGAAGGCTTGGGTAGAGACTGATCTGATGATCGTTTATTGATGTCCGACTATGAGGTGGAATCACTATTTGATGGGTTAAGGTGGTTTGGCCTTTGCAAGCCCTGGATGGTTTTGATTGATGTGTTTTATGAGATCCCACATTCATACTTGGAATATGTCACTGGGGTGACTAGCTGAAGAGTGATTTAGCTCAACCATGTCTATGGTTGGTTTGTTCGTGGAAGTCCCACAACTAGTTGGCATTTGCATAATTTATATGAGGTTATTTCTCCTTGTTAATTCATGAGTATTATACTGATTTATATGCAGATAATATGGTTGTTGTTTCCTTCGTATTTCTATTGCTATTATGTTGGTTATAAACATGTATTATGAGAGTGGCTATGTTTGGCCATATCATGTTTTTACTTGTAAATAAATGAACAATGTACCTATGTCCTAATGGATGAAATTGTGGCTAATGTGTTGAGGTGTCAATGCTTCTTAGTGATTCTCATATGTGTATGTGACCCTTATGCTCAGAACTGTTATTTAAACTTGTGGATTACATATTTAAGACATGTTTGATGAAATGCCTGTCATGGATAGTAGGGGTCTAGTAAAGCCCTTGTTCAATTAATTGCATTTGTATCATTTTTTGTTGTTATCTTTTAGTTCTAAAAGTGTCATTGACTTCTCTGCAGTTACCTGGGCTCTCGGCCTAAAATAATGGCTCAAATCTCAGATACACAGGCACAACACTCAGCAGAAAAGTCCTTGGATGCATGCATACCCATGTTGTGGGAGCATCTAGAGCCTCCTTGACACATGATTATCCATATCAAGGGAGTGTGCAGGGATTTAATGGTCTAAAACCTCAGTGGGTCTTAGGGGTTGGTTACCTAAGTCATTGGGATGGCTCCTGGGAGTTTTGTTACTAATGTGGAAGGTCTGTGTGATGTGTTCTGTTGGTTCCGCTTTCTTAACAGACACATAGGGAGTCGATATCATAGTAACTTCTAGTCACATGTTTACCCCAGTTGGCCAATTACTTGGGTAGATGTGGGAGGAGGGTGTTACAATTAAAGTTTTATCCTGTTATTTAAAACACATGAAAAAATTATCACTAAAATTTTATCTTGTTATTTAAAAATTACTATGTGCTTTAATGAAATCAAACACAATGAAATCCCTACATAAGATCTTACGAAACTAGATAAGATGTTAGGAATCCATTGACTTGATTCTCATCCATCATATTTTGGAATATTTCTCCAATCTATAATCAAATTAATTTTAGAATTTAAAAACATAAAAATAAAACTTTAGAAGAGGAAAAATGATGTTCATAGTTAAGATCATAACAATAAGGCTTTATAGGAAATGAGAAGAAGGTGAAGGTATCAAAAGGATGAAGGATTTGTATCGTGGCCTTACATATATTCCAAAAGCATGTCGTTTTCAATGGCATAGAGAGATTATATGGGTGAGCCCCCTCGAATTCCATAATGAAATTAATTTTCAACTAAGGAGGTCCACAACTTGTTTGGCTCCATTGGAATAGTTTACCCCATTTCCTCTGAAAAGTTAAAGATCAAGGAAGTCCACCATGGGAAGGTGGCTTATCAGACATTATGTGCAGATTTTGTCAAGATCTCTAGTGTCATGACTTGACGAAGATAATGGACTTTCCATTAGGTTGTAAATCTACAATTTTTTCTGTCGCGCAGGTGGACATCAAGAGGCTTTACTCCAAGGATGCCAATGATGGTTGAAGTTTTCACTCCTAATCAACCCTTTCATCACAATTTTCTTTATAAAAATCACATGTTTTATCCATTTTCATACCTTCCCATTCCACTTATTCATCATAATTAGAGTGATTGGATCCAATAGTAATGAACAAGTTTTTTTTAATAATAAGTTAACAATTTTGCATGTTATAGTGAATGTTGGTTGGTTACGAGTTTGTAGGTATCAAGTAGCACACCCTTTTATGATTTTGATTGTGAAAAGAACAACTACAAAAATCTTCACCAATAAACATGAAGCTGAGTAGATATTTTAGGAAGTACCCATTCTGAGGATTTTCTCTACAACATTAAAGTCCGTAACAATTTTTACAATGATGTTATAAATATTTTTGGATTTTCTCTATAACATTAAATTCCATAACAATTTGTACAATGATATTATAAATATTTTTGTAGCCTAAAACATTTTCAAGAAAATATACAATTGATATTGAAAATTTTGTCTATGAAAATACATTTTTCCTTTTGTAAATATTCAATTTTATTACTATTACTAATTTTTCTTGTTAGCTCAAACTTACAATTTTGTCTCAACCCAATTCAGGTTGTTCAGCCCATGAAGCTTGAAAATAGGATTAGAAGGGAAAATCAAGAAAAGTAGTTAAGTTATAACTTTCTATCTTGGATAAGTGATAAGTTTTGAGGCATCTAACTACTATAACTAAAAACAATTGTGTCATTTATTCTTGGAAAGAACCACTAAAAGTAGCAACAATTGTTGGGTTTGATGTTTTTCACCTTTTTATTATCATCTTCCTTAATAGAAATCAATTGTTTTCTATTATTGTGAGTGTGTAAGACGTTGCAACCAACCATCATGCTGTAAGGCAAGGGCCACTCTATAATCATGGTGGTTATTTTCTTCCTTGTATACATTTCTACATTTTCTTATAATTACGCCGTAAGGCATTTCCCTCTAAGAAGAACTCCCTCCAATGCCACCTGTCCCTTTGTATGCCTTTGATTTATGTGTTAGATGATAAAAATCACCTCTGCCATCAGATTTAAAACTGATATTATTCAGTTACAATTCTCTAATGATATTTTCTTATCGCGTCCATAACCCGACGTTCCTTTATATCTAGGCACTAAAGGAAACACTTTTGCAGGTCTTGATTGATGGAATTCGTGGGAGACCAAGAAGGGTTTTCTTGTAGGGGTCTTGATTGAGTCTTTTCTGCAGATGGGGGTTTTCTGCTTCCTCACCTGCAGCCTTCCCCGAATGTAGGGGAAAGTTTAGCTAAAGTTTAGCTAATGTGGCACCTTCCGAAGCAGAGGAGGAGCCATCACCCGACGTCTTGAGTGGGGATACCAATCCTCAACCTCTCCCTTGGCTTACAAGAGAGGAAACCTAGCTCACCTATTGTCTCGGCAATGCTCCTCTGTGTCATTGCCTAACAGGTAATTGGCTCCATGAGGGCTCTTCTTCATCATCACCTTCCTTGTACGTATGCTCTCATGTCTTCATGCCTCTTATGAAAGTGGTCTGTCTCCCCTTTTTTCTATGAGTTATCTAGCTCTTATGAGACCCATCTTGTTTCTTTTTCACAAGTGAGTGAACAGTTCTCAATCCAAGTTTGAAGGTGGATTGAAATTGTCTTCCCCTAAATAACCAAGTGCCCCCTTTCTTTTTCCAGGTTGACAAATTTCCCACCAAGTCTATGTCTTATTTATTTTTCTGTTATTAATGCATGGACCCTATTTAATTTCTAGCCAAGAGTTTCTCGGAGGAGGGTTTCAGGTTTAGCTATGGCCGCTTCAATGACGTTTAGGTAGTTTTAACTGTTCATTGTTCTATGTAAAATTGATGTATTGTCATTTTTGTTATTAGACGGTTAAACCCTACCCGTTGTATGATATTTATAGTTATATTCTTGAACTTGATATGGCTCTAATTTCTTCTTAATAGTCGAGACAAGGAGAATGGTTACTACAATTTCCAAGCTTCTTTAGTTTAGACAATACAATTGATGTTTTCAGATTGTCTTTCATTTGTGTATGTAATGGAACTTGGTTCTCCTTCTTCTTATACCAATACCGTGACTATAAGGATTTATTTTAAATTCACTATGTAATGAATGATGATTTTCTTGTTATGTTGTTATTCTATATTAGTTATCTTTACAACCACCATGGATTTGGTTCCCTTAAACTTGGTATATACAAGAATGGGTTTGTGATGTTCTTGCCAAGGGTTGGCACTATATACATCATCTTTCCCAGGTAAGACAAAGTCTGGCCTGCCAGAAACCTGGTTTAGCCCACAAGTATAATGTTCTACACTTTTCTCAAATGCACAGTCAGGGACTGCTCTAACCGATGGCTCTTGTCGATTATCCAGAGCTAACCCTCACCGAATCTGTGTGTGTCATGTTCTCAATTATTTAATATGGTGTTAACATTTTTGATTTGAATGTGGAATATTAGTTTTCTATGCTAAGATCCTCATCAAAATACAAAAATGTGCTTGAGGTTTGAACTCTAGGATAGCAAGTAAAAACATGAGTTTTTATGTGTGTTTTCTTAAGTTAATTTCATGAAAAACTTTAAAAATGAAATCAAAACATTGAATGGAAGCATGCATCAATCAGTAATACACCAACCATTGTTAAAGGAGTTCACCCCTCTTGGGCTACATCTCCTTGGATCAACTCTAATGGCATGACCCCTTCTCATTATGCTCAATGTTTAGAAAAGAAGAGTACATAAAGTGCTGAGAAATGGAATGGTTAGTTTCTCCTTCAAAGAAACAAACTTCTGCAAGAGTTATCACTCCATATACATGTTAACCTATAGTCAAACATGTAAAATTTTAGCAAACAAAGGCATCTTGCACCAAGACCCCATACTCCAACTTCAAAGAGCATCAACAGTACTACAATCCACTTGAAGTACATAAACAAGTCTCTTCTCCAAAACACATAGAGAAAAGAGGAATAAAATCTATAGCACTAATGTAATAGTTATTTCAGAAAGCACATGGAGGTTGGAAAACCCCTTCAAGGTCATCTCCATCTTCAAACTCCTCCATAAACTGATTCAACACTCTGGTTGACCATGGGACACATAGACATCAATATGAAAAAAATCCTATCTAGAAGTGCTCCTTTGATTCTAAAACTTACTCCAATGAGTCCATAATGTCCAAAAATGGCTATCTAGCCTCTTTTTGCACCCAATTTGGTCGAAAATTGGAGAAGTTATGACCTCTCCTAGTTTTCCCACTATTTGCTCTACAAATTGCACAAAATTCGGCATCATCCTACAATTTCGCCCCATTTTCCGCTAACGGAGCGACAAATTCCCCAATTTTTGGGCAGATTTGTAGGACCGTTAATTTAGCCATCGAGGCCTAAAAACCAAAAGATTGGTCATATGGGGGTCCATGCACCCAGGGGCTAGCCCCCGACATTGGCCCCCTCCCTCTGGCAGTCACATTAAACGTTAGCTTGGAGTGTCCACATGTGGAGGCTTAGTCTGGTGGTCAGAGACAGTGGTAGGCAGTTAAAGCTATTGGTTAATTTTGGTGGTTATCATGTTCACATGGGGGGGGGGGGGGGGGGGGGGGGGGTTAAGTCCGCCTGAACCCCCAACCATTACGACAATAAACGTTAAGTAGTGGGCGCAACCATAGTAGGTTAAGAACCGTGTTGTGGTGTATTAGTAATCCATTGTGTTGCTGTAGAGGAGGTCATGGGGTCGAGCCCAACCTCCTCCCTATTCGCCATAATAAATTTTGCAGTAACACGAGGAGGACACGTGGCGGCCTTAGGCTTAGCCACGTGTCACCTCCTCATTGGCCCAAAGAAAAGACACGTGGACCAATAGAACGATGCCACTGAGCCACAGAATATTTTGAAGAATATGCTAAAGGAATATACCATAGGAATATATCAAGAATAATCCTCTTTCTTACTGGTTTGTACGGATGCCCAGTCAACATCCCTGTCAGCACCTGTAAAAATTCTACCTATTTGACAAAGTGAACATATCGCGTTTATGGGAGCATATGATATCGGTTTTCCACGAAATGAATTGCGCCTGTATTAGGATGACGAGATATATGGAGTTGTTTTGGTTCCACATCATTTTGACAACTTTGAATTTTTGGAAAATTTTGAGCTCCTGATCACTCTTCCCCACTGAAAACTTTTGGTCCCCAAAAGTTTACTTTCAATTGTTCAGAATTTGAAGGTACATTTCCTTCACTTTTTCAAACTCAATCGAATCGATGATTGTAGTGCCTTGAATTGTACTTGTGTTGGCTCTTTCTCAAGCTGAACTTGAAATATAACCCAACCAAAGAATTCAAATTCATTGTTCTTCTTGGCTTGTCCATGTCGCTATGGTCATCTACAACAACATCCTTCCCAAGAAGAATTCCCATGGTGCTCTTTTGCAAAATCCTTATCAAGGATAAGATCCCAAAAATACTTTGACATATGAACCAAACAAGTTTCACATAGTGAATACTTGTATACTAGAGTGCTTAACACATTTTTAGTATACTGAATGTGTTGCAACAACTCATACAACAATTTTAAAATTCTTTATTAAACTAGAAAAAAAAATGCATTTTACAATATGGAATAAACTTGACTCCCAATTTTTCCAGTCAAATTGACTATCAACAAGCCAAACTAGCATAACAATGCCCAAAGAAAACATTGTTGCATATAAGTGATTTGTTTATGAACATCACTTTTACAAATTTCCTAACTATGGGGATATGAAACTAGTGTGAAACGAAGATTTACAAACTTCATTCAGACAAATAGTGCACCCGTTTCTTACCCAAACACTTAAATGAACCCTCTATTTTAAATTTTTCTTCTTCTGGAGCTGCTTTAGGGATGGTAGCAGCTTGCACCACTTTTTCTTTTGTCACTTTCTCTTTTGGTGCTTGCATAATTTGCCTGCCCTTGCCAGGATGAAGTTGTGGAAACAATTTCCAACACTTCTTGACCCAATGCCCACTGATATTGCAGTAAGTTCAAAATTTATTTTGAGCTTCTCTTGGCTCACATGTCTTTAACCTTGGATGAGATTTTCTCTTTATAGTCCCAATTCCATTAGACATAAACATCTTCTCGATGATTTCTTTCCTTTTATAGCAGTTATATACAAAATGGTTAGATGAAAGGAAAAATGGGCATGGAAACACATTCCTCAACATGTTATTCAAATCATGATGTTGTTTTCCATTATGAAAAGCATTTGAATTAACTGGACGATTATACCTCCTTTTGTTGTCCTTTGGTTTATGCTTCTTGTGTGAGGAAATTGCATGGAAAGAAGAACTTAGCTTTGTTTCTTCTTCAACTTGTTCATCTCTCTTTGGAGATGATTTGCATTTCATGTCCTATTTATAGATTAAGAACCAAGTGGGTACCAATTCTGGATGCAAATCCCAACATCTTGCCTCCTCATGTCCTCTTTTATGGCAAAAGGAACACGATACCCATGAGCTGTCACTAGAAGACCATTCTTCTTTTGCAACATAGCCTAAGCCTTCATATTTAGGCCTCTCCTTTGCCTCAATTAGATTTTTAATGCCTTGATGGTTCACTCCAAGGCCTCCTCCCTTGTAACCCATCTTGGTCAAGAGCTTGGATCCAATGCCTTTACTATGTTTTTCAAAGGTTGCAAATGAATTTACATCAACACTTTCATGTAAAGAAGAAGCATGTAAATGCTTACCATTTTCCTCATCTTTTGATTGAGATAAAAAGATGTTTTCAAACTCTCTTTTGATTCTGGATGTGTCCTCTTGGACTCTTTGGCTCTCTTCTTTCAGCTCCTTGAATTTGGGTGCTGATAGAACCTCATCCTCCACATCATGTGGACAAAAGGTACAAACTTGTCCATCTTCCTTCTCTGAGGGACTTTCTACACTAGCATATTGCATAAGAGTTGTAGAAAAACATGAAGATTGTGGAGAAGATGGTGGTTTATCACCATTCTTGTTACCTTCTTCCCTTAGGGAACATCCTCCTCTTGGAGGTCTAGAGCTTTCACCTTGCAATTTGGTATTCCTCTCTTCATAGAGGAATTTCACCATTTCTGCCCTGTCTAAGAAAGCCTTTCTAAAAGCCTTCACATCATCTAACATTATTGTAGGCTCTCCTCCTTGGGACATGATTTTCTTGGAGCTTCTACTACAACCTGAGATAGAACTGGGGGTAGAGATTATAACAATCTTGCTCTCCTTTCCAAAACCTTATCCTCACTTGAGTTTCAAAACACATTCACTTGCAAACAACAATCAATTCCTCCTTGTACAAAGAAAACCAGTGATATGATACCAACTTGATCTGAATGTGGAATATTAGTTTTCTATGCTAACATACTCATCAGAATACAAAAATGTGCTTGAGGTTTAAACTCTAAAACAATTAGTAAAAACATGAGTTTTTATGTGTGTTTTCTTAAGTTAATTTCATGAAAAACTTTAAACATGAAATCAAAACAATGAATGGAAGCATCCATCAATTAGTAATACACCATCCATTTTGAAAGGAGTTCACCCCTCCTGGGCTACATCTCCTTGGATCAGCTCTAATGGCATGACCCCTTCTCATTATGCTCAATGTTTAGAAAAGAAGAGTACATAAAGTGTTGAGAAAAGGAATGGTTAGTTTCTCCTTCAAAGAAAAAACTTCTGCAAGATTTATCACTACACATACATGTTAACCTACAGTCAAACATGTAAAGTTTCAACAAAAAAAGGCATCTTGCACCAAGACCCCATACTCCAACTTCAAAGAGCATCAACACTACTACAATCTACTTGAAGTACATAAACAAGTCTCTTCTCCAAAGGACGTAGAGAAAAGAGGAATAAAAGCTACAACACTGATGTAATAGTTGTTGCAGAAAGCACATTGAAGTTGGAAAGCCCCTGCAAGGTCATCTCCATCTTCAAACTCCTCCATAAACTGATTCAACACCCTAGTTGACCATGGCACCCATATACTTCAATATGAAAAAATATTATCTAGAAGTGCTCCTTGATTCCAAAACCTGCTCTAATGAGTCCAGAATGTCCAAAAATGGCTATCTGTCCTCTTTTTACACCTAATTTGGTCGAAAACTAGAGAAGTTATGACCTCTCCTAGTTTTCCCACTATTTGCTCTACAAATTGCACAAAATCCAACATCATCCCACAATTTCACCCGATTTTCCGCTAATAGAGCAACAAATTCCCAAATTTTCAGGTAGATTTGTAGGATCGTTAATTTAGCCATCAAGGCCAAAAAACCAAAATATTGGTCATATGGGGGGCCATGTGCCTAGGGGCTAGCCCTTGACGCTGGCCCCATCCTCTGGTGATCACATTGAATATTAGATTGGCATGTTCACATGTGGAGACTTAGTATGGTGGTCAGCTACAACGGTAGGCGATTAAAGCTAACGGTTAATGTTGGCGATTATGGTGTTCACATGGGGGAGGGGGGGGGGGGGTAAGTCCGCCCGGCCCCCCGACCATTGAGGCAATAAACGTTAAGTAGTGGGTGCAACCATAGTAGGTTAAGAACCACGTTGTGGTGTATTGGTAAGTCATTGCGTTAGTGTACGAGAGGTCGTGGGGTCGAGCTTGGCCTCTACCTTGTAAACCATAACAAATTTTCCAGTAACACGAGGAGGACAAGTGGCAACCTCAGACTTAACCATGTGTCACCTCCTCATTGGCCCAGGAAAAAGACATGTGGACCAATAGAATGATTCCACCAAGCCTGAGAATATTTCAAAGAATATGCCAAAGGAATATACCACAGGAATATAACAAAAATATTCCTTTTTCTCACTGGGCTGTACAAATGCCCAGTCAGCATCCCTGTCAGCACCTGTAAATATTTTTACCTGTTTGACAAAGTGAACAAATCATGTTTCTAGGAGCATATGATATTGTTTTTTTGCTAAATGAGTTGCGTTGAAATAAGGAAAACAAGATATACGCGGTCGTTCATGTTCTACATCATTATGATAACTTTGAATTTTTGGAAAATTTTGATCTCCTGATTAGTTTCCTTACTACCTGAGTATGGATTTCTAAGAAACTTTGGTCCTTACCACAAAGCTTTACTTCATACCTACTTTGGAACTCCCCCTTTCATAGTGCTTCCTTCTACATGTCATTTTTACAAAAAGACACTTTAGTAACAATCACATCTTGGAATCATTTTGACTTGGGTTGGGTTACTAGTCCTGGAAGCCTTGGTTGGACAAACACTATGGAATCCCTTGGTGAGTTTAGTTACTAGTCCTGGAAGCATTGGTTGGACAAACGCTCTGGAAACCCGACGGAAACTGTGGGTTGAGTTACTAGTCCTGGAAGCCTTGGTTGGAACAAATTCTCTAGAGTCCTAGAAGGCTTGGGTAGAGACTGATCTGATGATCATTTTGTGATGTCCAACTGTGAGGTGGAATCACTATTTGATGGGTTAAGGTGGTTTGGCCTTTGCAAGCCTTGGATGGTTTTGATTGATGTGTTTTATAAGATCCCACATTCATACTTGGAATATGGCACTGGGGTGACTGGCTGAAGAGTGATTTGGCTCAGCCATGTCTACAATTGGTTGTTTCATGGAAGTCCCACAACTGGTTGGCATTTGAATCATTAATATGAAGTTATTTCTCCTTGTTAATTCATGAGTATTATATTGATTTATATGCAGATAATATGGTTGTTGTTTCCTTCGTATTTCTGTTGCTATTATGTTGGTTATGAACATGTATTATGAGAGTGGCTATGTTTGGCTCATATCATGTTTTTACTTGTAAATAAATGAACAATGTACCTATGTCCTAATGGATGAAATTGTGGCTAATGTGTTGAGGTGTCAATGCTTCTTAGTGATTCTCATATGTGTATGTGACCCTTATGCTCAAAACCGTTCTTTAAACTTGTGGATTACATATTTGCGACATGTTTGATGAAATGCTTGTCATGGATAGTAGGGGTCTAGTAAAGCCCTTGTTCAATTAATTGCATTTTTATCATTTTTTTGTTGTTATCTTTTAGTTCTAAAAGCGTCATTGACTTCTCGGTAGTGATCTGGGCTCTCGGCCTAAAATAAGGGCTCAAATCTCGGATACACAGACACAACACTCTGTAGAAAAGTCCCTGGATGCATGCATACCCATGTTGTGGGAGCGTCTAGAGCCTCCTTGATACATGATTATCCATATCAAGGGAGCGTGCCGGGATTTAATGGTCTAAAACCTTAGTGGGTCTTAGGGGTTGGTTACCTAAGTCGTTGGGATGGCTCCTGGGAGTTCTGTTGCTTAGGTGGAAGGTCTGTGTGATGTGTTCTGTTGGTTCCACTTCCTTAACAGACACATAGGGAGTCAATATCATAGTAACTTCTAGTCACATGTTTACCCCAGTTGGCCAATTACTTGGGTAGATGTGGGAGGAGGGTGTTACAATTAAAGTTTTATCCTGTTATTTAAAACACTCATGAAAAAATTATCACTAAAATCTTGTCTTGTTATTTAAAACTTACTATGTGCTTCAATGAAATCAAACACAATTAAATCCCTACATAAGATCTTACGAATCTAGATAAGATGTTAGGAATCCATTGACTTGATCCTCATCCATCAGATTTTGGAATATTTCTCCAATCTATAATCAAATTAATCTTAGCATTTAAAAACATAAAAATAAAACTTTAGAAGAGGAAAAACGATGTTCATAGTTAAGATCATAGGAATAAGACTTTATTGGAAATGAGAAGAAGGGGAAGGTATCAAAAGGATGAAGGATTTGTATGGTGGCCTTACATATATTCCAAAAGCATGTCGTGTCAATGGCATAGAGAGATTATATAGGTAAGCCCCCTCGAATTCCACAATGAAATCAATTTTCAACTAAGGAGGTCCACAACAGAGGTCACTTTTGAAATATGCTTGTTTATCACTGACCCCAGCAGCAGTTGTGGCACAACTTGTTTGGCTCCATTGGAAAATTTGACCCCCATTTCCTTCGAAAAGTTAAAGATCAAGGAAGTCCACCATGGGAAGGTGGCTTATCAGGCATTGTGTGCAGATTTCGTCAAGATCTCTAGTGTCATGACTTGACGAAGATAATGGACTTTCCATTAGGTTGTAAATCTACAATTTTTTCTGTCACGCAGGTGGACATCAAGAGGCTTTACTCCAAGGATGCTAATGATGGTTGAAGTTTTCACTCTTAATCAACCCTTTTATCACAAATTTCTTTATAGAAATCACATGTTTTATCCATTTTCATACCTTCCCATTCCACTTATTCATCATAATTAGAGTGATTGGATCCAATGGTAATGAACAAGTTTTTTTTAATAATAAGTTAACAATTTTTCATGCTATGGTGAATGTTGGTTGGTTATGAGTTTGTAGGTATCAAGTAGCACACCCTTTTATGATTTTGATTGTGAAAAGAACAACTACAAAAATATTCACCGATAAACATGAAGCTGAGTAGATATTTTAGGAAGTACCCATTCTGAGGATTTTCTCTACAACAATAAAGTCTGTAACAATTTTTACAATGATGTTATAAATATTTTTGGATTTTATCTATAACATTAAAGTCCATAACAATTTGTACAATGATATTATAAATATTTTTGTAGCCTAAAACATTTTCAAGAAAATATACAATTGATATTGAAAATTTTGTCTATGAAAATACATTTTTCCTTTTGTAGATATTCAATTTTATTACTATTACTACTTTTTCTTATTAGCTCAACCTTACAATTTTGTCTCAAACCAATTCAGGTTGTTCAACCCATGAAGCTTGAAAATAGGATTAGAAGGGAAAATCAAGAAAAGTAGTTAAGTTAGAACTTTCTATTTTGGATAAGTAATATGTTTTGAGACATCTAACTACTATAACTAAAAACAATTGTTTCATTTATTCTTGGAAAGAACCACTAAAAGTAGCAACCGTTGTTGGGTTCAATGTTTTTCAGTTTTTTATTATCATCTTCCTTAATAGAAATCAATTGTTTTCTATTATTGTGAGTGTGTAAGACATTGCAACCAACCATCATGTTGTAAAGCAAGGGCCACTCTATAATCATGGTGGTTATTTTCTTCCTTGTATACATTTCTACATTTTCTTATAATAACGCCATAAGGCGTTTCCCTCTGAGAAGAACTCCCTCCAATGCCACCTGTCCCTTTGTATGCCTTTGATTTATGTGTTAGACAATAAAAATCACCTCTGCCATAAGATTAAAAACTGATATTATTCAGTTACAATTCTCTAATGATATTTTCTTATCGCGTCCATAACCCGACGTTCCTTTATATCTAGGCACTAAAGGCAACACTTCTGTAGGTTCTTCCAATCTAGGCATTACGGGTGCTCCGACCATTTGATAAAGATGGAATTTGTGGGAGACCGAGAAGGGTTTTATTGTAGGGGTCTTGACTGAGTCTTTTCTACAGATGGGGGTTTTCTGCGTCCTTGCCCGTGGCCTGCCCTGAAAGTAGGGGATAGTTAAGCTAAAGTTTAGATAATGCGGCACCTTCCAAAGCAGAGGAGGAGCCATCACCCGACGTCTGGAGTGGGGATACCAATCCTCAACCTCTCCCTTGGCTTACAAGAGAGGAAACCTTGCTCACCTATTATCTCGGTAATGCTCCACTGTGTCGTCATCCGATGGGTAATTGGCTCCATGAGGGCTCTTCTTCATCATCATCTTCCTCTTACGGATGCTTTCCTGTCTTCATGCCTCTTATGAAAGTGGTTCGTCTCCCCTTTTTTCTACGAGCTATCTAGCTCTTATGAGACCCATCTTGTTTCTTTTTCATAGGTGAGTGAACAGTTCTCAATCCAAGTTTGAAGGTGGATTGAAATTGTCTTCCCCTAAATAACCAAGTGCTCCCTTTCTTTTTCTAGGTTGACAAATTTTCCACCAAGTCTGCATCTTATTTATTTTTTTGTTATTAATGCATGGACCCTATTTAATTTCTAGCCAAGAGTTTCTCGGAGGAGGGTTTCAGGTTTAGCTATGGCCGCTTCAATGACATTTAGGTAGTTTTAACTGTTTATTGTTCTATGTAAAATTGATGTACTACCATTTTTCTTATTAGATGGTTAAACCCTACCCATTGTATGATATTTATAGTTATATTCTTGAACTTGATATGGCTCTAATTTCTTCTTAATAGGCGAGACAAGGAGAATGATTACTACAATTTCCAAGCTTCTTTAGTTTAGACAATGCAATTGATGTTTTTAGATTGTCTTTCATTTGTGTATGTAATGGAACTTGGTTCTCCTTCTGCTTATAACCATACCGTGACTGTAAGGATTTATTTTAAATTCACTGTGTAATGAATGATGATTTTCTTGTTATGTTGTTATTCTATATTAGTTATCTTTACAACCAGCATGGATTTGGTTCCCTTAAACTTGATATATACAAGAATGGGTTTGTGATATTCTTGCTAAGGTTCAACACTATATACATCATCTTTCCCAGGTAAGACAAGGTCTGGCCTACCAGAAACCTGGTTTAGCCCACAAGTATAACGTTCTACACTTTTCTCAAATGCACAGCCAGGGACTGCTCTAACCGATGAGTCTTGTTGGTTATCCAGAGCTAACCCTCACCGAATCTGTGTGTGTCATGTTCTCAATTATTTAATATGGTGTTAACATTTCTGATTTGAATGTGGAATATCAGTTTTCTATGCTAAGATTCTCATCAGAATACAAAAATGTGATTGAGGTTTGAACTCTAAGATAACAAGTAAAAACATGAGTTTTTATGTGTGTTTTCTTAAGTTAATTTCATGAAAAACTTTAAAAATGAAATCAAAACACTAAATGGAAGCATGCATCAATCAGTAATACACCAACCATTGTTAAAGGAGTTCACCCCTCCTGGGCTACATCTCCTTGGATCAACTCTAATGGCATGACCCCTTCTCATTATGCTCAATGTTTAGAAAAGAAGAGTACATAAAGTGCTGAGAAGTGGAATGGTTATGTTCTCCATCAAAGAAACAAACTTCCGCAAGAGTTATCATTCCATATACATGTTAACCTATGGTCAAACATGTAAAATTTCAGCAAACAATGGCATCTTGCACCAAGACCGCATACTCCAACTTCAAAGAGCATCAATAATACTACAATCCACTTAAAGTACATAAAAAAGTCTCTTCTCCAAAGCGCATAGAGAAAAGAGGAATAAAATCTACAGCACTAATGTAATAGCTATTGCAAAAAGAACATGGAGGTTGGAAAACCCCTGCAAGGTCATCTCCATCTTCAAACTCCTCCATAAACTGATTCAACACTCTGGTTGACCATGGCACCCATAGACTTCAATATGAAAAAATCCTATCTAGAAGTGCTCCTTTGATTCTAAAACCTACTCCAATGAGTCTAGAATGTTCAAAAATGGCTATCTAGCCTCTTTTTACACCCATTTTGGTCGAAAATTTGAGAAGTTATTACCTCTCCTAGTTTTCCCACTATTTGCTCTACAAATTGCACAAAATTCGGCATCATCCTACAATTTCGCCCCATTTTCCGCTAACAGAGCGACAAATTCCCCAATTTTTGGGCAGATTTGTAGGACCGTTAATTTAGCCACTGAGGCCTAAAAACCAAAATATTGGTCATATGGGGGTCCACGCACCCAGGGGCTAGCCCCCGAGATTGGCCCCCTCCCTCCGGCGGTCAAATTAAACGTTAGCTTGGCGTGTTCACATGTGGAGGCTTAGTCCAGTGGTCAGAGATGGTGGTAGGCAGTTAAAGCTATTGGTTAATGCTGGCGGTTATCATGTTCACATGGGAGGGGGGGGGGGTTAAGTCCGCTCGAACCCCCAACCATTACGACAATAAACGTTAAGTAGTGAGTGCAACCATAGTAGGTTAAGAACCATGTTGTGGTGTATTGGTAAGCCATTGCGTTACTGTAGAGGAGGTCATGGGGTCGAGCCTATCCTCCGCCCTATCTGCCATAATAAATTTTGCAGTAACACGAGCAGGACATGTGGTGGCCTCAGGCTTAGCCTCGTGTCACCTCCTCATTGGCCCAAAGAAAAGACACGTGGACCAATAGAACGATGCCACCGAGCCACATAATATTTTGAAGAATATGTTAAAGGAATATACCACAAGAATATATCAAGAATATTCCTTTTTCTAACTGGTTTGTGCGGATGCCCAATCAACATCCCCATCATCACCTGTAAAAATTTTACCTGTTTGACAAAGTGAACATATCGCGTTTATGGGAGAAAATGATATCGGTTTTCTGCGAAATGAATTGCGCCTAAATCTGGACGACGAGATATATGCGGTCATTCAGGTTCCACATCATTTTGACAACTTTGAATTTTTGGAAAATTTTGAGCTCCTGATCACTCTTCCCCACTGAAAAATTTTGGTCCCCAAAAGTTCACTTTCAATTGTTCAGCATTTGAAGGTACAGTTCCTTCACTTTTCCAAACTCAATCCAATCGATGATTGTAGTGCCTTGAATTGTACTTGTCTTGGCTCTTTCTCAAGCTGAACTTGAAATATAACCCGACCAAATAATTCAAATTCAATGTTCTTGGCTTGTCCATGTCGCTATGGTCATCCACAACAACATCCTTCCCAAGAAGAATTCCCATGGTGCTCTTCTGCAAAATCCTTATCAAGGATAAGATCCCAAAAATACTTTGACAAATGAACCAAACAAGTTTCACATAGTGAATACTTGTATACTAGAGTGCTTAACACATTTGTAGTATACTGAATGTGCTACAACAACTCATACAACAATATTAAAATTCTTTCTTAAACTACAAATAAAAATGCATTTTACAATATGGAATAAACTTGACTCCCAAATTTTCCATTCAAATTGACTATCAACAAGCCAAACTAGTGTAACAATGCCCAAAGAAAACATTGTTGCATATAAGTGATTTGTTTATGAACATCACTTTTACAAATTTCCTAACTATGGGGATATGAAACTAGTGCGAAACAAAGATTTACAAACTTCATTCGGACAAATAGTCCACCCGTTTCTTACCCAAATAGGTAAATGAACCCTCTATTTTAACTTTTTCTTCTTCTGGAGCTGCTTCAAGGATGGTCGCATCTTGCAGCACTTTTTCTTTTGTCACTTCCTCTTCTGGTGGTTGCATAATTTGCCTGCCCTTACCAGGATGAAGTTGTGGAAACAATTTCCAACACTTCTTGATCCAATGCCCACTGATATTGCAGTGAGTTCAAAATTTCTTTTGAGCTTCTCTTGGCTCACATGTCTTTAACCTTGGATGAGATTTTCTCTTTTCGGTCTCAATTCCATTAGACATAAACATCTTCTTAATGATTACTTTCATTTTATAGCACTTATATACAAAATGGTTAGATGAAAGGAAAAATGGGCATGGAAACACATTCCTCAACATGTTATTCAAATAATGATGTTGTTTTCCATTATGAAAAGAATTTGAATTAACAGGACGATTATACCTCCTTTTGTTGTCCTTTGTTTTACGCTTCTTGCGTGAGGAACTTGCATGGAAAGAAGAACTTAGCTTTGTTTCTTCTTCAACTTGTTCATCTCTCTTTGGAGATGTTTTGCATTTCATGTCCTCTTTATAGATTAAGAACCAAGTGGGTAGCAATTCTGGATGCAAATCCCAACATCTTGCTTCCTCATGTCCTCTTTTATGGCAAAAGGAACACGATACCCATGAGATGTCACTAGAAGACCATTCTTCTTTTGCAACATAGCCTAAGCCTTCATATTTAGGCCTCTCCTTTGCCTCAATTAGATTTTTAATGCCTTGATGGTTCACTCCAAGGCCTCCTCCCTTGTAACCCATCTTGGTCAAGAGCTTGGATCCAATGCCTTTACTATGTTTTTCAAAGGCTGCAAATGAATTTACATCAACACTTTCATGTAAAGAAGAAGCATGTAAATGCTTACCATTTTCCTCATCTTTTGATTGAGATAAAAAGATGTTTTCAAACTCTCTTTTGATTCTGGATGTGTCCTCTTGGACTCTTTGGCTCTCTTCTTTCAGCTCCTTGAATTTTGGTGCTAATAGAACCTCATCCTCCACATCATGTGGACAAAAGGTACAAAATTTTCCATGTTCCTTCTCTGAGGGACTTTCTACACTAGCATATTGCATAAGGGTTTTAAAAAAACATGAAGATTGTGGAGAAGATGGTGGTTTATCACCATTCTTGTTACCTTCTTAGCTTAGAGAACATTCTGCTCTTGGAGGTTTAGAGCTTTCACCTTGCAATTTGGTATTCCTCTCTTCATAGAGGGATTTCACCATTTCTGCCATGTCTAAGAAAGCCTTTCTAAAAGTCTTCACATCGTCTGACATTATTGTAGGCTCTCCTCCTTGGGACATGATTTTCTTGGAGCTTCTACTACAACTTGAGATAGAACTGGTGGTAGAGATTATAACAATCTTGCTCTCCTTTCCAAAACCTTATCCTCACTTGAGTTTCAAAACACATTCACTTGCAAACAACAGTCAATTCCTCCTTGCACAAAGCAAACCAGTGATCCGATACCAACTTGATTTGAATGTGGAATATTAGTTTTCTATGCTAACATCCTCATCAGAATACAAAAATGTGCTTGAGGTTTAAACTCTAAAACAATTAGTAAAAACATGAGTTTTTATGTGTGTTTTCTTAAGTTAATTTCATGAAAAACTTTAAACATGAAATCAAAACAATGAATGGAAGCATCCATCAATCAGTAATACACCATCCATTTTGAAAGGAGTTCACCCCTCCTGGGCTACATCTCCTTGGATCAACTCTAATGGCATGACCCCTTCTCATTATGCTCAATGTTTAGAAAAGAAGAGTACATAAAGTGTTGAGAAAATGAATGGTTAATTTCTCCTTCAAAGAAAAAACTTCTGCAAGATTTATCACTCCATATACATGTTAACCTATAGTCAAACATGTAAACTTTCAACAAACAAAGGCATCTTGCACCAGGACCCCATACTCCAACTTCAAAGAGCATCAACAATACTACAATCCACTTGAAGTACATAAACAAGTCTCTTCTCCAAAGCACATAGATAAAAGAGGAATAAAAGCTACAACACTAATGTAATAGTTGTTGCAGAAAGCACATTGAGGCTAGAAAACCCCTGCAAGGTCATATCCATCTTCAAACTCCTCCATAAACTGCTTCAGCACTCTAGTTGACCATGGCACCCATAGTCTTCAATATGAAAAAATATTATCTAAAAGTGCTCCTTTGATTCCAAAACCTGCTCCAATGAGTCCAAAATGTCCAAAAATGGCTACCTAGCCTCCTTTTACACCCAATTTGGTCAAAAATTGGAGAAGTTATGACCTCTCCTAGTTTTCCCACTATTTGCTCTACAAATTGCACAAAATCCGACATCATCCCACAATTTCACCCCATTTTCTGCTAACGGAGCAACAAATTCACCAATGTTCTTGCAGATTTGTAGGACCGTTGATTTAGCCATCAAGGCTAAATAACCAAAATATTGGTCATATGGGGGGCCATGTTCCTAGGGGCTAGCCCTCGACGCCGGCCCCATCCCTTCGGCAATCACATTAAATATTAGCTTGGCATGTTCACGTGTGGAGACTTAGTCTAGCGGTCAGCTACAACAGTATGTGGTTAAAGCTAATGGTTAATGCTGGGGACTATGGTGTTCACATGGGGGGGTGGGGGGGGGGGGGGTGTGGTTAAGTCCACCCGACCCCTTGACCATTGCGGCAATAAACGTTAAGAAGTGGGCACAACCATAGTAGGTTAAGAACCACGCTATGGTGTATTGGTAAGTCATTGTGTTAGTGTACGGGAGGTCGTGGTGTTGAGCTTGGCCTCCGCCCTGTCCACCATAACAAATTTTGCAGTAACATGAGGAGGACATGTGGCGGCCTCAGACTTAGCCACGTGTCACCTCCTCATTGGCCAAAGAAAAAGACACATGGACCAATAAAACGATTCCATCGAGCCTGAGAATATTTCAAAGAATATGCCAAAGGAATATACCATAGGAATATACCAAGAATATTCCTTTTGCTGACTGGGCTGTACGAATGGCCAGTCAGCAGCCTTGTTAGCACCTGTAAAAATTTTTACCTGTTTGAGAAAGTGAACAAATTGTGTTTCTGGGAGCATATGATATTGGTTTTCCACGAAACGAGTTGTGTCAAAATCAGGACAACAAGATATACGCAGTCGTTAATGTTCTACATCACTCTGATAACTTTGAATCTTTGGAAAATTTTGATCTCTTGATCAGTGTCATAACTACCTGAGTATGGATTTCTAAGAAACTTTGGTCCTTACCACAAAGCTTTACTTGAGACCTACTTTGGAATTCCCCCTTTCACAGTCCTTCCTTCTACATGTTGTTTTTACAAAAAGACACTTTAGTAACAATCACATCTTGGAATCATTTCAACACTAGGAAAAGCTGCTACTTAATAACAATTACATCTTTACCTTAACGATCTTGAGGATGAAAGAAAGTTGTCTAAAGTGAAGTTAGATGCTAAGGAAAATGACAACCAAGAGCAAAGAAATCAGAAAAAGAAGCGTGACTGAAATCCATGCATGAAGCTTTGGAGAAAAGGAAAGAAGAAATGGCTGCGAGGAATGTAAAACTAGCCAAGACAAGTCCCTTAGTTGAAGCACAAATACATGCAGAAAAATTATGGGCATTTAAAGCTAGATTACAGAAAACCAAGAAGGATATGGTATCTTTATCAGTCTCCTTATCCCACTTTGACTTTTTGGCCTTATCAATTAGGAACAATAGAAATGATCACAAACTTGAGTAATCATATTGAAAAATTTGTTGATTGTTTGGGTAATTGATATATTTTAAACTAGTAACAAGCTTAAGTATTTGTTTGGCAATGTATGATTGTAGGAAGAGGAGGAAAGAGAATGACTTGAAGAATTAAAGAATTAAATATACAAAGAAAAAAAATAACTGTAGAAAGACGAAGTTCAATTCCAACTTCATCTTCATCAACTTCTTGATGAATGAAGCAAAATCAAGCTAAGTCTGGACAAGCAAGCAAATTATTATCTCCAACTCGTCAAAAAAGGTGGATGTCTAGAAACTTGAGCCCTGGTGGTCCTTTTTTTGGTACGAGGTCAATGTCTACATCATCCAATGAAGTAACCAATAGATTGAGGTCCCACAATATAAACACATCAACCCATACAAAACCACCTGAAAATGTTTTGAGTAGATTTGTACCCTCTTTGTTTGAGCTAAAGAAAGAAATTGATGAAACATTCAACACTAGTTAAAGATCATCTGCTACTAGGAAGAGCAGTGACCATGTTGTTTCCTCTAAGAATAGGAAAGAAGTTGGTAGCTCAAAACCTAATGGTGCAACATCAAACATAGATGCATTTTCTTCAGAAAAATTAGATACTAAGAAACGTCATTTACCTGCAACAAGTAAAGGTGTTACTGTGATAAGTCAATCAAATGACAGGTCATCCAAAGGTAGCATAGAATATTGATGTTCATGTTGTTCAGAGAATGAAAGGGAATAACCTAACTATTGGTGTTGGAAATGCCAAGTCAAAGGGAAATACATTAGTTGATGCTTCAAAGAAACATAATGATGAAGTTGTATTACTGGAATATGGTGAACCAAATAGTCTTAAATCTCTAATATGGTGAATCTGGTGAATCTGGTTGGCTAGAATTTCCTTAGAAAAGTTATGGAAGAGGTATTATACAATATTAAACGTGAAGAGACCTAATTGCAGATGATGATTACCCATGTTCTTATTTAATGGGCATGCCCTCATTTCTGAATCACCATGTTCTTGTTTTTTCTTGTCATGTTGTAGCTTGAAGTTGGGTGGAAGTCATTTTTAACTTCAGCCAATGGAGGTGTTCTACAGCTTTGTTGAAGGTTGTTATCTTAAGTAGCTTGTTTCTCAAGGACAAGGCTATAAGTTGGAGATTATGTTTGTTACACCTCATATCATATGGATTTTCACACTGATTTTTATCACATTGATGGAGATTATTAGTGCAATGGTTTTGGAGTAGATTAATGTTGGTAAATAAATTTTTGTCAATTTTCTGGTTTTCAATGTTGATGGCCAGCATAGGATTGTGAAGGTGTAGAATGAATTTAATCCTCTTCCACCATTTTGAAAATGGCCTTTTGAAGTGAGGGAGTAATCAGGAGCTTTGAGGAATTTTGATCCTTGTTTTGTAGCCAATTTTGTCTTTAGAAATACCCATTACAGTTTATCCTAGGATCAATATATGCATCACTAGTACCAGGGAGGCGTAGTCGAGGTTTGTAGTATGAGGTCCTCTTTATTATAGTATATCCATCATAACTTTCAAGGAGTTTGTGGAATAGTGTACCTGAAGTTGTAGGTGATTGTGGATGAAGCCTGGTGTATAGGGAGTATTTGGGTGTGAATGCCATTTTATTTTTCAATTGACCAGAGTGTGTTGAACAAGTTTAAGGGTTGAAGGGACAATCCTAGGTAGCACCTGGAAAGAGAGAAGAGGAAAGGATATATGATGCTTAATCGGATGCCTCATCACCCATCTGATTCATCACCCAGTAGAGACTGGCCCAAATACAAGGTCAAGTTCTGAAATATTCCTTGGATCTGCATAGGTTTCAATTTAAAAGGGTCTTCAGACTCTGAGGAGGCCAAAAGCCCATCTTTCCCTCTGGATATCAAAACATTTTCTGGAGTTGGGATTACTATTCTCAGTTGATTTCTCCCAGGCAGAAAGGATTTGCAAATCCCACCTCTAAGACTGGAATGGAGCATTCAAAAATCTATACTTGTGTTACATCTAATGGTCCAATATTGAGCAGAAAACACATATATAGGAATTGTGGTATCAAGTGTGAAACTGTGCAATGCCCTGTCTGGAAACAACATGAACATGGAGTATGGGATGTAGCGACGCCAGCTTAGAGCAATTCAAATGTTGTAGTGATTCCTGTTGCCCATTTTCTCAAAGCATGCTTTCTCTGCAACCGACAATTGAACCATGGGAAGGACATCTACATGTACAGGTCCGTTATAATGATCACAAAATGGTTTTTATGTTAGAATTTTCTTTTAATGTTTGAAATTAACCTTGAAGTGATTATATATTCCAATTCTCAAGAGCTAATCTCATTCTCTGCTTGTTGATTAATGCAGAGGTGACAAAGGATTCTGTAGCATGGAATGTCATTACAAACTAATTTTGATGGATGAACGAATGAAATCATTTACTGCTTCTCCACCATATTCACAAAGTGATACTTCTTACGATAGAAATTTTTTCTTAAGATCGGAGGCACGAGAACTCTCCATCTGTTACATTCTATGTATTATTTGCATGAGAGGAGTTGTAGGAAAATGTACGACCATAGATGATATAAAAATATATCTCTGTTTTTCTCGGAGAGAAAGGGAAGGGATGGGATGGGGTGCCCTTTTCTGAAGCATATCAATTTGGAAGGAGCTCTCTTGTGGTAAAATTTGTTCTGTTTTGAAATTTGATAAGAAAACTTGAAATATTGAGGCTTGACATATTCTCTGAGTTTTGTTCCAGTGAATCCTATTGGTTTTAAATACTACTCCTATTATACTTGTTTCAGTATGATTCAGATCCAATTCACAGGGCAGATTAAAAAACGCGAAGTGTGACTACAATGCAAAATTTGCACTTTATGTAATAATCATAAAATTCACCTGAACGATGTTTCATAAACTCATAAAATCGGCCTTAACTATGATTGATAACTGATAACCCAGGAAGGATAGCTTATTTGACAAGTCCTGAAATAAAATGATGGTTGGAGATTTACAGAAGAGAACTGTGTAATAGACTAAAATAAAAACTATTACACAGTTTTTTTCCAGGATAAAAATGATTACACAATTTTCTTCCAGAAATATCCAACAATAAAATTGGTCCATTAAAAACTGATGCCACTTGCCTTTTGAAAGTGGAAACAACAACTATGCAATGTCATATTTCCAATAAAGTAACTTCTGTAAGGTGAAGGCACCCACCCTTGCAATTTTGTAATGGATGTGGCCCTACAATTCCCAAATAGATGTTGAGCATAATCTTTCGTCTGTCAGTGAGGATGTGAAGGATCTAGCACTACATTTTTCAAGTGTTTTTTAAACCAAAAGATCTTGGTAGAACACAAGTTGGACTACTGCAAACCAATTCCAAACACCAAAACTCCATAGGCTGGAAAATAGGCAATGTATAAAAAGGTCTAGTTGTCCACAACATTTTTTAGCCGGAAAATCGAATTATTTTATGCTTCATTAAGGCTACTAAACTTTTATTAACAATAAGGGATCTAATGTAGAGGGAGAGGCTTTGATCCAATTTTCAAGTGTCGAATGCAAGAATAGGATTATCGAATTTCAATCTCCAACCCCTCCATTCCCATCCTTACAATGATGCCTTTTAAATAGATCTTCAGAGATTTTGCTTCTTTATTTGCGAATCTGGATAGTGATCCATTGAAACATGCATATAAAATTTTTATGTATTTTTAATTAGTTTATGGTAAAGTTAGACATCATATTAGTGTATGATATTATCTTCTTTATAAAACAAGAGATCACTTACAAAAACTGTCAAAATGCACATACTCTATGATTTAAACCTAAAATCCCTTAAAAAAAACACATATTCTTAATTATTACAAATATAAATATAATTTGGTATAAAAAAAATTAATAGAAAATAAACATATCATAAATATAAAAACACACAATTTTCAAATTCCAAAAAAAAAAAAACAAAAAAAACATAAAAACCCAAACATTATATATAACTTGAAACATAACATATGATGTAATGTCATTTTATATGTGTGTGTGAAAGTGAGAGAGAGATCATACTCATTCCCTCACAACTAACAAATTCCATGAAATTCACTGGTGCAAAAAAAAAAAGTTGTTTAGCACAAATGTTTAACATCACATTCCAAATGAAATAACACGATAATTTATAAAAAAAATTAACGATGATGATTTCACTTATTTTATTTACATTATAGTATGGAGTTTAAACATGTAAATATATTTCAATGTATATTGTTATATTAGTTTATCTTTAAAAATAATGGTGTTTTTCTAATTATTCCAAGTCTTAATTATTAAATGGTGGTGTCTAATTATTCTCAGCCTTTACTATTGTAAGTTTGAGAATTTTTTTGGAAAAAACAGTTTATATCCTCTGGTTAATTGATTGAGCATGTTTTTGGAAAAACATTTGATATCCTCTTGCTAAATGATGCATATCTTGAGATTTGATGTTTGCATACGAAATCTCTAGCTTCCTGTATCTCATTTGGTCTTTAATGTTTTTTATTTATTTATGCGTTTTTATTGTCTTTGATTTATTTATGTTGATGTTTTCATACGAAATCTCTAGCTTTCTGTAGTTCATTTGGTCTTTAATGATTTTGATTCAATGGTAAATTTCAACATGTTATATTGGAATTAAATTATTCTAAGAGGCATTCAAGCTCAATCTAGCTTGGTATAATTCTTGTGATATTATTTCCTGGAAATGTTTAGCTAAATGGTTTCTTGGGGGGTTCAATGTTTTTGGGTTAGAAACATATCACTAATGAGCATTATCATACCTTTGATGAAGACATATATAATATACCTTTGTGGTAATGTACTCAGTGGTTGGAAAGATGGCTTTCGATACACATTTCCTCCATGTATTGTTGTGAGACTCTCCAAATGAGGGCTTTTATGTATAATTGTAATGTCACTAACCACTAATTTGCTTCGGTGGATATGTAAGACTTGGTTTGATTTTTTGGTTATGTACACATCACACTTGTTTGATCCCTTGGTTAAGGATTCATACATATGTTGTGGGACATCTTGCTAGCTTTCACAATGTTTGGTTCTTTTTTACTATTCCACTAAAAGATAAATACTATCATATCTACATAAAATTGGGTTTATTTATTGCTTATACCTAGTGTTAACTCAACTTTTACAAAACATTTTAAATACTCGTTAGCTTTGCAAAGCTTGAAAATGTAGAACTCATAAAGCTCAAAAATCTCATCATGAAAGTGGTCAAAAAACTACTAAAGTAGTGATAGAGGTTATTGAGAATATGTAGCAAGATCATCAATTACTATCAAAGAATTTATATGTAAGACAAACACTTTGTCTCAATGTAGAGGATCTCCTGCTATTTAATTTTATCATATTGAAACATTTCTAATTTCAGAGTTTATTGATGTTTATTCTCTAGTTAGATGACTCTGTTTGATTTTTTACTTGATTTCCATTTATTTCTATTCTAGGTCGCAACATTTCTCATAATTTGGGGTAATGGGAAGAATACATGTTAGAATATGGGAAAAATTTGGTTGCCAAGGCTGGAAACCCATTTTTTCATCTTGGCTGCAACAACCTAGGAGCTTTTGCAACTATAAACCATCTATAGTTCCACTTAAGTCCAATATTTTAGTTGCAACATTTTGCCTTAAAAATGTCATCTTTTTAAGATAAATGCACATGACACAACTGAAGCTTGTTAATATAGGCATTTGACTGAACAATATCACTTCCATTCCCAGTAAGGATAATGTTCAATGAGCTCTTCACCCATTTTTCCAAACCAAATATACATTTCTGTGAAAATTCAGTAAAGAGAAAGAAATCATAGGAAATCATTAGGAGTACTCATGGGAGAGGATGTACAAGGTCCAAAAAAATGTTCACAAAGCTCTTCACCCATTTTTCCAAAGATACATTTGAATGAATATTCAGTAAAGACAGATAAGTAATAGGAAATCATTAGGAGTATTCATGGGAGAGGATGTACATGGTATAAAAAGACCCTATCAGGTGAAGAAAAAACACATTGATGGGTTGCAAGTACAATGTTGAAACTACTAAGCATTCCCTCAACTGACATATTACAACTCAAGTCAATAGGATAGCGAAAGAGGAGTTCACTTTACTTTTAACAACATCTTATTTCTCTCACTCATATTGTAACATATCACATCTTCCTTCATCCATGCTCTTTCTCCATATGTTATTGCCTTACGATGTTTCCTTTGCAACATCTGGTGCATTTGCTAGTTTAATTTCTTGGACTACCCATAGAACATATTTCATCCATTTTCTTAGTGCAAGAAATCATTTATGTATACAGTTTAGTTTCAAATCATTTCTTTTTCACCAAAATACTATGTTTTATGTTCTTTACATTTTTACACTTAATTATTTGTATTTTATTTCCGTAGCAACTTTATTTGGATTTATTTTTCTCCAGCACAATAGATTAGTTAATTTTGCTAATATTTAGTTTTCTTTGTTGTTAATTTTTTTGATAGTTAGTTTCCTTTGTTGATTAGTTAGCATTGCTATAATTAATTTTGTTTTGTTTTACTTTTTTCTTCAAATAGTATTTAATTTAGAATTTCAGCTACAATGATTTATATAGTTTTTCTTGTAATTAATTTTAACTATTTGTAAAAAACTATAATTAATTTCCTCACTGTCTTGAGCTATGTAATGCATAAATACCAAAATGCATATATTTTGTTGAGTGTTTTGTAATGAAAACAATCCCATATTGATATTAAAGTAAGGTTTATATGAGAATGTTGTAGAAGCCCATCATTTTTTGGTGTGGTTTTCAGGGAGACACAATTTCTAGGATTTTTTGTTGTTGTATAGAAACCTATTAGAGGAGTGAATGAACAATAATTAAGGATAAATATGGATAAGTTGGAGGTATTTCTCCAAACAAAACCCGCCAAAACAAATTTCAAGGAAAGAAGAAAAGAAATAAACTACTTTTATTTCAAGAGTTTCTAAAGAAGAAGAACAAGTAATCATTAAGTACGAACCTCCAAAATATGGTCTTTTGGGATTAAAAGTAAAAGAGTAATATGAACCTATTAACTATGAAATAGAGTCCATTTATTTCAATATGGGTGATCGTGAGGAAGGCAATAGAAAGGAAATAAAATAGATGAAGAAGAAGAGAAAGAATCTCCTTTTTCTATAAGGGAAAGTAAAGATGATTCCAAATTGAAGAATATTAACCCCTCTATTCTTCCAGTGTTCTATGGATTACCTACACAATTTTCTTGTTCAAATTTGAAGTTCTATGTATAACTTATGATTATAAGACAAACTCTCAAAAGTTAAGGTAGTTTCCTTCAACTCTGAAAGATGTCATTTTAAGATGGTTTATGGGATTAGGAGGAGGAGGAATAATTCAAGAGTAGAAAAAACTAAGATTAGAAATTTATTGGAGAATATGAAAACTAATATTTTGAATTCATTGTTTGTGTAGCTAGATGATTTGCAAATAAAGAATAAGCAATAAGATGATGAAAAAATATCTGGCTATATTTTTTCCTCGACGCACCAATAAACATCCTAGGAATGAGTGTCTATTAGTTACAATAAAAGTCTCCAACATTTTTTCTTAAAATAATAATGTCAATAACTACCCACAACTACCAAGTTTGAAAGGAATATACCAAACAACTATCAACATGTTGAACAAGTTGATTTTATTAATCTATGAATTTTTGGAGAATTCTAACCACCATTTCCTGGAGGAAATTAAGATCCTTAATCTTTTAATCGACCTTGCTATAATCCTAAAATTAACTAAGGACAACAATTGTCTTATTCTCAATTTTCCAATAATCCACAACCTTGGAAACCATCTATTCCAAATCCTTGGAATTATACACTTCCTTACAACCAATAATTTTATTCTATTCCATAACATTTTCCTACACAACAATTCAATCGACCATATCATAACTGGCTACAATAACAATTTATCCATTCACCACAAATACAAAAAATCAATCAACCACCTAAGATAAATTAATTACCTACTCAATTGAATCCAAATCCAAATATTATGATATGTTAAGAAATTTAACAACCAAAATTGAATTGATTTTTTCAATCAAGTCAAGAAATTTATACCAATGACTCCATAGAATCTTCAACCCTTACTACTATTGCAGTTAACTATAAAGCCACATCTTTAAGATCGGGAAGAATTGTAGAAGATCCAAAGTCACCTATGATTAAGGATGTCAGTAAAGAAAAACAAAAATATAAGGAAGAAAAAGACGAATCTTTATTGTTGAACTCTCAATATTCAAATCAAATATAAAATCAGCAATCTTATCATTTTCAATATTGACCATTTCCTAAGAGGCTTACAAAAACTAGGATATCTACACAACCACCCTTTGATATTTTATAATAATTGAGGAATATGTGTATACAAATCCCTATAATCCAAGAAATCAAGGACATATCTATATGTAACAAGGATACAAGGGATTTATGTATTAGGAAACTAGGTAGAAGGAAATGAGATCCCCCTAATATCATAGTAGCTAGTCAATCATATGAAATTATGCTCCGAAAAACTTTAAATTTGATCCTTACGAGTATCAGGCCTTAGTCGATTAATTAGCAACATTCATGAGCACCACTTGGGATAATATAATCTTGGTTTAAGTCTTATATATGTTTTCCTATGTTTAAATCTTGTTATGCCACCCTCGACACCTTTCAACTTAGAGATTTCAGAAATATATTGAAAGTGGGTCTCGATGTGATTCATGGACAGTATCTAGCCACACACCACATGTCACTCATGTGAATAATTAGAAAGGAATGATTCAAATTTATAACTTCAATCTAACAACAGTCAAATCCTCTCCTCTGTGGTTAGTGTGACTATCCCACTCCCTCCCTTGACTTATGCATCGTGTAGACTTAGAGGTTCTACCAATGGAGCTCTGCGTACTTGTTAGGGATGGTTTTTTTTCCTTGTTTCCCTGACGCTTTAGCTATCAAGTTCTTTGGGACAACTTATCAAGCTTCGGTCATCACCCATTATTTGGTTACCATGGTGTTTTTGAACATTTTTACAAACCGACATATCTATTCCATGACATGTATGGAGGCATACAAAGGCACCCCAGCTTCACTTCAGGAGACTCCGAACTTCACTTCACCCTTAGGTCCCCAGCGCAGTTTTTCTATCAAAACTTGCATTGGGTGCACTTTTTTGCCCCTTTCTTGCACTACTCAGTGTAGGAAAGACAAGGGTTTCCCTCAACCCGATGAAGCCCTAATTGCAACCTGCTCCTCCCACATTTACCCAATATAACCGATCCACTAAAGTAAACATGTGACAAAGAGTTACTATAATGTGTTTCAACTCCCCATGTACAGTCAAGGAAGTGGAACTGACAAAACAAGACTAATATGACCTTCATTGAGAGCTATAAAACCTTCAGGAGACAACCAACCCTTCCAAGTGCCTAAGCACTAAGAAAAAATTATATTTTACTAACCTAGAGCCTCACTCACTCCCATGAAAAGGAATCAGTGTGAATGAGACCCTCCAATTGCTCCCACAATAAGGCATCCCAACAACTGTAGTATTTTTCAAGTAGTTTTATGCCAATGAGCTCAGATTCTGAGCCACTTTTTCCAAGCTAGGACTAAGGTCTCTTCCCAGAACTCCATGAGACTTCAAGAAATGATAAATAACATTGTAAACAAGAATTATAATGAAAAATTTAACAAGGACTTGACCTAACCCCTACTAACCAAGACAGGCATTCCGTTAAACATATCAAAAATATGTAATCTACAGGTCATATCAATAGATCTGAGCATAGGGGTCTTATACTAATATGATATTTGTCAAGAAGGATTGATGTCGTCTCACAATATCTGCATTATCGTCTATTAGGTCATACATTCATCAATCATTCATTTGCTAATCAAAAGATGATGAGATCCATACATCATCATTGTCATAAAACACGCTTATAACCAACAAATAACTAGAGATATATCAATGATAGAACAACCATTAAATCCACATAATAACAACTAAATTTACACATATAACACAAGAGGAAAAGAGTTCTTATTAATCGTATGCAAAATCCAACCAAGCCAGGGACTTCCATGAACCACCCACCATAGATTGGGTTGAACCACATGTTTCTTTCAACCAATCATCGTCGTGTCATATCCCAAGAATGAATGTGGGACTCACAACAAAACCATGCAGATCTTCCTTAGACTTTACCATATATCCCATCTCGAGATTCCTAGACCCAAAACCCTCATCAAAATAACCAGGATTTACTGAAATCCACACAGGATCACTAGGCCCTAAACAAGAAACATACACTACCAGGATTTACCACAATTGCACCATCCAAGGATCACCGGGCCTATAAAATCATGGATACCTTTGGATCTCTCCATCTAAATAGTGAGGAGTTTGTTGTCTCCACTCTCTAGGCTTGACCATATATCCCTCCATTCACCGGTCGAGGATTCTTAGGCCCAATGAGGCTCCCATCCTCTAGGCTTTACCGTATATCTTGTAACAACCCTAGTTAAAAATCGATGTAAAAAAATATAATACCGTGGTTGATGGGACACGTATTCCAAGCTAAATGGTGGGAAAAGCATCCTAGTGGGTGTTCACTTCAGTTTATTATGGCTAAGGAAATTGGCAAAGGAAATGGCAAAGGTTTTGGAAAGGCGTGAGGAATTTATTGGCATTTTATTTATGAAAATAAAGGAAATTAGGAGAAAAGGAAGGTGAAAGGACACAGGTTGCATGTGAGGAGGAAAATTAAGGAAAATAATGGAAAATTAGAAAATAGAGGCCTCATTGATAAAAATTCTTCTGAGGATTAGTGGGCAAGCTTGGTCAGTTAACTTTTGGAGCTCTCTCATTATTCTCTCTCTCTCACTCTTAGACAATTAGAGTTTTCTTGGAGCACTTTGTCTCTCTCTCACACTCTTGGACACTTAGATTTTTCTTGGAGCACTTTGGCATTGGATCAAAAAAGGAAAAGAAGGTAAGAGGAAGGAAAAAACAAGCGAGGAGCAAGATCAAGCAGCTACAACAAGATTTTTTGTAGGTATAGATTTGCATGTGTGATTTCCTTGCTAGATTTGGCATGCATGGTATTGCATGTGGTTCTTTTCTGTCATGGCATGGGTTTTTCCAAGTGTGACAGTGTTTTTAGCCTAGCCTTGCCATTTTCGGATAGCCTTGATGAGATGGGTTCTCATACTTCGGTTGAGCTAGATTATCGGATGGATTCAAAGCTGAGTGGAGCGGATATCTGAAATGAAAAACACATGGCCTAGTGGTCCCTAAACTAGAATGTGGATCACGATAAAGCCACTATCCTAGTAACCCCTAAGTCAAACTGTGGGTTGCGGCAAAGCCAAGATTGTGTGCCTCGATGGGCCCAGGAATCATTGTCATTGAATGGTGGGATATACGGTAAAGCCTGGAGAGTGGGTCTTAGTGTAGGGCCTAGTGATCCCTGGATCAGACTGTGGATTAGGGTAAAGCCTGAGAGACTAGGAGGCACTAAAATTCCTCATGGTGTAGGCATAGAAATCCAGTAGCGTCCATGCTTGTTTGGTTCTTTTCGGTTAGTTATGAGTCCCACATTCATGCTTGGAATATGGAATGGGGGTGATTGGATGAAGAGAGATTTGGCTCAGCCAATCTATGGTCGGGTGGAACATGGTAGTCCCATCCCCAGTTGGTTTCTAGATTCATTAATGAGAAATTCATTCCCTTGGTTTTTCATGTGTAAACGTATTGGTTTATATGTGGATTCTATGGTTGATGTATTCATGGTATTTCTATTATTATGTTCCTAGTTATGAGCATGTATTCTGATAGTGATGATGTATAGCCCTCATGTTTCTATTTGTAAATGATAAAAAATGTATCTATGACCTAATAGATGGTACTGCAGCTAATGATTCAAGGGAACAATTATTCTTAGTGATTCTCATATAAGTATAAGACCGCTATTTTCAGGTCTGTTATTTAAACTCGTAGATTTCATTCATGCCAAGTGTTTGAAAGAATGTCAATCCCGATTGGGGATGGTCAGGTCTAGTCATGGAGATAGTTTTTAGTTTATTAATCTTGTCATTATGTGTTTAATGGATTCCATAAGTTACAACAAGTTTTGGGAAGTGGTCGGAATTCTAGGCTTGAAAAGTGCCTTGAATTCCCTGGACTCTAGCACAGGTTTGTTGGAAATTGTCCATGGACGCAGGCATGTAGGCTTGTGGGAGTGTCCAGAGCTCTGTGGACGCTGGCATGCCCATAGAATGGGAGCATCCAGAGGCTAAGTAGTCTAAAAAATTAGTAGGACTCAGGGGCTAGTTATCAGAAAGGCTGGGATGGTTCCTAGGATTCCTATTACTGATGTTGAATGTCTATATGGTGTGTCTCTATTGGTTCCACTTCCTTAATGTGACTTAGGAGGTTGAATCATATCATAGTAACTTTTAGTCACATGTTTACCCCGGTTGGTTGGTTACTTGGGTAGATGTGGGAGGAGGGTGTTGCAGAGTGGTATCAGAGCATGGTTCACCCCTCGGACTAGATGGGATGTGTGTTGGTCATGCATTCATGTCAGTTGCATATGTTTTTCTTATACCTGTATTCCATGTGCTTGTTGCATTTGCATGGTGTTGATCATGGTTGTAGTGAGGTCACCATGTAGAAGTTGATGATGCTTTTGTTGGGATGTGTTAGTCATGAATGCATGTCGATTGTATATGCATTTGTTATGCATGTCATTGTCTATATGTTGTTATGCATGCATTGTCATGGTGAAGGTGTTGTGCATGAGGTCAATGTATGCAATTAGTTCATCATGAAGTTGTTGGTTTTTATGATGCTGATATGTTAGCTGAGATAGAGCAGGAGATGTAGATCATCAAAGTGAAGTTGCAACATTGGAACTTGAAGCAAGAACATGTCGTCATACAAGTTTGTATGTTGGGCATGTAGGTATGTTGGTTAAGGATTGTTGTATGCATTATGGTTAGGTGTATGCCTTTCATTCTATTGATTTTATGGTTACATACATGAGAGATGCTAGTTGATTAGTATAGTCATATGCACATGTGTCAGATAGTCATGAATGATAGTAACATGTGGTTGTATGCATTTCTATTGTTGTTTTATGTTAAGATAACTTGATGATTATGTTATATGTTGTTGATGAGTATGTTATAGGTTAACTTGTTTTTGTTGTATGATCATTAGCTTGATGATTATGTTATATGTTGTTGATGAGCATGATACATAACTTGTTGTCATTATATGATAGTAGCTTGATGATTAGGGTTATTACATTAAGATATTGATGTTATATGTATCATACTAAGCTGGATTGGTCTATGCGAATGGTTAGGGTTATGACATTCAGGTATGAGTTAATGTGTTTTGATATTAGGTAATAGTAATCTAGATTGAATGTGCAGATGTGATTATTATGTATGAATGATAAATGTTTATGAGCTTATGATGTGGACATGTTAGCTAGTGACTATTATGGATATCATGATCTTATTTGTGTTTGAGATGGTGTGTTGTGAAGTTATATCATGCTAATCTTGATTTATTGTGTAGACAAGATAGCCTCCTCTGAGATACATTAAGGTATGAGTTTTCTTATGTCATATATTTGGTGCTTGACTGTTTGATTATGTCATCTAGTTTATTAATTTAACATGGTGTGTTTTCAAGTTGGTTGGATGTTTGATGAATTTCATAATATGAGTCTATGTTCAAATGATCTTGTTTTAAGATGATTGTACTAACACACATGTGTTGAGACAATTGATAGGTACTTGAGTGTAGTAGGTGATAGTTGTAGCATTAAGTCTAATGAATATGAGTTGACTATGGATTATGACATTATTGTTAATCTTTGTAAAGATTGATTTCAAATTGATAGATATGATTGTCTTGAAATTTGGAACATGTGGTTGACATATGTAAACAGTTGCAGGAAACATGATTGGTTTTAACGTGACAAGGTAACAATTAATGTGTTTATATAACTAATAGTTGGGTGATGTGACAGTACTTAATAAACCTCGATTGCAACAAGGTAGAAAGATAAAAGAAATGAATTGGGCAATAATTCCTTTGGCTATGTTTGGAAACCCTAATTGCAAACGAATGAGTGCTTTGCATACAAGAAGTATTCTTAACCTTGATTATGTCTAACAATATGTGGATATGTTGTTATGTTTATTTATGCATTTACAGTTATGCGTTCATGGAAATATGATGCAGGGGATTGTGTGGAAAAGAGACTGCAATGAAATCTTGAAGAAGGCTCAGGTTGATCTTTCCTTTGGAAGAACTGGGAACCATGGGGAATGAATCATGATGTTTGTTGTTAGTCTTCTGATCTGACCCTAGATCCAGAATCACTTGGTCCATCTCATATTCCCCAATCTGCGTGGTTAATCTCATTTCCCTTCCTATTTGTGTCATGTGCTTCCCGAGCTTCCGGACTACGCGCGGTTCTCCTGGCGTGGTCCCAGCGCATCTAGTTATAAATTCTTGCAGCCCCTTTACAGCCTTGCTGTCACGCAAAAGCTTCATGCATGTCTCTAAGAACATAGTGAGCATCGATGGGTCCAATTCCGGCTCCAGACTGTCTTTACTTCCTGAAGTGGAGGCATCAGTGAAGCTCCTCTTAGCTTCCATGAAGGTCTCCTTAGCACGTTCCAAATCAAATTATGGTTCCTTCGTTGGAGTCTTGCGAACCCAGGTACTTTCTTCAGGTTGCTTTCCTTTTTCATCTCTTTTCATAATTCCACTCCAGAGCACGATATTTACATTAGGGTCTTCCTCGCGCGGCTCAGATCTCATCATTTGCAAGTTCTAAGTCAGGAGAGGTTGGAATGCTCCTTTATCATGCAACCTCGCTATCAGTGTGGGACAATCCTCCATCTCATGATCAAACAACGTACAATACAAGCATGATGGTCGCATTGGATTTGTACAGTCACAGGCATAATTCCCTAGTTTTCCACAATTGTAACATATTAGTTGTTTGCAACCTCTTCCTGGTCCCCCTCCACCTTGGCCTCGTCTGCACCCCTGAAATCCAGTGTGCGCCATTCTTGCGTTTTGATTGAGGGGCCATGTTTCGGCCTGAACTCTGTAGGTTGGAGTTCGATCCATCATTGGCTCATAACTTCTACAGGTGCGCTCATCATGTCCTACTGACCTGCAGAAATTACAAAACAAATGTTGTGAATTCTGTGTATTCTTCTGTAATAGATGGCAATTATATGTAGCATGCTTTCCTCCTATTTGACAAATCGCACACCACAATGCAGGCGTCGTGCTTGGTCTTGCTTGTACCTCCGGCCTTAGTGGCATTGGCCCTCCTCCCGCAAGGTAATTCGCGAACACCGGGCAATGGTACTTGTCGTGCCCTTGGCCCTTGCATTTTACACACCATACCTCATCGCGCATCTCTAGGTGGGTTGTCCTGTCTTGTTTCAAACTCTACATCTCCAGGCACAATTTTTTCAACTGCACGTGAATCTACTGAACTCCTAGGTTAGGATCTTGTATCGGAGTCTCGTGCAATCTCATCACAACCTCCAAAGCCTCAACCTGAGTGGTTAGCCTTTGTTGCGACAACGCATTCCATAGATGCGGCGTTAATGATGCTACAAACCATTCGTGGTGTTTCCCATATGTTAATGTCATGTTCGCTTCGTGAATTGTGCACTTCAGTCTTTGATCCAATTCCCACGGGGTCTCGCCTGGTAGCATTGTGATTTCCTTGAATCCAATGATCGATTATGCCTCTGACTTTGGCCTGCTAAATTATTTGTTTAGCGCAGCTTGGATATCTATGATCCCCACATTCAGATTATCATTGGAATTCTTAATGTACCAGGTTAGTGCGCGATCCTGTAGAGCACTGACCAACGTTTCCTTCTTTATATTGTCATCCGTGACACCTTGTGCTTCCCATACAACTTTTATCACAAACCAAAACTAGTCCAGATCTTCATTCCCTACTCCCTTGAACACTGGTAGCTTTATCGCGCTTGCCATACTGCTTTGCGATGGTGGTGGAGGTGGTATGGGCGAAGATAGGGGTGAAGACGGTGAAACTAGTGGTGGTGTGGGTGGGGGTGGTATGCGCGGAATTCTCTGCCTTATCAGATTGATCACACTTCTTGGTGAGACCTTCGCAAGCTCTTCTTCGCCCCCTCGCGGAGGTGAAATCAAGGGGCTAGTTTCTAGTTCTGTGCTACCTTCATTTCTGTAGATTCTCCCACTCCGCGTAGCCCCAAACATCAATTTATTCACATAACCCGCTTTTCACACAGTAGCATTTTAATCCAAGTGTTCAAAGATTTAACGTACTTACCTCGCGGTCCCTTGAGGAAGCATCGTTCTGCCTCGCTATAGTTGACTGAAGTATCTACCGCGAATTCGGTGATGAATCCTCCTATGATTCGATCGAGCCAGTGATCGACAGCGCGCGCAATCTTATCTTCCGATGCTTCTAGTCTATGCACCAATTCTGGAGTCCACACAATAGGTTTGTCAAGTTTACACCTTCCTTGGCTATTTGCTAGCTTTGCGATCCACTTGTACAACTCAGTGGGGAAGGATGCAAAGAAAATTTCGTGGATCTCCATATATAAGTAGCAGTCTAACCACTCTTCCTTTGATAGTTGCGGATTCCTATTTTCCTGCGCCACGAACTCGTGAATCTTTCTGTCCAACCAATCTTCAATTCCTTTCTTTGTCGGATTCCAGTGATACGACATTAGACATCTCTATGTAGATCCTGGTCCCAGCAACAGAACCATTTATTGGCTTGTTGGGGCCTGACCCAAGTTCGGAGTTAATTAGCCAAACAAATCCCTGTACTACTGGCCCTTTTGGCAACAGTCTGCGGAGCGCGAATTGAGGTCTCACTTGAAGTAGTATGGGAGGGTGCTAGAACCAGGTTTCTGCACCCTTGAGATGTCTGAGAGGTTTGACTGGTCCACTGTTTGTTCCTACGCGCAGGTTGCTTCACGCACTTTCCTGTTTCCTCGTGGCCTGATGCACTGCCTTCGCGCAACCTTAGCCAGGGGCTATGGAGCTCTCGTGCCGTGCTCTGCGCTATTACCCAAGATCTTACTTATCTTCTAGTACTAGTTAATTACCTTCACTTACTTGAATGTCTTAAGTTATAATTAGTTATACAAAACATTCATACAGGTTCGCGCAGTAAATAAATAGTATACTTGCAAATTATATCCAATCATGCATTAAACTAGGAAAAGATACATAGAAATATAGTAAAACTTCTCTTTATTGATTCTCCCAACGGTTACAGACTCGACCTGCCCTGCACACTTAGCTGCAGGGGTCTGCGCACTCAGCTGCGGACTACTAGGCCTCTGTGCACTCAGCTGCAGAGCCTTCTCCTACTCTATGACCCACAGACACACTTTACACTTCGACTCAATCACTTAGACTTATCCTCTTCTTCTCTTCTATCTTCTATTAGTTATCTTATACACTTAGAGCCTCACCATGGGTAGGTCTATCTAGCCGATATTATATTACAAAAACTAGGGTGGACAACCCTATGACTCTATTATAATTTCGCGCCCCACGCCCACAATTCGCAGAGCTTTTACAAGAAGATTCGGTCAAAACTTGGGCTTTAAGCCCCAAAACATGCCTTGGGGGGATTCCATGCCCAACAAGGACACTTATTCCTAGTTGAATGTTGTGAAAAAACATAGTGACGGGGATCACTTGTCATTGATTAATGGCTAAGGAAATTGGAAAAAGCAATGACAAAGGCTTTGGAAACACAAAGTGGAATTTTGGCACATTTATTTATGAAAATAATGGAAAGTAGGAGAAAAGGGAGGTGAAAGGTCACAGGTTGCATGTGAGGAGGAAAATGAAAGAAAATAATGGAAAATGAAGAAAACAAAGGCCTCAATAATAAAAAGGCTTCTAAGGATCGGTACACAAACTTCTTTTAGGTTTCTTTTAGAACTTTGTCATACTCTTGGACACTTATATTTTTCTTGGAGCACTCTTGGAGGAGTGTGGCATACTTGAAGTTTTTGAGAAAGAAGGCAAAGGAAGATCAAGAAAGCACAATAGGACATCGGGATCAATAGCTACAACAGGTTTTTCTCGCAGGTACCGAGTTGCATGTCTTTTTTCCTCACTAGTTTTGGCATGCATGGCATATGGATGTGGTTTATTGGTCATGATATGTCATTGGCATGGAGGATTGCCTAGATTGATAGTGGATTTTCCTGTCCTTTCCATTTATTGGATAACCATGGTGTTGTGGGTTCATTTATTTGTTTTTCTGGTTGGTTTTCTTGTTTCCTTTAGTTTGGGTTGAGTTACTAGTTCCTGGAAGCCCCGGTTCGATAAATGCTCTAGAAGCCCTATAAAAACTTGGGTTGGGTTACTAGTCCTAGAAGCCTTGGTTGGACAAATGCTATTGAATCCCTTGGTGAGTTTAGTTACTAGTCCTGGAAGCCTTGGTTGGACAAACGCTCTGGAATCCCGACGGAAACTGTGGGTTGAGTTACTAGTCCTGGAAGCCTTGGTTGGAACAAATTATCTAGAGCCCTAGAAGGCTTGGGTAGATACTGATCTGAAGATCATTTTGTGATGTCCAACTATGAGGTGGAATCACTATTTGATGGGTTAAGGTGGTTTGGCCTTTGCAAGCCCTGGATTGCTTTGATTGATGTGTTTTATGAGATCCCACATTCATACTTGGAATATGGCACTGGGGTGACTAGCTGAAGAGTGATTTGGCTCAGCCATGTCTACGGTTGGTTGGTTCATGGAAGTCCCACAACTGGTTGGAATTTGAATCATTAATATGAGGTTATTTCTACTTGTTAATTCATGAGTATTATACTAATTTATATGCAGATAATATGGTTGTTGTTTCCTTCGTATTTCTATTGCTATTATGTTGATTATGAACATGTATTATGAGAGTGGCTATGTTTGGCTCATATCATGTTTTTACTTGTAAATAAATGAACAATGTACCTATGTCCTAATGGATGAAATTGTGGCTAATGTGTTGAGGTGTCAACGCTTCTTAGTGATTCTCATATGTGTATGTGACCCTTATGCTCAGAACTGTTGTTTAAACTTTTGGATTACATATTTGTGACATGTTTGATGAAATGCCTATCATGGATACTAGGGGTCTAGTAAAGCCCTTGTTCAATTAATTTCATTTGTATCATTTTTTTGTTGTTATCTTTCAGTTTTGAAAGTGTCATTGACTTCTTGACAGTGACCTGGGCTCTCGGCCTAATATAATGGCTCAAATCTCGGATACACAGGCACAACACTCGGCAAAAAATTCCCTGGATGCATGCATACCCATTTTGTGGGAGCGTCTAGAGCCTCCTTGACACATGATTATCCATATCAAGGGAGTGTGCAGGGATTTAATGGTCTAAAACCTCAGTGGGTCTTAGGGGTTGGTTACCTAAGTCGTTGGGATGGCTCCTGGGAGTTCTGTTGCTTATGTGGAAGGTCTGTGTGATGTGTTCTGTTGGTTCCACTTCCTTATCAGACACATAGGGAGTCGATATCATAGTAACTTCTAGTCACATGTTTACCCCAGTTGGCCAATTACTTGGGTAGATGTGGGAGGAGGGTGTTACAATTAAAGTTTTATCTTGTTATTTAAAATACCCATGAAAAAATTATCACTAAAATTTTATCTTGTTATTTAAAACTTACTATGTGCTTCAATGAAATCAAACACAATCAAATCCCTACATAAGATCTTACGAATCTAGATAAGATGTTAGGAATCCATTGACTTGATTCTCATCCATCAGATTTTGGAATATGTCTCCAATCTATAATCAAATTAATTTTAGCATTTAAAAACATAAAAATAAAACTTTAGAAGAGGGAAAATGATGTTCATAGTTAAGATCATTAGAATAAGACTTTATAGGAAATGAGAAGAAGGGGAAGGTATCAAAAGGATGAAGGATTTGTATGGTGGCCTTACATATATTCCAAAAGCATGTCATTGTCAATGGCATAGAGAGATTATATAGGTAAGCCCCCTCAAATTCCATAATGAAATTAATTTTCAACTAAGGAGGTCCACAACAGAGGTCACTTTTGAAATATGCTTGTTTATCATTGACCCCAGTAGCAGTGGCGGCACAACTTGTTTGGCTCCATTGGAAAAGTTGACCCCCATTTCCTTCGAAAAGTTAAAGATCAATGAAGTCCACCATGGGAAGGTGGCTTATTAGGCATTGTGTGCAGATTTCGCCAAGATCTCTAGTGTCATGACTTGACGAAGATAATGGACTTTCCATTAGGTTGTAAATCTACAATTTTTCTGTCACGCAGGTGGACATCAAGAGGCTTTACTCCAAGGATGCTAATGATGGTTGAAGTTTTCACTCCTAATCAACCCTTTTATCACAAATTTCTTTATAAAAATCACATGTTGTATCCATTTTCATACCTTCCCATTCCACTTATTCATCATAATTAGAGTGATTGGATCCAGTGGTAATGAACAAGTTTTTTTTAATAATAAGTTAACAATTTTGCATGTTATGGTGAATTTTGGTTGGTTATGACTTTGTAGGTATCAAGTAGCACACCCTTTTATGATTTTGATTGTGAAAAGAAAAACTACAAAAATATTCATCGATAAACATGAAGCTGAGTAGATATTTTAGGAAGTACCCATTCTGAGGATTTTCTCTACAACAATAAAGTCCGTAACAATTTTTACAATGATGTTATAAATATTTTTGGATTTTCTCTATAACATTAAAGTCCATAACAATTTGTACAATGATATTATAAATATTTTTGTAGCCTAAAACATTTTCAAGAAAATATACAATTGATATTGAAAATTTTGTCTATGAAAATACATTTTTCCTTTTGTAGATATTCAATTTTATTACTATTACTACTTTTTCTTGTTAGCTCAACCTTACAATTTTGTCTCAACCCAATTCAGGTTGTTCAGCCCATGAAGCTTGAAAACAGGATTAGAAGGGAAAATCAAGAAAAGTAGTTAAGTTAGAACTTTCTATTTTGGATAAGTGATAAGTTTTGAGACATCTAACTACTATAACTAAAAATAATTGTGTCATTTATTCTTGGAAATAACCACTAAAAGTAGCAACAGTTGTTGTGTTCAATGTTTTTCACTTTTTTATTATCATCTTCCTTAATAGAAATCAATTGTTTTCTATTATTGTGAGTGTGTAAGACGTTGCAACAAACCATCATGCTGTAAAGCAAGGGCCACTCTATAATCATGGTGGTTATTTTCTTGTATACATTTCTACATTTTCTTATAATTACGCTGTAAGTCATTTCCCTCTGAGAAGAACTCCCTCCAATGCCACCTGTCCCTTTGTATGCCTTTGATTTATGTGTTAGACGATAAAAATCACCTCTACCATCATATTAAAAACTAATATTATTCAGTTACAATTCTCTAATGATATTTTCTTATCGTGTCCATAACCTGACGTTCCTTTATATCTAGGCACTAAAGGAAACAATTCCGCAGGTTCTTTCGATGTAGGCATTACGGGTGCTCTGACCGTTTGACAAAGATGGAATTCATGGGAGACCGAGAAGGGTTTTCTTGCAGGGGTCTTGACTTAGTCTTTTCTACAGATGGGGGTTTTCTGCTTCCTCGCCTGTGGCCTACCCCGGAAGTAGGGGAAAGTTCAGCTAAAGTTTAGCTAATGTGACACCTTCCGAAGCAGAGGAGGAGCCATCTCCCGATGTCTGGAGTGGGGATACCAATCCTCAACCTCTCCCTTGGCTTACAAGAGAGGAAACCTTGCTCACCTATTGTCTCGACAGTGTTCCTCTGTGTCGTCGTCCGACGGGTAATTGGCTCCACGAGGGTTCTTCTTCATCATCATCTTCCTCTTATGGATGCTCTCCTGTCTTCATGCCTCTTATGAAAGTGGTTCATCTCCCCTTTTTGCTACGAGTTATCTAGCTCTTATGGGACCCATCTTGTTTCTTTTTCATAGGTGAGTGAACAGTTCTCAATCCAAGTTTGAAGGTGGATTGAAATTGTCTTCCCCTAAATAACCAAGTGCTCCCTTTCTTCTTCCAGGTTGACAAATTTTCCACCAAGTCTGTGTCTTATTTATTTTTTTGTTATTAATGCATGGACCCTATTTAATTTCTACCCAAGAGTTTCTCGGAGGAGGGTTTTCGAGTTTAGCTATGGTCGCTTCAATGACGTTTAGGTAGTTTTAACTGTTTATTGTTCTATGTAAAATTGATGTACTATCATTTTTGTTATTAGACAGTTAAACCCTACCCATTGTATGATATTTATAGTTATATTCTTGAACTTGATATGGCTCTAATTTCTTCTTAATAGTCGAGACAAGGAGAATGATTACTACAATTTCCAAGCTTCTTTAGTTTAGACAATGCAATTGATATTTTCAGATTGTCTTTCATTTGTGCATGTAATGGAACTTGGTTCTCCTTCTGCTTATAACCATACCATGACTATAAGGATTTATTTTAAATTCACCGTGTAATGAATGATGATTTTCTTGTTATGTTGTTATTCTATATTAGTTATCTTTACAACCACCATGGATTTGGTTCCCTTAAACTTGATATATAAAAGAATGGGTTTGTGATGTTCTTGCTGAGGGTCGGCACTATATACATCATCTTTCCCAGGTAAGACAAGGTTTGGCCTGCCAAAAACCTGGTTTAGCCCACAAGTATAATGTTCTACACTTTTCTCAAATGCACAGTCAGGGACTGCTCTAACCGATGGCTCTTGTCGGTTATCCAAAGCTAACCCTCACCGAATCTGTGTGTCATGTTATCAATTATTTAATATGGTGTTAACGTTTCTGATTTGAATGTGGAATATCAATTTTCTATGCTAAGATCCTCATCAGAATACAAAAATGTTCTTGAGGTTTGAACTCCAAGATAGCAAGTGAAAACATGAGTTTTTATGTGTGTTTTCTTAAGTTAATTTCATGAAAAACTTTTAAAATGAAATCAAAACACTGAATGGAAGCATGCATCAATCACTAATACACCAACCATTGTTAAAGGAGTTCACCACTCCTGGGCTACATCTCCCTGGATCAGCTCTAATGGCATGACCCCTTCTCATTATGCTCAATGTTTAGAAAAGAAGAGTACATAAAGTGCTGAGAAGTGGAATGGTTAGGTTCTCCTTCAAAGAAACAAACTTTTGCAAGAGTTATCACTCCATATACATGTTAACCTACAGTCAAACATGTAAAATTTCAGCAAACAACGACATCTTGCACCAAGACCTCATACTCCAACTTCAAAGAGCATCAACAGTACTACAATCCACTTGAAGTACATAAAAAAGTCTCTTCTCCAAAGAAAATAGAGAAAACAGGAATAAAATCTACAGCACTAATGTAATGACTATTGCAAAAAGCACATGGAGGGTGGAAAACCCCTTCAAGGTCATCTCCATCTTCAAACTCCTCCATAAACTGATTCAACACTCTGGTTGACCATGATACCCATAGACTTCAATATGAAAATTTCCTATCTAGAAGTGCTCCTTTGATTCTAAAACCTACTCCAATGAGTCGATAATGTCCAAAAATGGCTATCTAGCCTCTTTTTACACCCATTTTGGTCGAAAATTGGAGAAGTTATTACCTCTCCTAGTTTTCCCACTATTTTCTCTACAAATTGCACAAAATTCGGCATCATCCTACAATTTCGCCCCATTTTCCACTAACGGAGCGACAATTTCCCCAATTTTTGAGCAGATTTGTAGGACTGTTAATTTATCTACCGAGGCCTAAAAACCAAAAGATTGGTCATATGGGGGTCCATGCACACAGGGGCTAGCCCCCGACGTTGGCCCCCTCCCTCCGGCGGTCACATTAAACGTTAGCTTGGCGTGTTCACATGTGGAGGCTTAGTCTGGTGTTCAGAGATGGTGGTAGGTAGTTAAAGCTATCGGTTAATGCTGGCGGTTATCATGTTCACATGTGGGGGGGGGGGGGGGGGGGGGGGGGGGGGGGGGGGGGGGGGGGTGGGTGGGGGCGCCGCACGCATTTAAGTCTGCCTGAACCCCCAACCATTTCGGCAATAAACGTTAAGTAGTGAGCGCAACCATAGTAGGTTAAGAACCATGTTGTGGTGTATTGGTAAGATGTTGCATTACTGTAGAGGAGGTCATAGGGTTGAGTCCAACCTCCACCCTGTCCGCCATAATAAATTTTGCAGTAACACGAGGAGGACATGTGGAGGCCTCAGGCTTAGCCATGTGTCACCTCCTCATTGGCCCAAAAAAAAGACACGTGGACTACTAGAACTATGCCACCGAGCGAGAGAATATTTTAAAGAATATGCTAAAGGAATATACCACAAGAATATATCAAGAATATTCCTTTTTCTGACTGGTCTGTACGAATGCCTAGTCAACATCCCTGTCAGCACCTGTAAAAATTTTACCTGTTTGACAACATGAACATATTGCATTTATGGGAGCATATGATATCGGTTTTTCCGCGAAACTAATTGCGCCTGAATCAGGACGATGAGATATATGCAGTCATTTAGGTTCCACATCATTTTGACAACTTTGAATTTTGGAAAATTTGAACTCCTGATCACTCTTCCCCACTGAAAACTTTTGGTCCCCAAAAGTTCACTTTCAATTGTTTAGAATTTGAAGGTACAGTTCCTTCACTTTTCCAAACTCAATCCAATCGATGATTGTAGTGCCTTGAATTGTACTTGTCTTGGCTCTTTCTCAAGCTGAACTTGAAATATAACCCAACCAAAGAATTCAAATTCAATGTTCTTCTTGGCTTGTCCATGTCGCTATGGTCATCTATAACAACATCCTTCCCAAGAGGAATTCCCATGGTGCTCTTCTGCAAAATCCTTATCAAGGATAAGATCCCAAAAATACTTTGACAGATGAACCAAACAAGTTTCACATAGTGAATACTTCTATACTAGAGTGCTTAACACATTTGTAGTATACTGAATGTGCTGCAACAGCTCATACAACAATTTTAAAATTCTTTCTTAAACTACAAATAAAAATGCATTTTACAATATGGAATAAACTCAACTCCCAAATTTTCCATTCAAATTGACTACCAATAAGCCAAACTAGTGTAACAATGCCCAAATAAAACATTGCTGCATATAAGTGATTTGTTTATGAACATCACTTTTACAAATTTCCTAACTATGGGGATATGAAACTAGTGTGAAACAAAGATTTGAAAACTTCATTCGGACAAATAGTCCACCCGTTTCTTACCCAAACAGGTAAATGAACCCTCTATTTTAACTTTTTCTTCTTCTGGAGCTGCTTTAGGGATGGTCACATCTTGCGACACTTTTTCTTTTGTCACTTCCTCTTCTGGTGGTTGCATAATTTGTCTGCCCTTGCTAGGATGAAGTTGTGGAAACAATTTCCAACAATTCTCGACCCAATGCCCACTGATATTGTAGTGATTTCAAAATTTCTTTTGAGCTTCTCTTGGCTCACTTGTCTTTAACCTTGGATGAGATTTTCTCTTTTCGGTCTCAATTCCATTAGTCATAAACATATCCTTGATGATTGCTTTCCTTTTATAGCAGTTATATACAAAATGGTTGGATGAAAGGAAAAATGGGCATGGAAACACATTCCTCAACATGTTATTCAAATCATGATGTTGTTTTCCATTATGAAAAGCATTTGAATTAACAGGATGATTATACCTCCTTTTGCTGTCCTTTGGTTTACGCTCCTTGCGTGAGGAACTTGCATGGAAAGAACAACTTAGCTTTGTTTCTTCTTCAACTTTTTCATCTCTCTTTGGAGATGTTTTTCATTTCATGTCCTCTTTATAGATTAAGAACCAAGTGGGTACCAATTCTGGATGAAAATCCGAACATCTTGCTTCCTCATGTCCTCTTTCATGGCAAAAGGAACACGATACCCATGAGTTGTCGCTAGAAGACAATTCTTCTTTTGCAATGTAGCCTAAGCCTTCAAATTTAGGCCTCTACTTTGCCTCAATTAGATTTTTAATGCCTTGATGGCTCACTCCAAGGCCTCCTCCCTTGTAACCCATCTTGGTCAAGAGCTTGGATCCAATGCCTTTACTATGTTTTTCAAAGGTTGCAAATGAATTTACATCAACACTTTCATGTAAAGAAGAAGCATGTAAATTCTTACCATTTTCGTCATCTTTTGATTGAGATAAAAAGATTTTTTCAAACTCTCTTTTGATTCTAGATGTGTCCTTTTGGACTCTTTGGCTCTCTTCTTTCAGATCCTTGAATTTGGGTGCTGATAGAACCTCATCCTCTACATCATGTGGACAAAAGGTGTTGGAAATAATACTGAGAGGGGGGGTGAATCAGTATTATCAAGCCAAATATTCCCTTTTAAAAATCAGAGGATATACGCTACTTCAGTTAGTAAAACCCGCATATATACGCAACTATGTAGAAGGAAACCCGCGTATACAATGCAAACTTATGATTTACTTTATCTTTCAGATGTTGATTATTAATCTGTGTATCTGAGTGAAATAAATAGTAACCAGACCAGTAAAACAGAATAGAAGACAGTCACACACAAGAACACAAGATATAAGGTGGAAACCCAATGTGGGTGAAAACCACCTGCTGCAATTCATCTCTATCTTTCTTTAATTAGAAACTTCCTTTTACAATGTATTGGTGCAGTCCTTTACCAGTACACAGGCTACAACCTGCAGAGAGCTACAACCCTCTCTCGTTTTCCAGCTTCTCCTGGAAGGGAGCTACAACCCCCTTAGCTCTTGTACTAGCCAAGATACTAGTATGTAGGTGCTGGCCTACTGAAGGCTACAACCTTCTCTTTCTTCTAGGGACCACGTTTCATAAATTTTCAGACTGGATCCATGAACATCAATCAATCATCAAGTATATCTGCATCAAACAATCTCTTTTCCCCAAATAGCACTGAATCAAGTAAACACTTCTCTGACAGTTGTACCCAGAACACAGTAACAGTAACCACACACCAAATTCTGAACCCAGAATACTGCAGCAATAAACAGAGGCAGCTAGATCATAATTTAAAAGATATACGCTACTTCAACAACCTGAAACCTGCGTGCATACGCTCCTGTGTTTGGACCAACCTGCGTATATGCCATTTTCATTCATTGAACCAGCGTGTATACGCTCTTTCACTTCACTGAACCTGCGTACAGATCTATAAAGGATAATTCATTCTTTCAAATATTCAGACACTAATTAACCCAGATTGTCAGATTTATAGATCAAGCATGCGCCTCATATAACAGATCAAAATCATACAAAGATACTATTATTCAAGCTTAAAGATTATGACCCATCAATAGAACTTATCCTTCTTTATGTGCTAAGGTTCCTCCTTCATTCAGATCCAGATCTACACCATAACCCCAATCACAAATATTTCAGATCTAGCACTTATTAGATATTCAATTCACTCAGATTAATTGCCTTGCCAATGATCTCCTTCCTCTTTTATGGTCTTAGGCCTTTCACAATACCACGGTCCAAAACCGTAATAACACAATACCATGAACCAAATACTTGGGGTCAACACTTTTGGATGCAATACCACGGACCAAAACCATAGGATCAAAAACTGTCGGACTAATACCATGAGCCAACCATGAAAGTGCGTGAACTTTTCTCTTCATGAAAGGAACTTTTCTCTGCATGAAAGTGCGTGAACTTTTCTCTATATGAAAGAAACTTTTCTCTGCATGAAAGTGTGTGAAATTTTCTCTACATGAAAGAAACTTTTCTTTGCATGAAAGTGCATGAACTTTTCTTTACATGAAAGAACCTTTTATCTTCATGAAAGTGCGTGAACTTTTCTCTACATGAAAGAAACTTTTATCTTCATGAAAGTGCGTGAACTTTTCTCTACATGAAAGAAACTTTTATCTTCATGAAAGTGTGTGAACTTTGTTGCACTATAATTTATCATCTGAGATGAGTTGCCATTAAGTACAACATATGTATCATAATGCCAACAATCTCCCCCTTTGGACTTGATGGCAACAACAACCAATCACTCTCCCCCTTTGTCATCAAGGGCAAAGGGCAAACCAAGATAATCTCTTTCCTAGATAAACTTTCCACTACCCATACTCCCCCTGAGTACCTGCTGAAATCTCTGAATGAGCTCCCCCTTTGTATATGCCAAGGTGTACCACTCTGTCCATGCTTCCTCTGAGTACATGTTGAAGTCTCTGCTCTACTGAAGTGTGCTGTTCATGCTCCCCCTGACTATAAGCAAGGTCATTCAGATCAGCAACCATGATTTCCTTCTGTTCTCCCTCTGCATTTGTTCCACCTGAATCCAACAACAGTTGTGAACTAGAACCAAAAGCTTCTGAGATAATGCCAACAATGCATCATTAGAAGTTTATCTGCTCCCCCTGAACCTGTGCCAGATGGTCTCTGTCAGACCCATACCAGATTATCTTCAACCAGAGCCTGTCCCTACTGATATCCATCAAACCTCCATATACGCGACTGTCTCTGCACAAACCTACGTATGTACGCGGATCCTCCTTAGGCAACTCGCGTACCCCCATTTTTCTCTGAAACAGACAAGATTTAATAGCAAGATGATGCATCAACTACACCCAGCTTCTGTCTGAGGTATTCAAATGTCTCCCTGGGTAGTGGTTTGGTGAGAATATCAGCAACTTGTTCCTTAGAAGGAACATACTCCAACTTGACCTTTTGTTCCAACACTTGTTCCCGGAGAGAGTGATACTTCATTGGTATGTGCTTAGTTTTTGAATGCGTGACTGGGTTCTTTGAAATGCTGATTGCACTTGTATTATCACATAAGATGGAGATAGGTGGTGTACAAGTGATTTGAAAGTCCTGCAAGGTTTGCATCATCCAAAGAAGTTGAGTGCAACAAGATGCAGCAGCCACATATTCCGCTTCAGCTGTAGATAAAGCAATCGAACTCTGTTTCTTGCTGAACCAAGATACTAATCTGGAACCCATAAAGAATGCTCCACCACTTGTGCTCTTTCTGTCATCCACGCTTCCAGCCCAATCTGCATCTGTATAAGCATGTAGAGTGAGATCTGTATCTCTAGGATACCATAAGCCATAGTTTTGAGTTCCTTGAAGATACTTGAAAATTCTCTTTACTGCCTGAAGATGGGTTTCTTTAGGATTTGCCTGAAATCTTCCAACTATTCCCACTGCATGCATGATGTCTGGTCAAGTATCTGTCAAATAAAGAAGACTTCCAATCATGGATCTATAGGTTGGTTGATGCACTGTTGCAGATTCATCATTTGCACTGAGGATGCATCCTGTAACCATATGGGTACACACTCGTTTTGAATCTTCCATGCCATATTTCTTCAAGATCTGCTTGAGATACTTGGTTTGAGACAAAAAGATATCGCCTTCATTTTGTTGAATTTGCAATCCAAGAAAGTATGTCAGTTCTCCAAGCAAAGACATTTCGAATTCTTTTTGCATCACCAAGGCAAAGCTTTGACTCATAGCTTCTTCATTGCTGCCGAAGATAATATCATCTACATACACAACAAGTATTAGCAATTTGTCATTTTCAATTTTTATATAAAGATTGCTATCTGCTAATCCTTTTGAGAGTCCTTGTTGATGAAAATATTTGTCCAAACGGTAGTACCAAGCCCTTGGAGCCTGTTTAAGACCATAGAGAGCCTTTTTTAGTCTGCATACAAGATTTGGATCATTCCCAAGAATGAAACCATCTGGTTGCTCAATGTACACTTCTTCTTCTAAGTCTCCATTCAGAAAGGCTGATTTCACGTCCATTTGAAATACTTTGAACTTCTGAAAGCTTGAGAGAGCAAGGAACATTCGGATGGCCTCTAGTCTAGCAACAGGAGCAAAAGTTTCTTCAAAGTCTATTCCTTCTTGTTGAGCATACCCTTTACAAACAAGTCTGGCCTTGTTTCTAATCACTTCTCCATTTTCATTCAACTTATTTTTAAAGATCCATTTTGTCCCTATGACATTCTTCTCTTTTGGTCTAGGAACCAACTCCCAAGTGTTGTTCTTTTCAATCTGCTCAAGTTCTTCATCCATTGCCTTGACCCAACATTCATCTTTGCATGCCTCTTTTACATTTTGTGGCTCAGTGGAGGAGAGCAAAGCCAAATAGCTTGAGGCTTCTACAATTGTTCTTCTGGTTTGTATACCTGCCTCTTTCTGCCCCAAAATTTGAGATTCTGGATGATTCTTCTGAACATACCTGGATGGAGTCTTTTCTTCTATCCTTATCTATTCCTCTGGTGCCTCTTGAGGTTCTTCTTCATCATCAGTCTGATTTGGAGAGTAGTCTTCATCCTCTTCGATATCTTCATAATTTACTTGCCTAGGAATGTATCCTTTTTCATCAACCACTACATCAATGCTGTCAACAATTATTCCAAGTCTTTTATTGTAACACTTATATGCTTTGCTATGGGGAGAATAACCAGGGAGAATGCCTTCATCTGCTCTAGGTTCAAGTTTGCCAAGCTGTTCATCATTATTCTTAATATAGCATTTGCTCCAAAAATTTTGAAATGCTTTACCGAAGGAGTCTCACCATATCAGAGCTCATGAGGAGTTTGAGCGCTGTTCACTCAGACATTTGTTTTGTTGAGAATAACAACCGTAGCAAATGCAGCTTCACCCCAGAAGGTTGCAGGAGTTTAGGACTCATCTAGCATAGCACGAGCCATTTGTTGGACCGTTTTGTTCATCCTTTCCACCACTCCATTTTGATAAGGAGTCCTAGCTGTAGAGAATTCCCTTCTTATTCCATGTTCTTCACCTTGTTCATTACCTTGTTCATCTTCGTCACTATTTGATAGACCATCACTGTTTTCATGAGTGTAGTAACTTTTCTTAGTTGCATTCTATTTCTTGTTCCATCTAACAGGTTCCTTCCCTTTGTCAATCTTATCCTTATGAGGACACTTGGTAGCATAATGACCGACTCTTCCACAAGCAAAGCATTTGAAAGGTAAATTACCTCGGAATCTTCCAGCACCCCATTGAAGATTCTTGACAAAATTTGATTCTTCTTCTTCTTCTGACATGTGTCCTGACTCATAGTAGTCTCCTTTGCCTGAAGCCTTGAAAGCAGCTTCTCTCCTATTCGATGGTCCTCCCTTCCTCATTTCATAAGCAGTTATAATTCCGTGTAGCTGTGACATGGTAAGGTTTCGTAGATTCTCTTTTTCTTCTATTGCAGAAACTTTAGATTCAAACCTAGGGGACAAAGATCTTAGAACTTTTTCAACCACAATAGCCTCTTTTATTTCTTCACCCAAGTTTTTCATACAATTAACAATCTCATCTACACGAAGGAAATAGTTAGCCACACTTTCATCATTGTGCATTCTGAGATTTTCATACTGAATTCTGAGGGTTTGAAGTTTTGCTCGTTTTACCTGTTCATCTCCTTCATAGCTCAGAACAATCTTGTCCCATATTTCCTTTGCGGATTTATACTGCATAACCTTGACGAATTTTGATTGAGATAGACATCCTAATAGGGTATTGACTGCCTTTGCATTTGTTTCATATTTCTTCTTCTCAGCCGGATCTGTAGGAGTTGCCGATGGAAAATTGTACCCTGTATCAATGATATCCCAGACTTCTGTACCAAGAGATTGAAGATAGGCAGTAACTCTTACCTTCCAATATAAGAAGTTTGTCCCATCAAAAATATGTGACCTGATAGATGCTTCTCTCTCGTAGTTGCTCATGATGATGGATCTTCCTCCAAGTGATCAAGCTTCTTCAGAAGGACCTGCTTTGATACCAATTGTTGGAAATAATACTGAGAGGGGGGGTGAATCAGTATTATCAAGCCAAATATTCCCTTTTAAAAATCAGAGGATATACACTACTTCAGTTAGTAAAACCCGTGTATATACACAACTATGTAGAAGGAAACCCGCGTATACAATGCAAACTTATGATTTACTTTATCTTTCAGATGTTGATTATTAATATGTGTATCTGAGTGAAATAAATATTAACCAAACCAGTAAAACAGAACAGAAGACAGTCACACACAAGAACACAAGATATAAGGTGGAAACTCAATGTGGGTGAAAACCACCTGCTGCAATTCGTCTCTATCTTTCTTTAATTAGAAACTTCCTTTTACAATGTACTGGTGCAGTCCTTTACCAGTACGTAGGCTACAACCTACAGAGAGCTACAACCCTCTCTCATTTTCCAGCTTCTCCTGGAAGGGAGTTACAACCCCCTTAGCTCTTGTACTAGCCAAGATACTAGTACATAGGTGCTGGCCTACTGAAGGCTACAACCTTCTCTTTCTTCCAGGGACCGCATTTCATAAATTTTCAGACTGGATCCATGAACATCAATCAATCATCAAGTATATCTGCATCAAACAATCTCTTTTCCCCAAATAGAACTGAATCAAGTAAACACTTCTCTGATAGCTGTACCCAGAACACAGTAACAGTAACCACACACCAAATTCTGAACCCAGAATACTGCAGTAATAAACAGAGGCAGCTAGATCATAATTTAAAAGATATACGCTACTTCAACAACCTGAAACCTGCGTGCATACGCTCCTGTGTTTGGACCAACCTGCGTATACGCCGTTTTCATTCACTGAACCAGCGTGTATACGCTCTTTCACTTCACTGAACCTGCGTACAGATCTATAAAGGATAATTCATTCTTTCAAATATTCAGACACTAATTAACCCAGATTGTCAGATTTATAGATCAAGCATGCACCTCATATAACAGATCAAAATCATACAAAGATACTATTATTCAAGATTATGACCCATCAATAGAACTTATCCTTCTCTATGCGCTAAGGTTCCTCCTTCATTCAGATCCAGATCTGCACCATAACCCCAATCACAAATATTTCAGATCTAGCACTTATTAGATATTCAATTCATTCATATTAATTGCCTTGCCAAATGATCTCCTTCCTCTTTTATAGTCTTAGGCCTTTCACAATACCACAGTCCAAAACCATAATAACACAATACCATGAACCCAATACTTGGGGTCAACACTTTTGGATGCAATACCACGGACCAAAACCATAGGATCAAAAACTATCGGACTAATACCATGAACCAACCATGAAAGTGCGTGAACTTTTCTCTTCATGAAAGGAACTTTTCTCTACATGAAAGTGCGTGAACTTTTCTCTATATGAAAGAAACTTTTCTCTGCATGAAAGTGCATGAACTTTTCTCTACATGAAAGAAACTTTTCTCCACATGAAAGTGCATGAACTTTTCTTTACATGAAAGAACCTTTTATCTTCATGAAAGTGCGTGAAATTTTCTCTACATGAAAGAAACTTTTATCTTCATGAAAGTGCATGAACTTTGCTGCACTATAATTTATCATCTGAGATGAGTTGCCATCAAGTACAACATATGTATCATAATGCCAACAAAAGGTACAAAATTGTCCATGTTCCTTCTCTAAGGGACTTTCTACACTAGTATATTTCATAAGAGTTGTAGAAAAACATGAAGATTGTGGAGAAGATGGTGTTTTATCACCATTCTTGTTACCTTCTTACCTTAGAGAACATTCTCCTCTTGGAGATCTAGAGCTTTCACCTTGCAATTTGGTATTCCTCTCTTCATAGAGGAATTTCACCATTTCTGCCATGTCTAAGAAAGCCTTTCTAAAAGCCTTCACATCATCTGACATTATTGTAGGCTCTCCTCCTTGGGACATGCTTTTCTTGGAGCTTCTACTACAACTTGAGATACAAGTAGAGATTATAACAATCTTTCTCTCCTTTCCAAAACCTTATCCTCACTTGAGTTTCAAAACACATTCACTTGCAAAAAATAGTCAATTCCTCCTTGCACAAAGCAAACCAGTGATCTGATACCAACTTGATCTGAATGTGGAATATTAGTTTTCTATGCTAACATCCTCATCAGAATACAAAAATGTGCTTGAGGTTTAAACTCTAAAACAATTAGTAAAAACATGAGTTTTTATGTGTGTTTTCTTAAGTTAATTTCATGAAAACTTTAAACATGAAATCAAAATAATGAATGGAAGCATCCATCAATCAGTAATACACCATCCATTTTCAAAGGAGTTCACCCTTCTGGGCTACATCTCCTTGGATCAACTCTAATGGCATGACCCCTTCTCATTATGCTCAATGTTTAGAAAAGAAGAGTACATAAAGTGTTGAGAAAAGGAATGGTTAGTTTCTCCTTCAAAGAAAAAACTTCAACAAGATTTATCACTCCATATACATGTTAACCTACAGTCAAACATGTAAACTTTCAACAAACAAAGGCATCTTGCACCAAGACCCCATACTCCAACTTCAAAGAGCATCAACAGTACTACAATCCACTTGAATTACATAAACAAGTCTCTTCTCCAAAGCAGGTAGAGAAAAGAGGAATAAAAGCTACAACACTGATGTAATAGTTGTTGCAGAAAGCAAATTGAGGCTAGAAAACCCCTACAAGGTCATATCCATCTTCAAACTCCTCCACAAACTAATTCAACCCTCTAGTTGACCATGGCACCCATAGACTTCAATATGAAAAAATATTATCTAGAAGTGCTCATTTGATTACAAAACCTGCTCCAATGAGTCCAAAATGTCCAAAAATGGCTATCTAGCCTCTTTTTACACCCAATTTGGTCGAAAATTGGAGAAGTTATGACCTCTCCTAGTTTTCCCACTATTTGCTCTACAAATTGCACAAAATCTGACATCATCCCACAATTTCACCCCATTTTCTGCTAACAGAGCAACAAATTCCCCAATTTTTGGGCAAATTTGTAGGACCGTTAATTTAGCCATCGAGGCCAAAAAAACAAAATATTGGTCATATGGGGGGCCATGCACCCAGGGGATAGCCCTCGACACTGGCCCCATCCCTCCAGCGATCACATTAAATATTAGCTTGGCATGTTCACGTGTGGAGACTTAGTCTGGTGGTCAGCTACAACGGTAGGCAGTTAAAGGTAATGGTTAATGCTAGCAATTATGGTGTTCACATGGGGGGGGGAGAGGCGGTTAAGTGCACCTGGCCCCCTGACCATTGCAGCAATAAATGTTAAGTAGTGGGCACAACCATAGTAGGTTAAGAACCGTGCTGTGGTGTATTGGTAAGTCATTGAGTTAGTGTACGGGAGGTCATGGGGTCGAGCTTGGCCTCCGCCCTGTCCACCATAACAAATTTTGCAGTAACACGAGGAGGACATGTAGCGGCCTCAGAGTTAGCCACGTGTCACCTCCTCATTGGCCCAAGAAAAAGACATGTGGACCAATAGAACAATTCCACCGAGCCTGAGAATATTTCAAAGAATATGCCAAAGGAATATACCAAGAATATTCCTTTTGCTGACTGGGCTGTACGAATGGCCAGTCAGCATCCCTGTCAGCACCTGTAAAATTTTTTACCTATTTGAGAAAGTGAACAAATCGTGTTTCTGGGAGCATATGATATCGGTTTTCCGCGAAACGAGTTGTGTTGAAATTAGGACAACAAGATATATGCGGTCGTTCATGTTCTACATCATTCTGATAACTCTGAATTTTTGGAAAATTTTGATCTCCTAATCAGTTTCATAACTACTTGAGTATGGATTTCTAAGAAACTTTGGTCCTTACCACAAAGCTTTACTTCAGACCTACTTTGGAACTCCCCCTTTCACAGTCCTTCCTTCTACATGTCGTTTTTACAAAAAGACAGTTTAGTAACAATCACATCTTGGAATCATTTCGACACGAGGCAAAGCTGCTACTTAATAACAATTACATCTTTACCTTAACGATCTTGTGGATGAAATAAAGTTGTCTAAAGTGATGTTAGATGCTAAGGCAAAGGACAACCAAGAGCAAAGAAATCAGAAAAAGAAGCGCGGCTGAAATCCATGCATGAAGCTTTGGAGAAAAGGAAAGAAGAAATGGCTGCGAGGAATGCAAAACTAGCCAAGACAAGTCCCTTAGCTGAAGCACAAATACAAGTGGAAAACTTACGGGCATTTAAAGCTAGATTATAGAAAATCAAGAAGGATATGGTATCTTTATCAGTCTCCTTATCCCACTTTGACTTTTTGGCCTTATCAATTAGGAACAATAGAAACGATCACAAATTTGTGTAATCATATTGAAAAATTTGTTGATTGTTTGGGTAATTGATATATTTTAAACTAGTAACAAGCTTAAGTATTTGTTTGGCAATGTATGATTGCAGGAAGAGGAGGAAAGAAAACGACTTAAAGAATTAAAGATACAAAGATACAAAGAAAAAAAATAATTGCAGTAAGACGAAGTTCAAGTCCAACTTCATCTTCATCAACTTCTCGATGAATGAAGCAAAATCAAGCTAAGTCTAGACAAGCAAGCAAATTATTATCTCCAACTCGTCAAAAAGGGCGGATGTCTAGAAACTTGAGCCCTGGTGGTCCTTTTTCTGGTACGAGGTCAATGTCTACATTAACCAATGAAGTAACCAATAGATTGAGGTCTCACAATATAAACACATCAACCCATACAAAACCAACTGAAAATGTTTTGAGTAGATTTGTACCCTCTTTGTTTGAGCTGAAGAAAGAAATTGATGAAACATTCAACACTAGTTAAAGATCATCTGCTACTAGGAAGAGCAGTGACCATGTTGTTTCCTCTAAGAATATGAAAGAAGTTGGTAGCTCAAAACCTAATGGTGCCACATCAAACACAGATGCATTTTCTTCAGACAAATTAGATACTAAGAAACGTCATTGACTTGCAACAAGGAAAGGTGTTACTGTGATAAGTCAATCAAATGACAGGTCATCCAAAGGTAGCAAAGAATATTGGTGTTCATGTTGTTCAAAGAATGAAAGGGAATAACCTGAATACTGGTGTTGGAAATGCCAAGTCAAAGGGAAATAAATTAGTTGATGCTTCAAAGAAACATAATGATGAAGTTGTATTATTGGAATATGGTGAACCAAATAGTCTTCAATCACTAATATGGTGAATCTGGTTGGCTAGAATTTCCTTAGAAAAGTTATGGAAGAGGTATTATACAATATTAAACGTGAAGAAACCTAATTGCAGATGATGATTACCCATGTTCTTATTTAATGGGCATTCCCTCATTTCTGAATCACCATGTTCTTGTTTCTTCTTGTCATGTTGTAGCTTGAAGTTGGGTGGAAGTCATTCTTAAGTTCAGCCAATGGAGGTGTTCTACAGCTTTGTTGAATGTTGTTATCTTGAGTAGCATGTTTCTCAAGGACAAGGCTATAAGCTGGAGATTATGTTTGTTACACCTCATATCGTATGGATTTTCACATTGATTTTTATCACACTGATGGAGATTATTAGTGCAATGGTTTTGGAGTAGATTGATGTTGGTAAATAATTTTTTGTCAATTTTTGGGTTTTCAATGTTGATGGCCAGGCATAGGCTTGTAAAGGTGTAGAATGAATTTAATCCTTTTCCACCATTTTGAAAATGGCCTTTTGAAGTGAGGGAGTAGTTAGGAGCTTTGAGGAATTTTGATCTTGGTTTTGTAGCCAATTTTGTCTTTAGAAATACCCATGACAGTTTATCCTAGGATCAATATATGCATCACTAGTACCAGGGAGGCGTAGTCGAGGTTTGTAGTATGAGGTCCTCTTTACTACAATATATCCATCATAGCTTTCAAGGAGTTTATGGAAGAGTGTACCCGAAGTTGTAGGTGATTGTGGATGAAGCCTGGTGTATAGGGAGTATTTGGGTGTGAATGCCATTTTATTTTTCAATTGACTAGAGTGTGTTGAACAAGTTTAAGGGTTGAAGGGACAATCCTAGGTAGCACCTGGAAAGAGATAAGAGGAAAGGATATATGATACTTAATCGGATGCCTCATCACCCATCTGATTCATCACCCAGCAGAGACTGGCCCAAATACAAGGTCAAGTTCTGAAATATTCCTTGGATTTGCATAGGTTTCAATTTAAAAGGGTCTTTAGACTCTGAGGAGGGCAAAAGCCCAACTTACCCTCTGGATATCAAAACATTTTCTGGAGTTGGGATTACTATTCTCAGTTGATTTCTCCCAGGAAGAAAAGAGTGACAATATCGATTGGTTCTCGACATGGATTTGCAAATCCCACCTCTAAGATTGGAATGGAGCATTCAAATAGCTATACTTGTGTTACATCCAATGGTCCAATATTGAGCAGAAAACACATATATAGGAATTGTGGTATCAAGTGTGAAATTGTGCAATGCCCTGTTTAGAAACAACATGAACATGGAGTATGGGATGTAGCAACGCAAACTTAGAGAAATTCAAATGTTGCAGTGATTCCTGTTGCCCATTTTCTCAAAGCATGCTTTCTCTGCAACCGACAATTGAACCATGGGAATGACATCTACATATACAAGTCCGTTATAATGATCACAACATGTTTTTTATGTTAGAATTGTCTTTTAATCTTTGAAATTCACCTTGAATTGATTATAATTTTCAATTCTCAAGAGCTAATCTTATTCTCTGCTTGTTGATTAATGTAGAGGTGACAAAGCATTCTGTAGCATGGAATGTCATTACAAACTGATTTTGATGGATGAACGAATGAAATCATTTACTGCTTCTCCACCATATTCACAGAGTGATACTTCTTACGGTAGAAATTTTTTCTTAAGATCAGAGGCACGAGAACTCTCCATCTGTTACATCCTGCGTATTGTTTGAATGAGAGGAGATGTAGGAAAATGTATGACCATAGATGATATAAAAATATATTTATGTTTTTCTCGGAGAGAAAGGGAAGGGCTGGGATGGGGTGCCCTTTTCTAAAGAATATCAACTTGGAAGGAGCTCTCTTGTGGTCAAATTTGTTCTGTTTTGAAATTTGATAAGAAAACTTGAAGTATTGAGGCTTGACATATTCTATGAGTTTTGTTCCAATGAATCATATTGGTTTTAAATACTACTCCTGTTATACTTGTTTCAGTATGATTCAAATCCAATTCACGGGAAATATTAAAAAACATGAAGTGTGACTGCAATGCAAAATTTGCACATTATGTAATAATCATAAAATTCACCTGAACGATGTTTCATAAACTCTTAAAATCGGCCTTAACTATAACTGATAACTGATAACCCAGGAAGGATAGCTTATTTGAAAAGTCCTGAAATAAAATGATGGTTGGAGATTTACAGAAGAGAAGTGTGTAATAGACTAAAATAAAAACTATTACACAGTTTTTTTCCAGAATAAAAATGATCACACAATTTTCTTCCAAAAATCTCCAACAATAAAATTGGTCCATTAAAAACTGATGCCACTTACCTTTTGAAAGTGGAAACAACAACTTTGCAATGTCATATTTCCAATAAAGTAACTTCTGTAAGGTGAAGGCACCCACCCTTGCAATTTTGTAATGGATGTGGCCCTACAATTCCCAAATAGATGTTGAGCATAATCTTTCGTCTGTCAGTGAGGATGTGAAGGATTTGGCACTACATTTTGCAAGTGTTTTTTTAAACCGAAAGATCTTGGTAGAACATAGGTTGGACTATTGCAAATCAATTCCAAACACCAAAACTCCATAGGCTGGAAAATAGGCAATGTATAAAAAGGTCTAGTTGTCCACAACATTTTTCAGCCGGAAAATCGGATTATTTTCTGCTTCATTATGGCTACTAAACTTTTATTAACAATAAGGGATCTAATGTAGAGGGAGAGGCTTTGATCCAATTTTCAAGTGTCGAATGCAAGAATAGGATTATTGAATTTCGATCTCCAACCCCTCCATTCCCGTCCTTACAATGATGCCTTTTAAACAGATCTTCATAGATTTTGCTCCTTTATCTGCAAATCTGGATAGTGTTCCATTGAAACATGCATATAAAAATTTTGTGTATTTTTAATTAGTTTATGGTAAAGTTAGACATCAGATTAGTGTATGAGATTATCTTCTTTATAAAACAAGAGATAACTTACAAAAACTACCAAAATGCACATACTCTATGATTTAAACCTAAAATCCCTTAAAAAAACACATATTCTTAATTATTACAAATATAAATATAATTTGGTATAAAAAAAAATTAATAGAAAATAAACATATCATAAATATAAAAACACACAATTTTCAAATTCCAAAAAAAAAAAAGAAAAAAGCCAAACATTATATATAACTTGAAACATAACATATGATGTAATGCCATTTTAGATGTGTCTGGGAGAGAGAGAGAGAGAGATCATACTCATTCCCTCACAACTAACCAATTCCATGAAATTCACTGGTGCAAAAAAAAAAAGTTGTTTAGCACAAGTATTTAACATCACATTCCAAATGAAATAACACGATAATTTATAATAAAAAAATTAAGGATGATGATTTCACTTATTTCATTTACATTATAGTATGGAGTTTAAACATGTAAATGTATTTTAATATATATTGTTATATTAGTTTATCTTTAAAAATAATGGTGTTTTTCTAATTTATCCAAGTCTTAATTATTAAATGGTGGTGTCTAATTATTCTTAGCCTTTACTATTGTAAGTTTGGGAGTGTTTTTGGAAGAAACAGTTGATATCCTCTAATTAATTGATTGAGGGTGTTTTTGGAAAAACATTTGATACCCTCTTGTTAATTGATGCATCTCTTGAGATTTTATGTTTGCATACAAAATCTCTAGCTTCCTGTATCTCATTTGGTCTTTAATGTTTTTTATTTATTTATGTGTTTTTATTCTCTTTGATTTATTTATGTTGATGTTTGCATACGAAATCTCTGGCTTTCTATATTTCATTTGGTCTTTAATGATTTTGATTTATTTATGTTAAATATTATTCAATGGTAAATTTCAACATTTTATATTGGAATTAAATTATTCCAAGAGGTGTTCAAGCTCAATCTAGCTTGGTATAATTCTTGTGATATTATTTCCTGGAAATGTTTAGCTAAATGGTTTCTTTGGCGGTTCAATGTTTTTGGGTTAGAAACATATCACTAATGAGAATTATCATACCTTTGATGAACACATATATAATATACCTTTGTGGTAATGTACTCAGTGGTTGGAAAGATGGATTTCAATACACATTTCCTCCATGTATTGTTGTGAGACTCTCCAAATGAGGGCTTTTATGTATAATTGTAATGTCACTAACCACTAATTTGCTTCGGTGGATAGGTAAGACTTGGTTTGATTTTTTGGTTATGTACACATCACACTTGTTTGATCCCTTGGTTAAGGATTCATACATATGTTGTGGAACATCTTGCTAGCTTTCAAAAAGTTTGGTTTCTTTTTTACTATTCCACTAAAAGATAAATACTATCATATCTACATAAAATTGGGTTTATATATTGCTTATACCTAGTATTAACTAGATTTTTACAAAACATTTTAAATACTCGTTACCTTTGCAAAGCTTAAAAATGTAGAACTCATAAAGCTCAAAAATCTCATCATGAAAGTGGTCAACAAACTACTAAAGCAGCGATAGAGGTTATTGAGAATATGTAGCAAGATCATAAATTACTATCAAAGAATTTATATGTAAGACAAACACTTTGTCTCAATGTAGAGGATCTCCTGCTATTTAATTTTAACATATTGAAACATTTCTAATTTCAGAGTTTATTGATGTTTATTCTCTAGTTAGATGACTCTGTTTGATTTTTTACTTGTTTTCTATACAAAGAGAGAGAGAGAGAGGGAGTTTGAGTGATTTCCATTTATTTCTATTCTAGGTCGCAACATTTTTCATAATTTGGGGTAATGGGAAGAATATGTGTTAGAATATGGGAAGAATTTGGTTGCCAAGGCTGGAAACCCATTTTTTCATCTTGGCTGCAACAACCTAGGAGCTTTTGCAACTATAAACCATCTACAGTTCCACTTAAGTCCAATATTTTAGTTGCAACATTTTGCCTTAAAAATGTCATCTTTTTAAGATAAATGCACATGACACAACTGAAGCTTGTTAATATAGGAATTTTACTGAACAATATCACTTCCATTCCTAGTAAGGATAATGTTCACTGAGCTCTTCACCCATTTTTCCAAATATACATTTCTATGAAAATTCAGTAAAGAGAAAGCAATCATAGGAAATCATTAGGAGTACTCATGGGAGAGGATATACAAGGTCCAAAAAAAATGTTCACAAAGCTCTTCACCCATTTTTCCAAAGATACATTTGAATTATAATTCAGTAAAGACAAATAAATAATAGGAAATCATTAGGAGTATTCATGGGAGAGGATGTACATGGTATAAAAAGACCCTATCAGGTGAAGCAAAAACACATTGACGGGTTGCAAGTACAATGTTGAAAATTGACATATTACAACTCAAGCCAATAGGATAGAGAAAGAGGAGTTCACTTTAATTTTAACACCATCTTATTTCTCTCACTCATATTGTAACATATCATATCTTCCTTCATCCATGCACTTTCTCCATATGCTATCGCCTTATGACATTTCCTTTGCAACATTTGGTGCAATTGCTAGTTTAATTTCTTTTACTACACATAGAACATATTTCATCCTTTTTCTTAGTGCAAGAAATCATTTATGTATACAGTTTAGTTTCAAATCATTTCTTTTTCACCAAAATACTATGTTTTATGTTATTTACATTTTTACGCTTAATTATTTGTATTTTATTTCCGTAGCAACTTTATTTGGATTTATTTTTCTCCAGCACAATAGATTAGTTAATTTTGCTAATATTTAGTTTTCTTTGTTGTTAATTTTGTTGGTAGTTAGTTTCCTTTGTTGATTAGTTAGCATTTCTATAATTAATTTTGTTTTGTTTTACTTTTTTCTTCAAATAGTATTTAATTTAGAATTTCAGCTACAATGATTTATATAGTTTTTCTTGTAATTATTTTTAATTATTTGTAAAAAAACTATAATTAATTTCCTCACTGTCTTGAGCTATGTAATGCATAAATACCAAAATGCATATATTTTGTTGAGTGTTTTGTAATGAAAACAATCCCAGATTGATATTAAAGTAAGGTTTATATGAGAATGTTGTAGAAGCCCATCACTTTTTGGTGTGGTTTTCAGGGAGACACAATTTCTAGGATTTTTTGTTGTTGTATAGAAACCTATTAGAGGAGTGAATTGACAATAATTAAGGATAAATATGGATAAGTTGGAGGTATTTCTCCAAAAAAAACCCTCCATAATGAATTTCAAGGAAATAAGAAAAGAAATAAACTGCTTTTATTTCAAGAGTTTCTAAAGAAGAAGAACAAGTAATCATTAAGTACGAACCTCCAAAATATGGTCTTTTCGGATTAAAAGTAAAAGAGTAATATGAACCTATTAACTATGAAATGGAGTCCATTTATTTCAATATGGGTGATTGTGAGGAAGGCAATAGAAAAGGAAATAAAATAGATGAAGAAGAAGAGAAAGAATCTCCTTTTTCTATAAGGGAAAGTAAAGATGATGCCAAATTGAAGAATATTAACCCCTCTATTCTTCTAGTGTTTTATGGATTACCTATAAAATTTTCTTGTTCAGATTTGAAGTTCTATGTCGAACTTATGATTACAAGACAAACTCTCAAAAGTTAAGGTAGTTTCCTTGAACTCTGAAAGATGTCACTTTAAGATGGTTTATGGGATTATGAGGAGGAGGAATAATTCAAGAATAGAAAAAACTAAGATTAGAAATTTATTGGAGAATATGAAAACTAATGTTTTGAATTCATAAGAAGAAATATTTTCAGAAGTAGAAGGGATAGAGAGAGGTGGCACATCCACCGAACTAGGCTCGTAGGCCGATATATTTTCAGCAAACTTTACATCTCTTCTAATGATAACATTTTTGGACTTAAGTGGAATAAGTCTATATCCTTTGACATCTTTAGAATATCCAACAAAAATACATTTTTCACTCTTAGGTTCTAATGCTTTATGTTTCTCATCTGTAATATGGGCCCATGCTTCACTTCCAAAAACACAAAAGTGACTTACATCTGGTTTAATTGAGCTCCATGCTTCTTCTCGAGTGATGTTCTTTAAAACCTTAGTAGGAGTGTGATTTACTATATAATTTGCATAGTTAATTTCCCATGCCCAAAAATTAAGACTAAGTCCTTTAGATTGAAGCATACAATTAGCCATTTCCTTTAAGGTGTGATTCTTCCTTTCAGCTACACCATTTTGTTGTGGAGTATATGGAACATTATGTTGCATTTGAATTCCATTCTCGGTGCAAAACTTGATGAATTTGTTGTTAACATATTCTTTGCCATTATCAGATCTTAGCTTAAGAATTTGATGTCTAGATTGTTTTTCAACAAAGGCTTTAAAGGCCAAGAACATGTTAAATACTTCACTCTTGAGTTTTAAGAAGTATGCCCAAGTGCGTCTGGAGAAATCATCAATGAAAGTTAAGAAATACTTGTAGCCAGAGAATGAAATAACTGGAAGTGGACCACATAAATCACTATGCACAAGCTATAAAGGGGTTGAGGCGTGCCAAGAGGCACGTTTTTCAAAACTATCCCGATGATGTTTTCCGAGTACACATCCGGAACAAACACCATCTCTGCAAGATACCATTGGAATACTTGTCACCATATTTTATTTACATAGATTCTGAAGGGAACGATAGTTTAAGTGACCAAATCGCTCATGCCAAAGTTTTCTCACTTCATCATTATGAGCAACAAATACCGAGGGAAGATTTGATGACCCAAAGTTGTTAAACTTATACAACCTTGTAGAATCATCAGCAATGTGTTGGGTCCCTATAATATTAGTGATTACCCCATTAGTATTGTAGTTGTACCCCTTATTAATATTTTTGTGCCCCTATTATCCCCATATTGTTATTATTGTGCCCCATAGAATCCCTCTATGGTTATTTTTGTGGCTTTATATTATTATTGTTAGGTCGGCTGGGTTATATTGTGACTCCTTAGACTCCTATATATAGAAAGGAGGTTTTGTCATTTGAATAATCCAAGAATTGTTCATTTATGTAATGTAAATGAGATTGCCCCCTCGAAGAGGTTGAATTCTAAGGCGTTGATCTATCTTTTCTATATTTTTCTTGAGCTGGTTTCATAACATTTGGTATCAGAGCTTTGGATTCTAGGGTTTCGCTGCTCCAAACAGGTCATCGTGGAATGTTCGCTATAACTTTTTTCTGCAACGTTTCAGAAGTTGCAAACAAAACCCATTTGAGAAGAAATCGCGCTGAACCTCGGTTCTAAATTTCAGAGCTGTTCGCGCTATATTTGTGGAGATATGATCTAAGGAAGTTGGTTTTTTTTGTAGACTCCTGAATTACATTCCAAACAGGTGACCTGGGGAAAAGCGTCATAACTTTCTCTCTGGGGATCGGATTGAAATTTCGTAAGAAGGTGGAGAAAGAGGATGGACTGTAGTTTCTTATATGCATTTTTCTGATCCAAAGGTCGAAACAGTGACTCGTGGCACGTTGTACAAGTTCGCTCTACTGAACTAGTCTATAATCAAGTCACTGTGGGAGATTCCGCATAACTCTTCCTTGGAGAATCCAATTTGGGTCAGACATGTGGCATTGGAAAGAGGACACAGAGGACTACGGCAAGTCACAAATTCAAATCTAGATGATTGGAAAGTACAGAGATACATCAGAGGCAATATCAAGCTCCTACAAAGTGAAAAAAGGTGTGTAGATTTTCTTAAATTTTTGCTTAAGCTTGGTTTGAAAATTTATTTTGAAGGAATTCAAAGGGCATAGTAGAGCATTATTATCGGTAACTGATGCCCCATGGAAAGAAAATTCAAACACCTAGTAAGGAACCTGAAAGCTCTAGCATGACTCATGAAGAAGAGGAAGAAATGCAACATGATATATCAAAATTACAAGACCAAGTGCAACAACTGTCCCTTGCACAAAAAGGAACAGAATCTAAGATGGATGGTTTAAAGAAAGGCGTAGAAGCTAAGATGGATTGTTTAAATAAAGGTGTAGAAGCTAAGATGAATGACGTGGAAGCTAATATGGATGATTTGAAGATAGATTTGAAGACAGACATGGAAGAATTGAAGATAAATATGAATAAGTTGCTACAAGAAAGGGTCACTAATGGTGAAAGGGTAGTAAAGGAAACTCATGATGAGAACAAAAGAAATGTTAATCATGATTCCATAGACTCTAATGTTGGATCAAAGACCCACCATATTCCAAAAATCGATATGAGGAAGTTTGATGGCAAGGATCCCGCAACATGGATATTACAGATGGAGCAATTTTTCGATCTCAATAATGTGCAAAACACACAAAAGGTATGTATTGCAACTTTATATTTGGAACCAAATCAGTTTGTATGGTATCAATGGCTTTGCTCTCGTAAACAACTAATCACTTGGGCAATTTTTACGGAAGAATTGATAGCACATTATGAGGATACAAAAAGCAACACTTTTTTTAGCCAATTGATAAGTCTCAAACAAAAGGGTTCAATAATGGAGCACATTGAGGAGTTCCAAAAATTGAACATAAGGGTAAAAGATATTCCAGAGGAGCATAGGATTGATGTGTTCATAGGGTCTTTAAAGGATAATATCCAACATGATGTTCGCCTTTGGGAACCTGATTCATTAGAGAAGGCATTCAGGTTAGCAAGAAAAATGGAAAGCAAAATTATGGCAACCAGGAAGCATACCACTCACAACTATAAAGACGGAAGTGTTGTTGCCGCTAGTCTTCCACAACCTATAAGGTTGACACCACAACAATTGGAAGAAAAAAGAGCAAAAGGGCTTTGTTACAGTTGTGATAGAAAATACACTAAAGGTCATAAGTGTGCTGAGAAGAAATTATTCTACATAGATTTTGAAGAGGAAGAAGAAAAGGAGCAAGAAAGGTCAAAAGAAGAGGATATACTCTAGGAACAAAGCCTAGATAAAGAAGAAATGAATCTGACCATATCTTGTAATGCATTGGCAAGAATTACCACTCCTCAAACCATCAAGATAGAAGGACAAATCAAGAAGAAAAAGGTAATAGTGTTGATTGATTCAGGAATTAGTAATTACCCACAATTTTATTCATTGTAAGGTAGCAAGAGAATTGAATTGCTTCTTATATCCAGCACTAGAGTGTTAAGTGATGGTTGCAAATGGAGGAACAATAAATTGCTCGAAAAAGTGCCATAATATCAAGCTATCCATGGGAGAATATGTATTGACTAGCCCAATGCTTTCCATTCCAATGGGAGGTGTTGATGTTGTACTAGGAGTCCAATGGCTACAATCCTTGGGTACAATAGCTTTTAATTTTCAAGAACTTTAAATGAAATTTTATGTGGAAGGAAAGGAAGTTGAATTAAGGGGTATTGCAGGGAAACCGAGAAAGATAATCAGCTCTAACGGTATGACAAAGCTTCTAAAAAAGGAACAAAGAGGTGTAATTGCACAATTATGTTCGCTAGATGTTTCCACAATGGAATCATCTATTTCTCCAGATCTCCAAAAAGTCTTGGACAATCATTCCAAGGTATTTGAGACTCCCAAAGGTCTCCCACCTATTCGTGATCATGATCATGCTATTCATCTGATTCCAGGAAGTGTTCCTCCAAACATCAGGCCGTACAGATATCCCTATGCCCAAAAGAGTGAAATTGAACGTATGGTTGCAGAAATGCTAGAGGCTGGTATAATTCAACCAAGTCAAAGTTCTTTCTCTGCTCCAGTAGTATTGGTGCACAAGAAGGATGGATCATGGCGCATGTGTCCAGATTATAGGGAGCTCAACAAGCTCACTATTAAAGATAAGTTTCCCATTCTTGTCATTGATGAATTACTGGATGAATTGCATGGATCAATTTACTTCACCAAGTTGGATCTTCGTTCAGGATATCATCAAATCAGAATGAAGATTGAAGACATTCCGAAAACAGCATTTAGAACTCATGAGGGTCATTATGAATTTTTGGTCATGCCTTTTGGCCTTACCAATGCACCTTCAACATTTCAAGGTTTGATGAATTCAATTTTCAAACCATTCCTTAGAAAATTTGTGTTAGTATTTTTTGATGATATACTAATCTACAGCAAGTCTTGGAAGGATCATGTTGAACATGTTGACAAGGTGCTACAACTATTGGAGGAGAAACAATTATATGCAAAAAGATCCAAATGTTTCTTTGGAGTACAAGAGGTGGAATATCTGGGTCATATTGTATCTCATGAAGGAGTTAAGGTAGACCCTAGCAAAATTAAAGCCATTAAGGAATGGAAAATCCCACATCCATAAAGCATCTGCGAGGATTTCTCTGGTTGACAGGGTATTATCGCAAGTTTGTTAAGAATTATGGGAGAATAGCAACACCTCTAACAACATTATTGAAGAAAGATGCATTTTCATGGACTCCAGAAGCAACAAAGGCATTCAAACATCTTAAAGAGGCAATGTGCCAAGCACCGATCTTAGCTACACCGGACTTCACAAAAACCTTTATTGTGGAATGTGATGCTTCAGGAAATGGAATTGGTGCTGTTTTAATGCAAGATGAAAGACCCATTGCTTTTGAAAGTCATCCAATCAAGGGAAAGTTTTTACACAAAGCTATTTATGAGAAGGAAATGTTGGCAATACTCCATGCACTTAAGAAATGGCGACCCTACCTAATGGGAAGACACTTCAAGGTAAAAACGGATCATGATAGCCTTAAATACTTTTTAGAACAAAGATTATCCTCTGAAGAGCAACAAAAGTGGGTCACAAAGATGTTGGGTTATGACTTTGAAATCATCTACAAAAAAGGGAAGCAAAATGTGGTGGCAGATGCACTCTCAAGAAAGGATGAGGATGTGGAAGCATTGTTGTGCGCCATTTCTATTATCCAACCAGATTGGATAAACGAAGCAAGGGAGGAATGAAAGAATGACGAATAAGTGTGGGCACTTATTCGAAAGTTACAACAAGATTCCAGTATGTCTGATACATTTAGCTGGCAAAATGATTCGTTATGGTACAAAGATCGCTTATACCTCTGTAAGAATTCCCAGCTAAAACAAAAGATTCTTATGGAATTGCACACTTCTCCCTTAGGAGGGCACTCAGGATTTTTAAAAACTTACCACAGGGTTAAGAAGGAATCTTTTTGGGATGGCCTTAAATCAGATATTCAAAAGTTTGTGGCAGAATGTTTGGTTTGCCAACAAAATAAAGTTGAAACAATTAAAACACGGGGTCTATTACAACCTTTATCCATTCCAAGCCAACGTTGGGAGGAGGTTTCAATGGATTTTATCACAGGTTTACCCAAGTCTGAGGGAAAGAGTGTCATCATGGTGGTAGTTGACAGACTTACCAAGTATGCACACTTTTGTGCATTATCACATCCATTTAAAGCCAGTACAGTTTCTACTGCATTTATGGAAACAATTCAAAAGCTACATGGAAACCCAAAGATTATTGTAAGTGACAGAGATCCCATTTTCACTCGAAATTTTTGGACAGAATTATTTTCTTGTCTTGGTACTCAGTTAGCTCATAGCTCATCTTATCATCCTCAATCTGATGGGCAAACTGAGATAGTAAACAAATGTTTGGAAGGATATCTTCGTTGCTTTGTATCTGATAAACAGACACAATGGGTCAAATGGTTGCCTCTAGCTGAATGGTGGTATAACACTTCCTTCCATACAGCAACAAAAATGACCCCATTTATGGCACTTTATTGGTATCAGCCACCATCCATCACATCATATTTAAGAGAAAATTCTAAGGTTCAAGCATTGGAACATCACATTGAACATCAACAACAAGTCCTCCAACTCTTAAAGGATAACCTCGTGTTGGCACAGAATAGAATGAAACAACAGGCAGATCAACATCGTAGTGAAAGAAGTTTTGATGTAGGTGATTGGGTATTCCTACGGCTACAACCATATAAGCAAATGTCCCTCAAGCAAGCTTAGAAGGATAATAAATTATCACCAAAGTATTATGGTCCATACAAGGTGTTGCAAAAGATTGGTACTATGGCATACAAATTGGAGCTTCTTGCAGCTTCTCGATTGCACCCAGTTTTCCATGTTTCATGTTTAAAGAAGGTTATAGGTGACAAGCTCCCAGTTCAAAAAATATTGCAAAAAATTGATGAGGAAGGAAAAATTACATTGGAACCGGAAGAAGTCACAGAAACAAGAACTCGACAGCTACGAAATCGATCAATTTCAGAGTATCTTATCAAGTGGAAGAACTTATCCGTTGAAGATTCCACATGGGAGGATGAGAATTTTATACAAAAGCATCCAGAACTTCTCAAGCGTTGAGGACAACACTTTTTTGAAGGAGAGGGGAATGTTGGGTCCCTATAATACTAGTGATTACCCCATTACTATTGTAGTTGTACCCCTTATTAATATTGTTGTGCCCATATTGTCCCCATATTGTTATTACTGTGCCCCATAGAATCCCTCTATTGTTATTTTTGTGGCTTTATATTATTATTGTTAGGTCGGCTGGGTTATATTGTGACTCCTTAGACTCCTACATATAGAAAGGAAGTTTTGTCATTTGAATCATCCAAGAATTATTCATTTATGTAATGTAAAGGAGGTTGCCCCCTCGAAGAGGCTGAATTCTAAGGCGTTGATCTATCTTTTCTATCTTTTTCTTGAGCTGGTTTCATAACACAATGCCAGTAGCTAAAATCTGTCTAGGATCTCTTAGGTCCTTAATTACAACATCGTGAGGTGAAAATTCAACGATTTTACCTTCACTTGAATGAGTTATCTAATATATAGATAGAAGGTTGTAGGATAAGCTTGGAACACATAATACTTCATTAAATTGACCATTGTCTAGATGAACAGTGCCAGTCCCTACAACACTAATAGATCTATCATCACCAACATATATATTTTTGGTGTTACAATCATTTAAAGAAGAAAATATGGCTTTGTTTTTGGCTATGTGATAAGAAGCTCCAGAATCAATGAGCCACTCATGAGAATGAGAAGAAGAAGATACATTTAGTGCATAACCAGACCGAGATGCTTGACAACCACATGCAGAAAGTGTTATTCCTGAAGATGAAGTTGAAGTAGAAGAGTGCTCCAAATGGATGTTATGCTTCTTCATTGCTGCTTCCAAGGCTTCCATCTTTTTAAAGCATTTGGATTCTAAGTGGCCATCTCGATTACAAAAGTGGCAATGTCTATCAGTCTTCTTCCCTTTTTTTTTATTTGCCTTATCATTTTGTTGAAATGATTTTTCATTTTGAGGCTGAAATTGCTTAGGACCCTTGCTTGGTTTAGGACCATTCTTTTTAGGACACTGTTTCTTAGGATTCTTTGAATTTGGTTGCTGCTGGGTGACTAAGGCTTTCTTAGAAGAGTTTCCAAGATTAAGAAGACCAAGATATAAGAGCTTTTCTTGTTCTCTTATTAAAGAATCACAAAAGGCATCAAAAGAGGGGGACTTGTAGTCTTGTCCTTGAGAAATAAAGGCTTCTCTAGTAGAATGGAAGGTGGAAACAAACACAGAGTATGCTGGTCCCAACTTAATAAGAATGGTATAGATAAGGCTACCATCTTCTTTCTTAACCTTAACAACTTCCAAGAGAAGTGTAAGGGTCTTGAAATTGGACAAAAAATCTTCGATGGAAGAAAAATTACTGGGGTCCAATGTAAGCAACTCATTTTCGAGTTGATGGGCTCTAATTTCATTTTTAAGTCCAAAAATTTTAGTGATTTGTTTCATTGCTTCATTAAGAGTATCAAGTTCTGCGATATGGACTCTAAGGTTTGGAGAAATAGACATCCCTATCAACCCACATGCTTGATCTTGCCTATTTTCCCATTTGGCTATCTTATCTTCATCTTGAGGTTTGGTTTCTTGGCCTGAGACTATTCTGTAAAGACCTTTACTTCTAAGTAAATCCACAATGTAGGACCACCATTGGAAGTAGTTGGTGCTGTCAAGAATAACTTGGCATGGACTTTCCATTTTAATAGAAATTGAAGATGTAGATGTTGAAACTAAGTGTTCCAATGAAAAGGTCTCAAAATATTAGGCTGATTATAAAAAAAAAGGCTCTGAAAACGGCTTCTGGATGAAGAAGTTATGGATTTTTGAAGAAAAGTTGTTGAAGATGCCGACGAAGTGCGTGAATGTGCGGAAATGAATGATAATGTTATATTTAAAAAAAATCTCCCCCCTTTCCAAACATAAATCTAATTAGCTCACTTTTAAAAAAAAATTATGTGACTCACTTTTATAAATAAGTGAAAGTCACTTTTACAATGGTACTTTATGAGCTACCCACTAAATTGTAACTTAAATAAAAGATAAAGAGACTTTAGAATTATAAGTGACTCACTTTTTATAATGGGTGAGAACACTTTTACATAAAGTAACTTTAAAACATAAGCTACATGTACTTTTTGAGAAAGTAACTCAACAAAACGAAAGACTTGAACCCAAGACCTCTATTCTCATAAAGTAACTTTGGACCAAGTGAGCTAGTTTAAAAGGTTGGTAATTTTTGGAAAAGAGGAAGGGTTTTTTTTTTTTTGTAGTCACTAAAGCTTTGGGGTGCGTGCTTATTTGAGAAAGCTCTTTTTTGCCTACAAAACGAAAACCACAAAACCCAACACGGACATACAAACAAAAAACAAACCTTATGGTTTGGAGTTAGCTTTACCAGGAAACTAAAAATTTCCCTCAATGTTTCTAATTTTCTGAGATCACACTAAGGTGCGGCGGAAAAGAGCATACGCATGAGAAAAATCCTTCCTTTCTGTTTTTGATTTGCCTAGATCGCACAGAGTCGCGAGGCAAAGAGCATATGCAAAAATGAAAGGTATAGATCTGGTAATAAAAAACAAAGAGATAAATAAACCGAAATAAACAGAGAGAAAATAACTTAAAACTGCAAATAAACACTATATACCTCAAGATCTTAAAAATGACGTAGCTAGGGCTACCGGAAACCTTTTCGCATGAAACAAAAGGGGTTCCTCACTGAAACAGATGCTCCTAACACAATAGAGCAATCCTCTCGGCCCGAAAGAAGTCAGAAACAGTAGATCTAGGAAACGGCAGTCGGATGTAATTCTACCGGCTTCAGATTTGGATCACCAATGGATGCGACCCTTAAATAGCTCTGATACCATGTAGGAATCTACAGGGTAAGTTCCTCAGACAGAAAACCAAAGGACACTACTCACAAACAGATCACAGATCAATACACCAGTATTCCTGACATGGTTAAAACCATCAAAGAGGGAAATAGTCCATGGCCTAAGCCAACGCAGCCACTTTAGGCAATTTATTAATAAAAGAATGAAAATTTACATAAGCTTCTCTCATGAACGGTTACCCTACAAATGACCCTCCATGCTCTTTAAATAGATATCATGGACCAATCGGGTGTTAAGCCACAAATCAAGTGTCGGTAATACCGAGGAGAGAATGAACCGTCGGATTGTAAGTTACAAAAGTACATAGTAAAGAAACACACTTTACCTAACTCTACACTAGACGAAGTTATACTTAACTATTTCCTATGTATTGGGGGTTTTCGCAGTGCATTATATTAGATATCATTTTGGGGGTTTTCCCAAAAAATGATATCTAATATTTCCTATGTGTCAGAATATCCTAACAAACCAAACTAAAAGTGACTAACTAAAATGACTAATTTAGTCCCGGACTAAAATATATGACTAGATAATAAGTGACAAAATTAATAATGATTAACGTAAACAACACATATTCAAACCATGTAAACAACACATATGCAAACCTTTATAGGTGTAGAGCCTCCATGCGTGTGTGTGAGGGAAGGTGTTTGATATCTTATAGTTGGTTTCCCTTCATCACCAAATAGGCTTAGGCTATGAGTGGATTGGCCAAGCAACCCTCATAATTCGTTCCTTTGAGTTTTTGGGAAATCTCAAGTTAAAGTCCAACTAGTGCTAATAGATGATCTCAAAGGTGTTTTTTAGGGTTTTTAAACAAGGTCACTAGATACCAATGCAATGGAGGTGCCTTAGATTTGTTGAAAAGTAAAATACCCCACATGGCACTGAATGGGTGATTAATGACTACCAGCTAGAGGACTTAAACCAAATTAATCGTGGAGGTCAAAACTACAATTGAAAAAAGAACAACACATGCGTGATAATTCACACTAGAATTCATCCTCTCACAATCAAGAGTTGATGAATAAAATGTTAATTCTTTGATGAAGCCAATGAGACCAAGAAGATTCTTATCAACCCTTAATGAAGTTAAGAAGATCCTCACAAGGAGGATACGTGTTTCATCCAATTAAAGATTGAAAGGCATGCTCTTTTTTATTTCAAGGAAAACTTTATGGAGAAACTTGAGATCGACAACTCATTAGAGTGACTTGAACTACACTTGAGATGAACTAAAATGATTTCCACTGTAACCTAAGAGTATATTCAATATGTTTCCATTCTATAATAATAACGTGTTATGTTTCTATACCAATAGGTGTCATATATCATGATTGACTTGGTTTAGCTCTGTAATATGTACATACCTTTGCTTGTTGCAAATGTTTTCCATATTCAAAAGTTCAAAAAATTAAAAAATGTAAAGAGGGTATGTCCTAGAAAAAGAATAAAAGGACAAAAAGAATGAAAAGGTCAGAAAAAAATAGAAAATTAACCCCAAAATAAATGAAAAGACCAGGAAAGTGTGCAAGTCCAATGCCACTACTATTTTACTTGTTGTACAATAATGATTGTGTGCAACTTGTTACTTATGCCACAATCCATGGTAACCAAACAGTTTAATTTTGGTTATTCCATGTTTCAATTTCATGCTTAGAGATAGAGAATAAATATCTGACCAAACAGTGTAATCTTGGCAGATAAGTAGATAGGTAGAGTGAATAAAAGGAGCTCAATAGTTTAATCTGAGCCCTTGGATGTAATAAGGATAGTCTTAGTTAGATTTCTATTGTAAAAAGAAAAGAAAGGTTTGATAAGAGTTTGCTAGTTTAAGTGCACCCTAATAAAGAGAAGTAAAAATGGTAGGATAAGTAGGCAGGGTAAGTAGATGAATGGTTGCAGAATTATGTATGATGAATGATTAAGTTAAAAACTCAAAATCATTTGCTTTCATCATTACATTACTTTGGCAAAGAAATGGATGACAATGAAGACATTTACATCATGGGGAGACAAAAGTAAAACTGATTAACCTCCTCACTCTTTTTTCCCCAAATTTTACTAATTTCCCATAAGTACTAAAGGCACCAACAACCTTAAAGTTAAAGGGGCTCAGAGCATTTCTCTAACTTCTGGAGGGACCGGACCCTCGGCCCAATAACTTGTAAGGCCTTAAGTGCTAAAGCCCCTTCATCAAAATTCACCCCCTCCATATTTCATTCATTCCCTTTAAATTCTTTTCCTAAGGTAAAATCACTCTTTTACTTAGGAAAATAAATGATTCTTCACAAAAACCCCCAAAAACACATTTCAGCCTAAGTCATAATGTTAAATGATGAATGTATATTCAGAAAACATTTACTTAGCGCATTTCCTTTTCCATATTTCATATTAACTTAAAATTTATTATTTATTTAAATCTCGAGGAAATTACCCTTTCCCGTAAATATTATTAATAAAAACTCCAAAAATAAATAAATATCCCGCCCCTGAGGTTTGAAAAATAAACCATAAATAAAGGCAATTAATTTGTATTAATTAATCAAATCGTGATTAATTAACAGCCAAACCCCGGACGTGTTAAAAAGGGATTAATTAATAGCCTCTCCGCCAATACAATCACCCCCGATATCATTAAAGTTCCTTAAGCCTTTATTCGTCCAATCATGTCACCCCCGATATAATTAAAGTCATTTAATTATGATAATTAAACCATCGGGCCCCCTCCATTAATTCCCTAACATCTTCCGCCACCAACTACCGTCCGATCTCCCTTCCATCATCCAATGGTCCTCGCTCATATTGCGCGGACCTTTTGGTCGAACATTAACCACGCGATATAAGTGGTTTTGACTTTTCGCCGATGCTACGTGTCATTCAATTTGTGGCATCGTGCAACCCTCCGCCAAAACCACCAACCTCCCATAAGCGGTGCGATCAATCCCACTTACCGCCTCCGCTAAATGACAAAGTGTCCCATCATTCGCTGATGCCAACTGTCTCTGTCCCCATTCACCTGCCAAAAGTCATTGGCTTTGTGCATAAAAACAAAAATGTTCGTTCTTTTTTCTTTTTTCTGAGAAAAGAAACTTCCGTTCATGCACGCACAAAGTACGTCCAAACCAGCAACTGAATTCCAACCGTCAACTACGATCAGTCACTGAACTCCAAACTACTGTAGACCACTGTGTGCATCCAGCGAAGCCTTCACGACAACCATTTGCCCCTTCAGTCTACCATAGCCAAGTATTTACCATATTGCTTCTCAAAAACCAAGATTTGTACTGAAATTCCACCAAATTACTCTAAAGTTCAATTAATTCAGTACAATTAAGCCGTTTCTTGGTCCCAAGATTTTCCCAAACACCTGTTTTACCTGAAAACCTTGAAAACCCTAACTTTCTTCCTTGAATACACAAGAACCAAGGATGGAAGCTCCCGTTGCCCTAAATGTCACTCCAATCACTACTCCCCATAGGGATTTGGACCACCTTCCCTTGGCCGATAAAGATTTTCAGATCAAGGACCTTACCTTTGAAGAAACCCCCTTGAAACTATTCTACAAATACCAAGACAATTATCTGAACAATGCTGATAAAATAGGACTTTGGGAGTCAAACCTACCCAAATATCAGTTCCCCACTGTCCATATTTTCCCAGAAATTGTCGACCAATGCCATGCAAACTACAATCCCAATCTGAGAGTTGTAATGTCCCCTGATCAGAAGATTCTTTTTACTGTTAGAGCAGAGTCTATAAATGAGATGTTGCAATTACAGCCTATCCAGGACCTCACTTCTCTTTCCATTTCCAATTTACTTGAGAAATCTTCAAGGCTGTCCAGTTCTAAAATTAACAAAATCTGTCAGACTTTCATGGAGGAAAAATATAGGCCCAAAGACCCCCCTCCTTATATGTCAAGCTTCTTTACAACTCTAGGTAAGGATATCATCACCATGATTGCTTGCATTTTGGGTTTTACTACTAGTGAATATGTTGATGAGTTGACCTTAGCCTACATGTCTATTTTCACCCCTGGTCAACCTCCTGCATCCAAATTTGATTATGCTACATTCATTGTTGATAAAATGCATGACCAATTCATGAGGTTAGAGAATGAGAGAGTCTTTAAATATTCTTCAGTCCTTTATCATCTTTTCCTCTACTACCAAAGTGATAAATTCCCTTTCTCTGTGCAAAAGCTTGACACCAGAGGGAACCCTAGGTCAGTCATATTCTAGACTTCCATTTTTCACAATTCACCTTCTTCTCCACATCCTTATACAGATTTTATTGATAACTTTGTGCATCCAGTCACTACCATGTTGATAGGAAGTCCCCCTCCCAGAATCAGTGATGATATTAAAAGAATTCTTCAGTTATCCAAGCAATACAAGGTTGGGGACTGGTACTTGTACCAAAACCATACCGAGATTAGAATTTATGGATGTGAACTGCCTCCCTTCAAGCTGCCCAAGTACCTTCCCATGCGATTATTTGCCCTGGAGTACTACAGGAAAATGATCAACTCTGATGAAATCCACTTTATGAAGGCTAAGAAGAAAGCCCAGTTAAGGATAAAAGACCACCTAGGACCATTCATTTTCAACAATAGAAAAGCAGGGAAAGAGGCAGAGGAAATCCTTGAGAGAATGAGATTAAAGAAGAGTTTCATCTGGATTTATGATCCTCACAGTTTCATTTGTGACAGAAGACAGAAGCACAAACTATCCCCCTACATTCATCATAGAATTCCAGAGATAGAACAGTATGCAAATCAAAATGAATGGGTGGAGGGGACACTTATAGAACAGGATAGTAATCAAGTTAAAGTAGAAAATGTTATGAAAGATTTAGAAAAAAGACTTGATCTAGATTCCTTTAAATAGGTGCCTGAAGATTCTTCACAGAAGACAAGACAGGAGCATAGTGCACAGACTTGAGGACAACCAAAAACATCAGTACAACCAGAGACTTCAGTTCAAGTAGAGACTTCAGTACAAGAAAAAGATTCAGGCTCACAAATCATTTCTGAGGAATTAACCCAAATTGATACAAATATAGGCAACCCTCCAGTATTGCAGACCCCTCTTCATGAGGAAAGAATTCAAAAAAGAAGTAGAAGTGAGGCCAGCCCCTCTACAGTGCCATTGGACCAATCGATGTAAGAAGGCAAAGATTGAATCCTCTGTCAGAGGAGGAATATGAAGAAACAAGAAGTGACATAGTGCAGACAACATTAGTAGGGGAGACACCATCTACCTCCCAAACACAAGCACTAAGCAGGCAGCAAAGTGTAGAAGTGTCATCAATGAGGGAAGCTTCAGAACAAAGCCAGGATTTGAAAGAAAAATACAAAGAAATTAAGGCTAGGAATGAGAAGCTCAAAGCTCAGACCTATGCCCATTATCTAAAGATGGCACCTACAAATCAGACCAGATTGATGTCAGCTTTTGACATCAAAGAGGGAAAGATGAAAATGAGTTTTTTGAAACCAATGGTACAACAACCAAAGTCCATGGCTGATTATTTCAGAACAAATTTTGAAGTTCTTGCCAAAGACATCCACCCAATTGATCAGATTGAGCTCCATAAGCAAACGGGTGAGATGGTCTATTCAACATTGACCAGTAAAGCCATCACTGCACATCAGTTGGAGAATTCTCTAACTAATACTACAACACAGCTACAATTGGAAAGAGCCTCTTCTCAGGCTAAGGATACCAGGATCAAATCATTGGAAGACCTAGTGATTGAGTTGGGACATGATCCCAAGATGTTAAGGTAGCTGAAAGATTCATAAAGAAAAAGAATGATGACATTGCTACACTCAGGAAGCAACTCAAACTCCCTCGCCTTGTACATCCACAAATAGCAGAAGTGATTGAGAAACAAAACGAGGAAGAACTTATGGATTTGATCCTTAAGTTGAATGAGTAGTTGAAGGAAATAGAGCAAGAGCTAGAAAAAGCTTTGCAGTCCAAACAGGGTGAGTTGACCACCATGCCTCAGACTGTAACACCCATAATTTCTACAGCAGTGCCATCTACTATTGCAACAACTTTGGAACCAAACATTTCTCTAGAAACAACTCAACTAGTGACAACACCAACAGGTACATCAGAAGCAATAGATTCAACAAAACAGACAGAGGACTTAATAAAGTCCATGGAAGAAATGAAAATACAAGCAACTGAAATAAAGAAACTACAAGAAATGGTTAGCAGCTTGGAAAGCAACTATGAGATATCACAGATTAATTACACTGAAGAAGAAAGGAAAAACAAAAAGATGACAGAGATAATTAAGACATTAGAGAATGACCTAACAATGGAAAAGCCTTTGAGAGATATCAAATAAATTCTATGGACCAATATCATTGATTCTATTAATGATATTTGGTCTTCTATTCAGATCATTTTTGAACAGACTGAGTTAATGAAACTAGCTACGGAAGCTATACAAAAGACCAAGGAAGATTTGGGAGAGAAACCTGAAGAGGCAACCCAGTTGATCAATTTTTTGAATGGAAAAAGTAAACATCATCTTGAACAATTGGATATTGAGGACAAGACTGCCACCATCTTAGAAATTAAGAAAGTTATTACTAAAAATAACTTGATGCTTAACCTGGAAATAAGATGCCAAAGTATTCAGGAGGACATAGATGATTTTATGTTAAAATATGGCATTCTAAGAGATAAAGGCCTACCAAGTCCAATGGTAATAAATGATAAGTTGATGACTCATGGAGACTATGTTGAGAAACTACACAAGCAAGCTAAAAGTCAAGCCAGCTCTTCCACAGTGAAAGCACTGCCTACAGGAAAAGTGTTGTATGATGGTTTGGAAAACCTTTTTTACATTGAGCATGAAGTTAAGCACATGATTACTGTTAAGCCCAAGTTTGAAAAATACACTGAGGCTAACGAAGTGTACAGGAAATTGATCGGAATAAAAATACCAAAGGATGAATGGTGGACTGATATACTACAGATACTATAAGTTGCTGTAGGAAATCAGTAAAAAATAAAATATTTACTACAGTAAGATTTGGTAATGCAGGTAAAGAGTATCAGAATACAGGTAAAAAGTGTCATCAGATGAAAGTCAAAAGAAGATCCAGCACACATTTACTAAAGCAACAGCAAGAGGCAAATCCGAGTTTCAACCTCTAGCTCATGCATGAATAAAGGGACAATAACAATCAGTTTTACATTTGTCTCTATATTTTTGTAAAAGATATTTTGTATTTCCTAGAATAATTCTCATATGGTTATGAGATATTTTTGATGTAATTTTTGTATAAATACTTATCCATTCGAAGTATTGTGGGTGGATTCTATAACATCTCTGTAAATTTATGCTATCAAGCTAATAAAGCTTTTGTAATCAAACTTGGATTTCTGGAAAAGGAATGAAAGTTGAGAACATTTCATCAGATTCTCGTGCAGTGTGATCACAAATAAGTATTCTATCCTTATGATTTTATGTGTTTTCTATATGTTTCAATGTTTCGTGCATCCTAAATCTAAATGGTAGAATAGTCAAAGTGTATCAGAATTAGCTTTATTTCTCTCTAATATCAACAGTTTACCATTTTTATGTTTTATTCTAAACTACCTCGATAAAGGAATTCTTAATTGCTCCTCTATCCCCGTAGTTTTTCTCTTAAGTCCCTCGTATAGGATTCTTAATTTCCTTATGTTAGCTGACATATCTTCCTTTCATCTTTCTAATCTTGACTTGAGGATTCTTGATTTCCCTCTGGTTTTGAGCAGAACTATCACCCATTTAGGCCCCAAAGTTTGTTTTTATTCTGTTATCCTACCTAATGAACTCATACCTCAGCAATTTGACTTGATCCAGTAAATTATCCCTGATTGACTCCATAGCCCAATGGCCTAAAAGCCTAGTTTGCCCATTTGTTTCAGAACTCCACCACTCTCAAACAAAACAACCTCACTGAAAATTAATAGCTAGCCTAAAATCTTTTCAAATATAGCTAAATCATAAAGAGAGAGCCCTCTCTAAGTGTAGATTGGCTAGAATCTATACTTAAAAGATTGGTTTGTGGTTACCTTGGATCCTTTCCTTCTTTTGATAACTTCTAAGGAAAATCTGAGTGATAACATAGTGGCGACCATACTAGGGAAGAACAAATCCTCAGTTGAAATAAACCTTTGAGAAACCTAAAAGTTTAATTTAAAGTATCTTAAAGGATTGTTAGAAGTTATTTTGAAAATTCATAAAAGAATAGCATTTTAAAGACTTGAAATCTGGCTTCAGGGAGAACTCATTACACCAGGGCTAATCCTAATCCAAATCCTCCCCCTGTGTTTGAAAATCCCAACCTGATTCCGAGAATCCTTAGAAGACAAGAAAGTTCATTGAGCCCCAGACCTTTGTACAGATCACAATCATGTCCTGTTGAGTGGCTTTTCCTAGAAGATCTTCCTTTTGACGAACATTTTGAACTCTCTCTGTTTAGGACCACATTTGACAGTGAACTATTGGACCTAGTCCAAGATCCAGAATTCCTCAGGGAACTTGAAACCTAACGAGCCAATTTGTCAATTGATAGATATCTGCAGGAGTCCACTCAGTCATTTCTTACCACTGATAGAACACCTGAACTTTCTGAAACAACATCACTTTCTGCTAGTTCATCATTATTTCCCCACTCTTCTGAAGTTCACTCAACCCCTCCTTTCATCCCTTCACTTCCTCTCCCACCAATCATCACTCAACAACCCACCAGCACCTCCAATTCTTCCTCAACAACCCAAACACCCCCTGTTACCCCAACTCCAGTTCATACTACTACCCAACCTAGAATCATGGCTAATAGATATGCTCCCCTTGTGATGCCTACTCCTTTAGGTGCCATGCCTCAGGACTATCAGAGTAAAATTACTACTTTTGATGGCACTGGAACCTACACAACTCAAGAGCACACTAAGAAAATGACTGACTATTTTGAGATATATGAAATTGACACAGTCAACGTTCAAATGAGAACTTTTGTTCAAAGTCTGACTGGGGAAGTTAGAACTTGGTTTAGATCTTTAGCCGCCCAAAGTATAGATAGCTTAAGAGTTCTCTACCAACAATTCTTGAATAGGTGGGAGAAGAGAAAGGACCCCCTGCAGATTTTATCTGAATATGAGAACCTTAAAAGGGGACCTCATGAAACCGTTCAAGACTATTGCACTAGGTTCAATAGTGTTTATAGTGCCATTCCACTCAACCTTAGACCCCCACTTGGTTTATCCCTGATCAAATTTCCTGATGGATTTGATTCAGATATGGATTTCTAGTTAAGAGAAAGAAACCCCCCCACTCTGGAAGAAATGCAGAGTTTAGCAGTAAGTGTTGAGGCTAACCTACTTTCCAAAAGAGCCAAATCTAGAAACGAAAGAAGAATACTTGAAAAAGAAGAGAATGCACCCTTTAAACAAAAGATGGATGCTATAGTTAAAGGAATGGATAGATTGTTAGACAGAGTTGAAACTATTGAAAAGAAATCTCCTTGGGATGGCCAACAGGCTAATACAGGAAGAAATCCTAACTTTAGAAAAAATCAGAACCAAAATGTTGGAAAAAATATTCCTGACCAGAATATCATACCACCTTTCCAAGAAAACTATGCATAAGCCTCACATTTAGAAGATTCCCAAGAAGATACTCAGATAAATTTAATGGGTATAGATGATAAGGAAAAAGTTTTCCTAACTTAGGATGATCAAGAATCATACATGGTCCAACAATTACAAACCCAAACAGGAGAATCATTCGATTTTAAACAGGGATATGATTCTGCTATTTTCGAGGTACATAAACAGTACAATTTAAGAAGCAGAAGAAAAACAGATGCTCCAGAACAAAACCAGAAAACAACTCCTAATCAATCTGATAAAATTAAAACACCTCCAGTAACCAAAACCCTTCGAATCTTGTCTAGATCAAATCAAAATCCTCCCAGCCCCACCATAGAGGATGTGTCTGATAATCAGCCCAATAATGAACAACCTTCCATTTCTCGTCCCTTCAAGGAAACAATGGAAGAATCTCCAAAGATCATATTAGAAAAATCAAAAAATAATGTCCCAAATCCTGAAAAATAAGAAGACATAGAAAACACTGCTACCAGAAATCCAAAAGTTCAAACAGATAAAGCACCTTTGCCCTTTAATCTGGGGGTTGAGGTTGCCAAACTTAAAATTTCAGTTCCTTTGACAGAACTGGTAAAACATGATGCTTACAAGTCTCAGATAAGAAAATCATTAAATGTCATTAAAAATGAAGATTCTGTAAATTTATTTGATGATCAACCTAAATTACTTTTTGGACCAGATGTTAATGGAAAGCCAGTTGAAGGAGGGGTACCACCCTTCTATATCAGTCTTAACATCCACAATAAAACCCTACATAATGCCATGCTAGACTCTGGAGCCTCACACAATCTTATGCCAAGATCTGTAATGGAAAAACTTAACTTAGATATCACCAGACCTTATAAAGATCTTTTCTCCTTTGATTCAAGCCAGGTTAAATGCCTAGGTCTCATAAAAGATTTGTGTGTCTCTCTAGTTCAGTATCCTGCCAAAACTATACTCATGGACATTGTTGTTGCTGATATACCACCCAAGTATGGCATGCTGTTGTCCAGATCCTGGGGTGCTAAACTCCAAGGATCTCTTCAATTAGATATGTCTTATGCTACCATTTCAGTTTTCGGACATCCCAAGAAATTGTATAGAGAAACTTTGATGAAGTATGTAGTGAGTAGTCAGGAAAAGCCTCAGAACTTTCCTATATATTCAGTACATTCTGACATGGATTCTTTTATTCTTTACAATGCTGAAACTAATCAAGAAGATATTCCAACTGATATAACAATAGAACCAAAAGAAATTGTAAAAGAAAAGTCAAATGTCCAAATTCAAGAGATATCAGATAACAAAGAAAATCCAGATGCCTTAGTTAAGAAAGATTCCACTACCCCAGATGAAAATTATGAACATGAAATCCTATGGCATCTAGAATTTGATGGTTCAGTAAACAAGCTAGGTGCAGGAGCAGGTGTATGGGTTTACAATTTAGAGAATGATCATGCAGAAGGTCATGCCTACAGGTTAAACTTCAAATGTACAAACAATATAGCCGAGTATGAAGCACTTCTGTTAGGACTGAAACTGGTTAAGAGATTAGGAGCCATCAGAGTTTCTATCATGGGAGATTCTGAGTTAGTGATCAAACAAATCAAAGCTATTTACATGACCAAGGATCCTAGGTTAGGAATTTATAAAGGAACAATCATAGAAATATTAAATACCTTTTTAGAAACCAAACTTGTTGTTATCCCTAGAAAACACAACATGCGGGCTCACAGCCTAGCCATGTTTGCTAGTACTTGTAAGTTTCCTTTTGAGCCTAATCATCAGTATACTGCTAAGGTCAAGCATAGACCTGCAATTCTTGACAATTTAAAGAACTGGCAAGTATTTGAGAATGATCAGCAAATCAATAATTTTTTAACTTTAGATAATGAATTTGTAAATACAAACATAGATACTGACATAGCAGTAGATTGTAATTATTCTAATGAAGTAGAAATAAATGAGCTAGAAGGAAATCAAATAAAAGATAGACTTCATCCTACAAAATTCACAAAAACAGATATTAAGGATTTAAAACAAATGGAAATTGATGAAATAATTGATGATGAAACTAAAGTTATAAACCTCAAAGATAATTTCTTGCCCAAAGGATTAACTCCTTTGGAGGACTTATTCGACTCAAATGATATTCCTAAAAAGCCTAAGATGGAACCCTTGAAAGCAGACATTGAGGAATGAAATATAGGAACTCAAGAGAATCCTAAGCTGATAAAATTGTCTAAATCATTACCCCTTGATGAAAAACTGAAATATATTGAGTTAATGAAAGAATTCCAGGATGTTTTTTCCTGGAGTTATGAGGACTTAAAATCTTATGATACTAATATCATACAACACACTATTCCTTTGAAAGAAGATCATAAACCTTTTAGGCAAAAGTTAAGAAGAATCAATCTTGTTTTATTACCTTCCATTGAAAAAGAGATTAAACGAATGTATGAAGCAGGAATCATTGCCCCTATTAGGTTTTCAGATTGGGTATCCAATCTTGTCCCTACAAGAAAGAAAACAGGAGAAATCAGACTGTGTGTTGACCTTAGAAATTTGAACAAAGTCTCACTCAAAGACAACTATCCCTTACCTAAAATGGACCACATTCTGCAAAGGGTAGTAGGTTCTACAAGGATTTCACTTTTAGATGGATTCTCAGGTTACAACCAAATTCTAGTCCATCCTGATGACCAAGAAAAAATTGCATTCACAACCCCATGGGGCACCTTCATGTATGTCAAAATGCCCTTTGGATTGAAAAATGCAGGGGCTACCTTTCAAAGGGCAATGGATATTTCCTTTGCAAAGGAAATCCATGACTTCCTGGTTATATACCTTGATGATATTACAATATTTTCTAAGTTAGATCAACAACACCTGGATCATCTTAGGCAAGTATTTCTTAAATGCAGAAAATATGGCATCTCACTGAACCCAAAGAAATCTTTATTTGGGTTGGAAGAAGGAAAATTGTTAGGCCACATTATCTCTAAAGATGGAATCAGGATTGACCCAACCAGGATTGAAGCAATCTTGCAAATACCTCACCCAAGAAACATTAAAGAACTTCAGGCATTCTTAGGAAAAATAATTTTTTTAAGAAGATTCATCTCTAATTTAGCTGAACTAATTAGATTATTGAATAATATGTTGAAAAAAGATTCGACTATTAAATGGACAGTAGAGGCTAAACAATCATTTGAAGAAATAAAATTAACCTTAACTTGAACACTAGTCCTTACAAGCCCAAAATTTGACAGAGACTTCATGATCTTTTCATTTGCATCTGAACACACCATAGCTACAGTTTTACTACTAAAGAATTATCAAGGATGTGAAAAACCAATAGCCTTTTTTAGTAAAGCTCTTAGAGATGCCTCGTTAAAGTATAAAATAATGGAGAAACAAGCTTTTTCTTTGGTAAAAGCTATTAAGGATTTTAGAGTGTATATATTGTATTCTCATGTAATAGCTTATGTTCCCAATGCTGTAGTCAAAGATATCCTGACACAGGATGGAGTTGATGGCAAAAGGGGGAAATGGATAGCTACTATTTTAGAATATGATATAGAGATAAAACCTACCAAGTTAATTAAAGGTCAGGGGTTGGCCAAACTTATGGCAGAAACAAATTGCCAAGCCCTAGACATAAATCTTATTGCAGAACTGGATAACGAACAGGAGATGGCGACTCCACAGATCAGCCAACCCTTTCTAGATTCCCCCTGGTATTCTGATATTATATATGTGCTACAAAACCTGCAGGCTCCTCCAGGGTTATCCAGAACTAAGAGTAGGTTTTTGAAAATGAAAGCTTCAAAATTTTGCATTCTAGATAATACTTTATTTTGGAAAAATCATGAAGGAATTTTGTTGAACTGTTTATTAAAAGAAGAATCTGACAAAGTACTCCAAGAATTTCATGCAGGGGATTGTGGTGGACATCTCTACTGGAAGTCAACTGTTGACAAAATTCTAAGAGCTGGATTTTACTGGTCAACCTTGTTTGCAGATGTTAAAAGATTTGTAACTTCCTGCCATAAATGCCAGATCTTCGAAGGCAAAAGAAAACTTTTACCCTTGCCTTTGAAACCTATTTCCACAGAAAAACCTTTTCAACAATGGGGTCTTGACTTCATTGGAGAAATTCATCCACCCTCTTCTGCTCAGCATAAATGGATACTCACTGCAACTGATTACTTTACCAAATGGATAGAAGCTATTCCCTCTAGACAGGCCACTGATACTATAATAATAGGTTTTCTAGAGGCTAATATTCTGTCTAGGTTTGGTTGTCCCAACAAAATCATCACAAATAATGCTGCAGCTTTCAAGTCAAAGAAAATGATTGATTTCTGTCACAAGTATCACATAACACTTGGCCATTCCACAGCTTATTATCCTCAAGGGAATGGACTTGCAGAATCCTCCAATAAAAGTCTAATGAATATTATCAAAAAACTATTGGAAGACAATAAGAAAACTTGGAACAAGAAATTAACCAATGCTTTGTGGGCAGATAGGCTTACAACTAAGAAATCCATTGGAACTAGTCCCTATGAGCTAGTATATGGGATGGAGGCAGTTTTCCCCTCATCTTTAGGAGTTCCAGTCATGAAATTACTTCAAGAAGCCCAAGTGGAACCAAATGATATACATAGGAGAATTAACCAGACTATCCATTTACAACAAACCAAAGAGGAAGTATACAACAGAACCCAAGTACTGCAAGAAAAACTTAAGAATATTTTTGACAAAAGGACCAAAGCAGAAGGATTCTATCTGGGAGACAAAGTGTTAAAATGGGATTCAAGAAGCGAGGAGAAAGGGAAACATGGGAAGTTTGATTTCCTGTGGAAAGGTCCATACATAATATATGCCTTCAGAGGAAATAATTCATATTTTCTTAAAGAATTAGATGGTGCAGAGATCGAAGGAGGACCAGTCAATGGTCGAATGTTAAAGCACTACATTGATCCTAGTTTCTAATCTAACCAAGTTTTAAAACTGTATATATTATATCCTTTTACAATTCAGTGTTGATTGGATGGTAAAAAAATTTTGAAGTTGAAGCCCGAAGAGAAGGCCCTAAGCTTCAGAAGTATTACTGTCATACATACAAATAAAGCAGTAGGGAAAGGAGATTTGCAGAGCATAATAAAGTCTTTCCAAGGCCATTGTTCTACAGTTCTTGATTTTAGACTAGGGAAAGCCATCCGCAAGTGGAGCCACTGTTATGTTCCTATACCAATAGGTGTCATATATCATGATTGACTTGGTTTAGCTCTGTAATATGTACATACCTTTACTTGTTGCAAATGTTTTCCATATTCAAAAGTTCAAAAAATTAAAAAATGTAAGGAGGGTATGTCCTAGAAAAAGAATAAAAGGACAAAACGAATGAAAAGGTCAGAAAAAAATAGAAAATTAACCCCAAGAAAAATGAAAAGACCAGGAAAGTGTGCAAGTCCAAATGCCACTACTATTTTACTTGTTGTAAAGTAATGAATGTGTGCAACTTGTTACTTATGCCACAATCCATGGTAACCAAATAGTTTAATTTTGGTTATTCCATGTTTTCAATTTCATGCTTAGAGATAGAGAATAAATATCTGATAAAACAGTGTAATCTTGGCAGATAAGTGGATAGGTAGAGTGAATAAAAGGAGCTCAACACTTTAATCTGAGCCCTTGGATGTAATAAGGATAGTCTTAGTTAGATATCTATTGTAAAAAGAAAAGAAAGGTTTGATAAGGGTTTGCCAGTTTAAGTGCACCCTAATAAAGAGAAGTAAAAATAGTAGGATAAGTAGGTAGGGTAAGTAGATGAATGGTTGCAGAATTATGTATGATGAATGATTAAGTTAAAAGCTCAAAATCATTTGCTTTCATCATTACATTACTTTGGCAAAGAAATGGATGACAATGAAGACATTTACATCATGGGGAGACAAAAGTCAAACTAATTAACCTTCTCACTCATTTTTTCTTAAATTTTACTAATTTACTGTAAGTACTAAAGGCACCAACAACCTTAAAGTTAAAGGGGCTCAGAGCATTTCTCTGACTTCTGGAGGGACCAGACCCTCGGCCCAATAACTTGTAAGGCCTTAAGTGCTAAAGCCCCTTCATCAAAATTCACCCCCTCCATATTTCATTCATTCCCTTTAAATTCTTTTCCCAAGGTAAAATCACTCTTTTACTTAGGAAAATAAATTATTCTTCACAAAAACCCCCAAAAGCACATTTCAGCCTAAGTCATAATGTTAAATGATGAATGTATATTCGGAAAACATTTACTTAACGCATTTCCTTATCCATATTTCATATGAACTTTCAATTTTATTATTTATTTAACTCCCGAGGAAATTACCATTTCCCATATATATTATTAATAAAAACCCAAAAAATAGATAAATATCCCGCCCCCAAGGTTTGAAAAATAAACCATAAATAAAGGTAATTAATTTGGATTAATTAATCAAATCGTGATTAATTAACAGCCAAACCCCCGACGTGTTAAAAAGGGATTAATTAATCATTTGGATTAATTAATAGCCTCTCTGCCAATACAATCACCCCCGATATCATTAAAGTTCCTTAAGCCTTTATTCGTCCAATCATGTCACCCCCGATATAATTAAAGTCATTTAATTATGATCATTAAACCATCGGGCCCCCTCCATTAATTCCCTAACAGCTTCTGCTGTCGACTATCGTCCGATCTCCCTTCCATCATCCAATGGTCCTCGCTCATATCGCGCGGACCTTTTGGTCGAACATTAACCACGCAATATAAGTGGTTTTGACTTTTTGTCGATGCTACGTGTCATTCAATTTGTGGCATCGCGCGACCCTCCGCCAAAACCACCAACCTCCCATAAGCGGTGCGATCAATCCCGCTTACCACCTCCGCTAAATGACAAAGTGTCCCATCGTTAGTTGACACCAACTGTCTCTGTCCCCATTCACCTGCCAAAAGTCATTGACTTTGTGCATAAAAACAAAAATGTTCATTCTTTTTTCTTTTTTCTGAGAAAAGAAACTTTTGTTCATGCACGCACAAAGTACGTCCAGACCAGCAACTGACTTCCAACTATCAACTGCCATCAGTCGCTGAACTCCAAACTACTGCAGACCACTGTGCGCATCCAGCAAAGCCTTCACGACAACCATTTGCCCCTTCAGTCTACCATAACTAGGTATTTACCATATTTATTCTCAGAAACCCCGATTTGTACTGAAATTCCACCAAATTACTCTAAATTTCAATTAATTCAGTACAATTAAGCCATTTCTTGGTCCCAAGATTTTCCCAAACACCTGTTTTACTTGAAAACCTTGAAAACCCTAACTTTCTTCCTTGAATACACAAGAACCAAGGATGGAAGCTCAAGTTGCCCTAAATGTCACTCCAATCACTACTCCCCACAAGGATCTGGACAACCTTCCCTTGGCCGACAAAGATTTCAGATGAAGGACCTTACCTTTGAAGAAATCCCCTTGAAACTATTCTGCAAATACCGGGACAATTATCTGAACAATGCTGATAAAATAGGACTTTGGGAGTCAAACCTACCCAAATATCAGTTCCCCACTGTCCATATTTTCCCAGAAATTGTCCACCAATGCCATGCAAACTACAATCCCAATCTGAGAGTTGTAATGTCCCCTGACTAGAAAATCCTTTTTACTATTACAGCAGAGTCTATAAATGAGATGTTGCAATTACAGCCTAGCCAGGACCTCACTCCTCTTTCCATTGCCAATTTACTTGAGAAATCTTCAAGGCTGTCCAGTTCTGAAATTAACAAAATCTGTCAGACTTTCATGGAGGAAAAATACAGGCCCAAAGACCCCCCTCCTTATATGTCAAGCTTCTTTACAACTCTGGGTAAGGATATCATCACCATGATTGCTTGCATTTTGGGTTTTACTACTAGTGAATATGTTGATGAGTTGACCTTAGCCTACATGTCTATTTTCACCCCTGGTCAACCTCCTGCATCCAAATTTGATTATGCTACATTCATTGCTGATAAAATGCAAGACCAATTCATGAGGTTAGAGAATGAGAGAGTCTTTAAATATTATTCAATCCTGTATCATCTTTTCCTCTACTACCAAAGTGATAAATTCCCTTTCTCTGTGAAAAAGCTTAACACTAGAAGGAACCCTAGGTCAGTCATATTCTGGACTTCCATTTTTCACAATTCACCTTCTTCTCCACATCCTTATATAGATTTTATTGATAACTTTGTGCATCCAGTCACAACCATGTTGATAGGAAGTCCTGCTCCCAGAATCAGTGATGATATTAAAAGAATTCTTTAGTTATCCAAGCAATACAAGGTTGGGGACTGGTACTTGTACCAAAACCATACCGAGATTAGAATTTATGGATGTGAACTGCCTCCCTTCAAGCTGCCCAAGTACCTTCCCATGCGATTATTTGCCCTGGAGTATTACAGGCAAATGATCAAATCTAATGAAATCCACTTTATGAAAGCTAAGAAGAAAGCCCAGTTAAGGATAAAAGACCACCTAGGACCATTCATTTGCAACAACAGAAAAGCAGGGAAAGAGGCAGAGGAAATCCTTGAGAGAATGAGATTAAAGAAGAGTTTCATCTGGATTTATGATCCTCACAGTGTTATTTGTGAAAGAAGACAGAACCACAGATTATCCCCCTACATTCATCATAGAATTCCAAAGATAGAACTGTATGCAAATCAAAATGAATGGGTGGAGGGGACACTTATAGAACAGGATAGTACTCAAGTTGAAGTAGAAAATGTTATGAAAGATTTAGAAAAAAGACTTGATCTAGATTCCTTTGAACAGGTGCCTGAAGATTCTTCACAGAAGCCAACACAGGAGCACAGTGCACAGACTTCAGGACAACCAGAAACATCAGTACAGCCAGAGACTTCAGTTCAACTAGAGACTTCGGTACAGGAAAAAGATTCAGGCTCACAAAGCATTTCTAAGGAATTGACCCAAACTGATACAAATATGGGCAACCCTCCAGTATTGCAGACCCCTCTTAATGAGGAAAGAATTCAAAAAAGAAGTAGAAGTGAGGCCAGCCCCTCTACAGTGCCATTGGACCAAGTGTATGTAAAAAGGCAAAGATTGAATCCTCTGTCTGAGGAGGAATATGAAGAAACAAGAAGTGACACAGTGCAAACAACATTAGTAGGGGAGACACCATCTACCTCCCAAACACAAGCATTGAGCAGACATCAAAGTGTAGAAGTGTCATCAATGAGGTCTACTTCAGAACAAGCTCAAAGCTCAGACCTAGGCCCATTATCTAAAGATGGCACCTACAAATCAGACCAGATTGATGTCAGCTTTTGACATCAAAGAGGGAAAGATGCAAATGAGTTTTTTGAAACCAATGGTACAACAACCAAAGTCCATGGCTGATTATTTCAGAACAAATTTTGAAGTTCTTGCCAAAGACATCCACCCAATTGATCAGATTGAGCTCCATAAGCAAACAGGTGAGATGGTCTATTCAACGTTGACTAGTAAAGCCATCACTGCACATCAGTTGGAGAATTCTCTAACTAACACTACAACACGGCTACAATTGGAAAGAGCCTCTTCTCAGGCTAAGGATACCAGGATCAAATCATTGGAAGGCCTAGTGATTGAGTTGGGACATGATCCCAAAGATGTTAAGGCAACTGAAAGATTCATAAAGAAAAATAATGATGACATTGCTGCACTCAGGAAGCAACTCAAACTTCCTCTCCTCGTACATCCACAAACAACAGAAGTGATTGAGAAACAAAACGAGGAAGAACTTATGGATTTGATCCTTAAGTTGAATGAACAGTTGAAGGAAACATAACAAGAGATAGAAAAATCTTTGTAGTCCAAACAGGGTAAGTTGACCACCATGCCTCAGACTGTAACACCCATAATTTCTACAGCAGTGCCATTTACTATTGCAACAACTTTGGCACCAAACATTTCTCTAGCAACAGCTGAACCAGTGAAAACACCGGCAGGTACATCAGAAGCAGCAAATTTAGCAAAACAGACAGAGGACTTAATAAAGTCCATGGAAGAAATGAAAATCCAAGCAACTGAAATAAAGAAACTACAAGAAATGGTTAGTAGCTTGGAAAGCAACTATGAGCTATCACAGATTAATTACACTGAAGAAGAAAGGAAAAACAAAAGGATGACAGAAAGAATTAAGACATTAGAGAATGACCTAACAATGGAAAAGCCTTTGAGAGATATCAGAGAAATTCTATGGACCAATATCATTGATTCTATCAATGATATTTGGTCTTCTATTCAGATCATTTTTTAACAGACTGAGTTAATGAAACTAGCTACAGAAGCTATATAGAAGACCAAGGAAGAATTGGGAGAGAAACCTGAAGAGGCAACCCAATTGATCAATTTTTTGAATAGCAAAAGTAAACATCAGCTTGAACAATTGGATATTGAGGATAGGACTGCCACCATCTTAGAAATTAAGAAAGTTATTACTAAAAAGAACTTGATGCTTAACCTGGAAAGAAGATGCCAAAGTATTCAGGAGGACATAGATGATTTTATGTTAAAATATGGCATTCTAAGAGATAAAGGCCTACCAAGTCCAATGGTAATAAATGATAAGCTGATGACTCATGGAGACTATGTTGAGAAACTGCACAAGCAAGCTAAAAGTCAAGCCAGCTCTTCCACAGTGAAAGCACTGCCTACAGGAAAAGTGTTGTATGATGGTTTGGAAAACCTTTTTTACATTGAGCATGAAGTTAAACACCTGTTTACTGTTCAGCCCAATTTTGCAAAATACACTGAGGCTGATGAAGTGTACAGGAAATTGATCAGAATGAAAATACCAAAGGATGAATTGTGGACTGATATACTACAGATACTATAATTTGATATAGGAAATCAGTAAAAAATAAAATATTTACTACTGTAAGATCTGGTAATACAGCTAAAGAGTATCAGAATGCAGGTAAAAAGTATCAGAATACAGGTAAAAAGTATCAGAATACAGGTAAAAAGTGTCATCAGATGAAAGTCAAAAGAAGATCCAGCACACATTTACTAAAGAAACAGCAAGAGGCAAATCCGAGTTTCAACCTCCAGCTCATGCATGAATAAAGGGACAGCAGCAATCAGTTTTACATCTATCTCTATGTTTTTGTAAAAGATATTTTGTATTTCCTAGAATAAGTCTCATATGGTTATGAGATATTTTTGATGTAATTTTTGTATAAATACTTCTCCATTCAAAGTATTGTGGGTGGATTCTGTAACATCTCTGTAAATTTATGCTATCAAGCTGATAAAGCTTCTGTAATCAAACTTTATTTTTGCTGGAAGAGGAATGAAAGTTGAGGACATTTCATCAGATTCTCGTGCAATGTGATCACAAATAAGTATTCTATCCTTGTGATTTTATGTGTTTTCTATATGTTTCAATGTTTTGTGCATCCTAAATGTAAATGGTAGAATAGTCAAAGTGTTTCAGAATTAGCTTTATTTCTCTCTGCTATCAACAGTTTACCATTTTTATGTTTTCTTCTAAACTACCTCGATAAAGGAATTCTTAATTGCTCCTCTATCCCCGTAGTTTTTCTCATAAGTCCCTGGTATAGGATTCTTAATTGCCTTATGCTAGTTGACATATCTTCCTTTCATCTTTCTAATCTTGACTTGAGGATTCTTGATTGCCCTCTGGTTTTGAGCAGAACTATCACCCATTCAGGCCCCAAAGTTTGTTTTTATTCTGTTATCCTGCCTGTTGAACTCATACCTCAGCAATTTGACTTGATCTAGTAAATTATCCCTGATTGACTCCATAGCCCAATGGCCTAAAAGCCTAGTTTGCCCATTTGTTTCAGAACTCCACCACTCTCAAACAAAACAACCTCACTGAAAATTAATAGCTAGCCTAAAATCTTTTCAAACATAGCTAAATCATAAAGAGAGAGCCCTCTCTGAGTGTAGATTGGCTAGAATCTATACTTAAAAGATTGGTTTGTGGTTACCTTGGATCCTTTCCTTCTTCTGATAACTTCTAAGGAAAATCTGAGTGATAACATAACGTACGATTTAGAAAGGGTTAAGACATCTCTAAATACACTTGTGGGGTGGTCCTGCTCCTTGGGGAAATTACCGTTCTAGATTGAAAGTCGTGTTATTTTTTACTTCTAGGAAATTTTTATAGAGAAACCTAACACTAGTAATTAATCAAAGTGATTTGAGCTACACTTGAGATGAAATGGAATGATTGCCAATATAACTCAAAAGTATATCCAATATGCTACAAGTATATACTAATAACACGTGATTTAGTAAGAAGGGTCAAGATATTTGGAGATACACTTGCGGGGTGGTCCTACTCCTTGGAGGCTTCTACCTTTCCAATGTTATAAAGATAGGACAAATGTCTCATCAAGAATTTGAACCTAGGTGAGGAAATAAAAAACTAAACAAATACTACAACATTGATAATAACCAATTAAACCAACCAACCAATTACTCTTTTTCCCTTAATAATTTTTTTACCCTAATTTATTACCCCTCTAGTCAAAATTTCTCCACAAAATTCTCTTGGAAAACCCCTTATTGTAATTTTTTTTCTACAAAAAATATTACCCCTTCCTTGTATTTAACCTAATGGACTCTCTTTACAAATAAAAGTTTTATTTTTCCCATGCTTAATGGAGTATTATTTTTCTAGTGTTCACTCAAAAGTAAAATACACATTCGGATTTTGTTCAAAAGAAACAATAAATGATAAGCATATTTGAAATAGGACAAATAAAAATGGTGAACATTATTTTTCAAAGCCACTAACACAAAGAGAGTCCCATCACACAAAGACAGTTTGATAGCTTTCAAAACTCGTGCCCTAATTTGTGTCGTATGAAGCAGCAATCACATTCAAAAATTTGAGGGAGCATACAACATAAAGCACTGTAACAATAAGAATGAAAGATGGAGTCCCATGACCACTAAATATCTCAGGAAATAATTTGCATGGCCCTTGTAGAGCATGATGTCTTGCTGGGGATTGGCATCACAATAATCGTTGTGAGAACATGGTTCAAATTTCAGTCTCATTCAAAATCCCTTCAAAGCATATAGCATACACTGGGTTTTTCCAATAGCGGACTTGAGGTCACTCCTCCCACCTCAGTAGGACCATGGTGGTGATAGTGAAAATCGAACCCGCGACCCACAGCAGGTCAAGCCCTTGGTTATAGTCAGAAGGAAGGTTCAACCCACTACCTCTATGGAGAGTGGTGGGAAGAATGAGGGTGATGACATGCCAACGATGCACAATTCAGGAGTAAAGGTCGTGGTATTTGAGAAGACTATTTTTCTTATACTAAAGAACTGATGAGAATAAACGGTACAACACAAAATCACCCATTGCAATTCATTTTGGAGAGTCCATAGTAGGAACAACGACCATTAGGGCTTTCAGGGTTGAGGATCTATTCTTGAAGAAGAACTTAGGCCTTATTGACAAAAATTTGAGCCCCTTTTTCCATAGTTTCTGAGCCATTGAATGGTTGATTCAACGTCTAGAGGTGTTAAATGCAACTGTTCTTTTCTCCTCTGCTCTTTCTATGGTTCTACTCCCACAGGACAACTTCAATCCTGGTATGAACAATGAAACTAAATGTCAACTGTGGGTGATTTATGCTATTACTAAATGTTTTTATGTATAAGATGATCATTCCTAACAATTTGAACTGGTGCAAGTTTCATTGGGATGGCCTTCTCTTATGGTCTATCATTGAACAGATCGTTTGTTAAAAGTATACAAAACCAATGTACACTTGCAAACTACATTGTTTCTGTAGAACACATCAAATAGTACATGCACATTCCTAGTGAGGCCCGAACTATTATAGAAGATCATAGACTACTGGATAATGGAGAAATTTGTAACCAGATGGATTACCTGGCACAAACTTCTCTATACTACCAGGAAACAAATTTATGTATAAGTTCCAAGTGAAGGACTAGATTGGTATCTACTATTACTTTCCATCATTGTATCTGCAGAAAGTTGTAGGGGGCTTTGGAGGACTAAATGTAGCTAGCAACGCCCTGATCCCTGTTCCATTCCCTCCGCCTGATGGTGATATCACTATGCTTATAGGTGACTGGTACACAACCAATGTTTTAGTAAGTTATTAATCCATCCTTGATACATGTACATCTCTTGAAATTAAAGAGACTGGCTATGTTCAACTTCATCCTGTACACCAAAATGTTCTCTTGCAATGCATCAATCTCTGACTATATTCTATCTTTGGGCAAATCCTTAGAAGAACACTTGATGTGGGCAGATCTATTGGTAATCCTGATGTTGTTCACATTAATGGCTGTGGGCTACCAAATGAAATAGAAATTATAGTGGAACAAGGTACTTATCGTTGATCTCTATCACAAGGCAGTTCATTAGATTTAGTATAGGTGTGTCAAGCCTTTCAACGATTCACAAGATCCAGTTTATTTTGATTTTATCTGATGGTTGTTGAATCCATTGCTTCTTCTCTTAAGATGTATCTAAAATGACCCATCTGTTCATTAAGTTTTTTGTGCCAATCTTTCAAAGTGATAAGAAATGAATTCGAGATAATGACTATGCACCCATTTAGTTGGGATGCATTTATTTTATTAAACATAGTTTGAGAAGTCATTTTTAGGAATATTAGGATGTGAGAAGTAAACAATATGCTTAAAGCTACGAGCCTATGAATAAATTCAAAATAAAACATGCAACAAGTTTTCAACAACATGGTAACAACTCATCCTCTTACAATGATCAAAATCATGCAGAGACATTTAACACATGCAAAATATTTCCCAATCCTTATGAATATATGTAAGAAAATATAATGAATCAAGAAAAATAGGGTGGAAAATACTAGCACAACTTGAATTTGGCTAATGTAAATATTCCAATGAAATCCTTTAGCACAGGCTCAAATTATTTCATGAATCCAATGCAATGAACAATCGAAGCCCCAAAACTGACTCAAGAAAGTTAGTGCACAAATAAACACAGAAATCCTCTCTTTACAATGCTAGTCCTCCATCAAACCTAAAACTACCAAGGCATATGCATCCAGTTCTCCTCCTAGATAGAAGTACCAAACGTCCAATATTCTAGAAGCACTTCTTGTGAAAAATTGAGGGGCCAGACTCATCATATTCTGATTTTGAAATCCACATCTGCAATACACATAACAAGTGCATATTTTTAGGTGAATCCAAAACTTTTTCCCTGATAAAATTAAAAAGAAATATTTATCAAAATTTAATTTTATCAAATTTGTATCAAATTGGCCTTGATGTCATTCTTATTATGTTGGGCCAACTGTTGGGGATATTGTGGTGGTGGAATTGTGTTTTTGATCAAATCTCCCACCCCATTATCCTCCAATACTATCATGATCCTCCCTTTCAAAGAGACGATGTTAGAGGCTCCCTCTAAACAATGATCTACTCTCAATACTTGGTAGGCCATTTTGCTTCCCACAAACAACCTTGTAGTCCTTCAAAATAGGCTAAACTATACAAATATTAATTTAAATATAAGGATTCCATTTGTATGTGAGGAAGAGAGTGGAGAAAGAAAAGAGACCCAGATAAATGATATAGGTTCACAGACAAATAGATAAATCACTCTAAACTCAAATATAATACCTTCTGTATTGATACATATAGTGGTAAACCCAACTACGCTTATGCACCTCATTATGCAAGCATAGGCTGCACAAAAGCATGATCAACATTAGTAGACAAATCCTCCCTAAGGTCCTAGTAAGGCATTGTTACTGCATTTGGGAAAATAATAAGATCTGACACAAACACACTTAAGAATTCAACTGTCCAATATAAAAAGACATTACAAGCACTAGAAACTGCTTCCAAACCTGACACTCAAGGAACTTTGGATTTAAGAGATCTGTGGTTTGTATCTTTTGATTCAGTTACCGGAGAATCCACAGTATGAACATTTTTATTCCAACGTTTCAAATCCCAACTGGGATCCATCATCAGGGCTTATGAATGATGATAAAAGAAGAGCCGCTAAGAAGGAAATAAATAATAATGAGGAAAATAAATTTTTAAAATCAGCAGAAGTCGGCTGAATATTAATTATTGATTTATTTATTAATTAATTAATAATTCATTCAATTATCTTATTTATTTTTATTTTCATTTTAATTTTTTGAGATTTATATATCAATTTTTATTTATAGGTGAGTTAATAGATTAATTTTAATTCAAAAACTAAATGGTAATACTAATAATAATTATTTAATATATGAAAAAAAAAAAAAAAAATAAATAAATAAAATAAAAAAAAAAATATTTTATTTAATTTAATTTTTATTTTATTTAATCAATTAATTATTTAATGATTTATTTAATTATGATTCAAGAAGGGAAAAGCTTATATAATAGTATTAAAGATTAGAGAAAATTATATTAATATTAATAATAATTAATAAAATAATATTAATAATAATTAATTAATTAATAACAATTAATTAATTAATTAATTATTATTAATATTATTTTATTAATTATTATTAATATTAATATAATTTTCTCTAATCTTTAATACTATTATATAAGCTTTTCCCTTCTTGAATCATAATTAAATAAATCATTAAATAATTAATTGATTAAATAAAATAAAAATTAAATTAAATTAAATAATTTTTTTTTTTCATATATTAAATAATTATTATTAGTATTACCATTTAGTTTTTGAATTAAAATTAATCTATTAACTCACCTATAAATAAAAATTGATATATAAATCTCAAAAATTAAAATGAAAATAAAAATAAATAAAATAATTGAATGAATTATTAATTAATTAATAAATAAATCAATAATTAATATTCAGCCGACTTCTGCTGATTTTAAAAATTTATTTTCCTCATTATTATTCATTTCCTTCTTAGCGGCTCTTCTTTTATCATCATTCATAAGCCTTGATGATGGATCCCAGTTGGGATTTGAAACGTTGGAATAAAAATGTTCATACTGTGGATTCTCCGGTAACTGACTCAAGGAACTTCCATAGTAAGACATGCTGTTGATTCAAAACAGTTTATTGAGTTGTATCTTGCGAGTAATGACTATTTGAGAGATTTAGTAGTTGAAAATATATTTTTTCTTTTCTTTTGTTTTCATTCCATTCCCTATATGTGGGTTGAAGTAAGTGACCTAAGGCATGCAGATTTGGTGATTTGTCTTGGATTAATTGGTAGTCTTTGAAAATATGACTTGGATCATTATTTCTCTATGTTGGAAGAGACACCTGTGATTTCAATTCTAAACCATTTCAAATGTAACATGTTTCATCGTTTAACTATTTATTCTATTTTTTTTCCAATATTCCCTTAGATGAATTATTCATCATTCATGTTATTTGTTGGTTGCGCAGGCTAGAGACTCTGGGAAGCCTCAAATGAAGCCTCATTATCCCTCTCATATTCTTCACATGAATTCAAGTAATGATAATTGAAGTTGAGTGGGGCAGATAACCATTTCATCCTAGTGAGCATGAATATATGTATGGATTTATGTTGATTTTAGATAACAATGGTATGTTCTATGCTTAAGAACACTTTTACTTCAATTTTCTTATTAGCCTAATATCAATTTCCATATTAGAAATCACATTAACATAATAGTAAAATGCAGATAGAACATAAACAATAACCAGAAGACAAGCCAAGACAAGAGGACACAATATTTGGCAGATGCTAGGGAAAAACCCCAATGTGGGGAAAACCCTTTGATCAAATATTCTTATTATTATTCAAAAGTTCAGCAGAGAGAGTACAATATACAAATTTATTTGCCCAATCACAGTCAAAATTTGTCCAGTCAAATTGCAGTCAATAAGATGCCCTAACCAGAAAGTCAACGCTAATCAACGTGGCATAATATCTCCTCTAAATCAGCTTGGTCAAACCTAGTCAAATCGACCTACAAGGATAGTTTGAATTAGCCTAGAATAGTCCCGAAAATATCAGTAAAACTTGGTGAACATAGAGTCAAACCTACAGTCAACATTGGTCAAACAAATTTGAATGCCTCGATTTCCATGCCCAGAAATGCGTTTTTCCCAAACAAAATATTCCCCAATAAAAATAGAGTCAAACTTTGTCAACTGGTCAACACTCGTCAAACCTTCCTGCAATTCAGTCAACGCCCAAAACAGAAAATCGTAGTCAAACTTCACACGTGTGGAGGAGAAGAAGGTTGCCCTGAAGTTGTATGACCCAATCATATGAGGAGAGAGAGATATGTGTGAGAATGAATGATGTCCAAATGAGGTAGATTCACCTTCTATTTATATGCAACGTTGAGGATGAACAGACATGTCTTTTGGGCTTCTGAGCCTACATAAGTTTGCTCATTGACCTTGAAAATTTGTCCATAATACAAATAAATTCATAATTCCATTTGTACATATCAGTATGAGATGATCTTTAGATCAATCCTACACCTCTCGGAAAGAGGAATCCAATAAAAATATGAGTTGCATCATATGAGCTATCCAAGGTGGAGTTTGGCCCTAGTTTCCAATTTTAACACTCCCTCTCAACTAGGGAAAACTCCACCTGCCAAACCATCTTTCAATCTGTACCATCTCTGACATCCCTATTATACTCTGTTATGCTCTGCTCTATTCTTCTCTTCTCTTCTCTGCTAAACCATGAAGAAATAACGAAGAAGAAATGATCAAGAATGGGTCATACCATTCTCCACTGACCCGAAGTCAGTTTCCAATAATTGAGTGTGTATCATACCACTCTCTACTGACCCAAAGTCAGTTTCCATTGATCCAAGATCAATATCAAACATCCTATCATAGGGAGTATGGTAGTACATGATGCGTCCATCAGTGGTACTATGGTCCCTATCCTTATTTCCTTACTCATTGGCTAGATGAGAGGTACTTCCCACAAGTCTTGGACTGCATGGGTAGGATGTACCGACAGGAAAAGGTGAGCTACTAATCCTGCTCATATGCCATAGGAGAAGGTGAACCACTCATCCTATGCATATATCAACATGGGGTATCACAAGAGAAGGTGAACCACTCACCCTATACACAACGCACCACTAGGGGAAGGTGAACCACTCACCCTATGGTCACTCATCGTTCCAAGAAGTACCCCAAGTCCCCTGGAGCTCCCAAATCTCAATATCCATCTCATACGGGACCCTCATAAGAGGGTATCTCCATGAGTCCAAGTCGTTCACGGAAGGTTAAGAATTTGGCCTTCCCTAGGGGCTTCGTAAGAATATCTGCGACCTATTCATCAGTCCCAATGTGATGGAGCCTTATTGCTCCCCATTGTACCATATCCTGGATAAAGTGGTACCTGATATCAATATGCTTGGAGTGGTCATGAAACACAAGATTCTCAGAAAGACGAATCCCACTTTGGTTGTCACAAAAGATCATGGTGGTATCCATAACATGTCCAAACAACTCACTTAAGAGCTTCCTCAACCAAACAACATCACAGGAGGCCATGCTAGCAGCAATATATTCAGGCTCAACGGTGCTTAAAGCAACCGAATTTTTCTTCCTGCTCATCTAGGATATCGAAGCAGAACCTAGAGAGAAGCAACATCCAGATGTGCTTTTATGATCCACCACACTGCCAGCCCAGTTTGCATCAAAGTAACCATGGAGCCTCACATTCTCGTCAGTGTATCTCAGTCCATAAGTGATTATGCCCCAAAGATATCTCAAAAGATTCTTGGCAGCAATCCAATGAAATTGATGAGGCTCGACCATAAACAAACTCAATGTATTTACTGCAAAACATATGTCCAGACGAGATTTCACCAAGAACATATGGGCCCCCACGATTTGATGATACTCATAAGGATTACCCAAATCAGGCTCAACAACACTTCCACATAACTTCTTGAAGTTAAGTTCCATCGGAGTCGTCACGGACTTGAAATCCACCATCCCCAATCTTTTAAGTAGCCTCACAATGTATTTTCCTTGAAAAAGGAAAATCTCACCTGGCTTTTTCCCGACCTCCAACCCTAGGAAATAATGCATCAATCTTAGGTCCTTCATCTCGAATTTGGAAGCCAACTCCCTCTTGCATTGATGAATGAGATGGTTTGCACCTGTCAGAAAGAGATCGTCCACATAAAGTACCAGGATGAGAGGTCTATCATTCTCAACCTTAAAGTAAAGGTTCAGATCAACTTCACTTCTTGTAAATCCCAGCTTCATCAGATAGTTGTCAATCCTCTCATACCAAGCTCGGGGTGCTTGCTTCAACCCATAGAGGGCTTTCTTCAACTTGCATACATGTGTCTTACGATCTTGGACTTCGAACCCCTCGGGTTGTTCTACATAGACTTCCTCCTTAAGTGAACCATGCAAGAAGGCAATCTTGACATCCATCTGGTGTAGGTTCCATCCTTGCGAGGCAGCAAGGGCTATGATCGAACGGATGGTGGTATATCGAGCAACTGGTGCAAATATCTCATCATAGTCCACACCTTCCTTTTGAGAGAAGCCTTGAGCAACAAATCTGGCCTTGAACTTTTCAACGCTTCCATCTTCTCCATCCTTGATCTTGTAGAGCCATTTATAGTTGACAACAGATTTGTACTGGGGTCTAGGGACCACATCTAAAACATCATTCTTCATAATCGACTCATACTCTTCATTGATAGCATCCTTCCATACTTGGTGCTTCACAACTTCTTCAAATGAGAAAGGCTCATATTGGATATTGGTGCTCATGGCAATTAAGTAACCTTGGTACCTATTTGACTTCTTACTTTCATGAAATGTCCCCCTTGGTGCAATATGTCTCTTGGCATCTTCAAGAGTTTCCCTAAGCCATGAGGGTCTCCTTTTAGAGGAGGAGGGCTCATGAGGAGGTGGATCAATGGGATCCATTGGTTCTTCAACATCGGGCATTGGATCATCCTGTGTTTCTCCCTGTTTTCCTGTATCTGCTTCTTTGTCCTTCCTTGGAATAGGAAGGTTGCTAATCTTCCCAAGGGAAGCATCTTCATCGAAGGTGACATCATGACTTATCTCCACTTCCTTTTGACCAGGCACATAGATCCTATATGCCTTTGAAGTTTCACTGTAGCCCACAAATGTTCCTTTCTTCCCAGATGCATCCAATTTTATTCTCTTTTCTTTCGACACATGAAATTACACGGGACTACCAAAAATTCTAAAGTGAGAAACATAAGGTTTCTTACCAGTGAAAACTTCTTCGGGAGTTTTAGAGTCCAACACTTGATGAGGGCATCTATTTTGAATGTACACGGTAATGTTGGCACCGTCATCCCATAGGAACTGTTATCACTCCAAAATTTCCCTAGGGTTGTTATGTTGTGTTTAAAGAAATAATATAGGTAACCACAAACCTACTTTTGAGATCAGGATCTAGCCTTCCTAATGCTCAGAGAGGGCTCTCTCTTAATAATTTAACTTTGTTGAATTAATTGATTTTAGGCTAGTTATTTAAGCTTGATTGGTTTTGATTTGATTTGGTGGTGGAATCACTGATTTAGATGGATAGATGAATGTCTTTTTACCATTGGGCTATGAAGTCAAAATGTCAAGAAAACAGGACTGAATCAAGTTCTAAAGATAGTGTCCATATGGAAAGGTAGCTAAGTAATTTCAAATCTTTTACGTTGGATGGTGAAGTGGTTTTTAATCTGGATCAAGGAGCAGTTAAGGATTCTTGAAATCGGATAATGATGGAAATGAAAGAGGTCAACCGAAACTAGGGAGCAATGAATAATTCCCTACTCTAGATATCAAAAGAAAACATCAAAATGAATAATTGTTCAAGACAGAGTGTACTTAAACAAATTCTGTAATAATATTCCAATTATTACATCCAAATTTGAAAACATGTAAGTACGTGAAATACTTAAGAAAATAACAATTTAACAAATGAAAGATACTTCACTAAAGTGGCCCAACACATGAATCCTGTAATGCAATGCTTTTATTACTCAGTCCAGTCTGCTGACTTGAAAATGTTACAATAAACCCTTAGGTTTCATATCAATACAAGCATTGAAAGGTTTAGCAATCCACCCACAATACTTCAAATTGTGAAGTATTTATACAAAAACTATTACAAAGTATCCTAAAAATGATTTAGGAATTATTCAAGGAAAATGAAATATCTTCATGCAAGAAGATAGAGACAGCTATCTAACTAATGCAAGTTGTCCCTGTTTATTTGGCTTTGCTGTTTGCTTTCATTGATATTTTGCTGCTTTATCTCTTTTGTTGTTTTGCTTTATGCTGGTTGTCCCTTTACTCTGCCTTTGACTTTTAAACTTTGTCTTTCATCTGATACTCTTTAACTTAACTGATCTATTACTCTTTACTGTTTTACCTTGATTGCTCTTGACTGCTCTGTTTTCACTGTTTTACCTTTCATTTTCACAGTAAATCATTCAACTTTTCCCAAGACTCTGCATCTGGTAATTTAATCTTTACCATTCTTCTGAAGATTTCATCAGCCTCTGTGTATTTTGAAAATGTAGGTTTGTTGATAAAGATATATTTTACCTCATGTTGGAGGTAAAAGAGATTCTCAAAAGTCTAATGGAGCACTTTTCCTGTTGGAATTCCTTTCATCGCTGAATTGTTTGATTGTTCCTTTTCCACTTCTCTAGTTTTCTTATCATAGTCTTCGTGCTTCATCAATCTGTCATTGATAACCAAAGGATTTGGCAGGCCTTTCTTCCTTAAAACATCAAATTTCACCATAAATCTGGTTATTGCCAACTCCATTGTTTGGCATTTCTCCTCAACCTGTATCATCATATTCCTTTTGGTGATTAATTTCTTTACTTCTAGAATTGTTTCAGTCTTTTTAGTTATTCCAAGCTCCTACAACTGATACTTGTTTTTTGAATTAAGGAACTGGATTATTCTTGAGGCTTCTTCTAGCTTATTTCCCAGTTCTTCCTTAACTTTTTGAATAGCTTCAATTTCTTCCTTGATTAAATCCTTCTGCTCAAAGATGACTTGGATGGATGGCCAAATATCATTAACAGAGTTAATGATATTGGCCCACAGCTGCTGCTTTGCTTGGGCAAGTGGTTCTTTCAATGTTAATTCTTTCTCTAACTTTTGTATTCTCTTAATCAATATGTTTGACTTCTAGGTTTCATTTTGATGCATGATTTGTGCCAACTTCTTTTCATCTTCTTCACTTTTTATTTGATCTTTAAGTCTATTTATTTCGTTTGTTTGGATGGACATATCCTACATAGCTCTGATTAATTTACCTGCTTCATTACTAGGATGAGCTGCAGCGGTAGATGATTCTGTAACTGATGTAGTTGCTCATGTAGTGGGAAGTGCTATAGCTGCTGGAACTGTTATGGTCGCTGAAGTTGCTAAAGTAGAAGGAACTGCTGTAGTAACTATAGGAATAGAAGTGACAGGGATTGATTCCATGTTGGCCTTTTTCTCCTGCACTAACTTATCCATCTCATTTTCCATTTCTGTTAATTGAGCAGTTAACTAAAGAATGAAGTTCATCATCTCATCTTTTTGGTTTCGATTCTCTAGAACTTCCTTGGTCTATGGATGTTTAGTAGGAGGCAATTTTAGTTGCTTCTTCAATGCAGCAATGTCTGCATTCTTTTTCTTAATGAGTTCTGCAGCACCTTTGACATTCTTTGGATCATATCCCACTTCAATAACCAAATCTTCAAGGGATTTAATTCTGTTATCTTTAGCTTGTGAGGATGCCTTCTCTAGTTTTAATTGTGCTTTGATGTTCTCTAGAGAATTTTGTAGTTTTTGTACACTCATAGCTTTGTCGGTCATAGTTGAGTATAGAATTTCTCCAACTTTCTTATGAAATTATATTTGGTCTATAGGATGAACATCTTTGGCAGGAATCTCATAATCTGTCCTTTTGTAATCTGCTGATGACTTAGGATGCTGTACTGTGGGCTGCAAAAAGGTCATCTGCATTTTTCCTGTCTTATAATCAAATGCATAAAGTAATTTGTTATGGCTGCCAGGAGTTTGCTTCAAGTACTGTGAATATATTTCAATTTTATTTCTTCATTTTTGGCCTTAATATATTTGTATCTCTCTTTGATGTTTATTTCTCTGTCCATTGGTTTACTTGAAGAAGAGATTTCAACACTATGTTGCTTCTCGATGATCTGAGCACTAGAAGTTGAAGGTTGATGAGTTTCCTTTGAAACTGATGGAAGTGCATTTTCTTTAATTACAATGTTTGTATCAATGATCTCAATTGTATCAATTACTTCTTCTTGCTCATTTACTGGATTCAGATTTGTTCTTTTTCTATACATCATTTCAAATTTGTTATCTGTTGTATCTTTGTTTGAGCAAGAACCTTCTTCTCTAGTCCTATTTTATTTTCTGTCCTGTATGGCTGGAGTATGTAGAATGGAACTGGTATCCATCTGCTCCTCCATATCCAGTAAGGTGTTTTCCAACCACTCTGACCGGTTGGCATATCTTTAAAACTCTAGCTTGGACTCATGCATAAAAGGACTCAATTTAAACTTGAGTCTCAGTTTGTTTAAGACACCTAATGGATCATACTGCCATTTGAAACTATCATTGAACTTCATTTCTTGTAAACATCTTTCTGCTTCCTCTCCAGCCTCCCTATTATTGCAGATAAAAGGACCAAGCTAGTTCTTGATTTTAAACTATGTTTTCTTCTTGACTGATAGAAAATTAACATCATCTGAATTTATGATCTGCCTGATATATTCTAGTGAAAATATCCTCATGGGGAGATATTTGGGCAGCTTATATGGAGTGAGTTGACATCCATACACCCTAATTTCAGTGTAGTTCTGGTATAAATACTAGTCTCTTGTTCTACTGTGTTTGGACAACTGTAAAACTTTCTTTATTTCATCACTGACCCTGGGTTGATTGCTACTGCTTAGCATGTTAACAACTGGGTGAACAAATGAATCAATGAAATCCTTGTAGCTGAAATCAGTGGAATATTTTCGGATTAAGGGTGTCCAAAAGATAACAGATCTAGGATTGCCCTTAGTGTCCAGTTTTTGGATGTTAATTGTAAACCTTTATGATTGGAAATATAGAAACATATGGAACAATATTGAAGAGTATTTGAATACTCTTTCATCTGGAAATCTGATCAATTGATCATGGATTCTGTCTGCTAAGAATTGGGCAAAATTGAAAATTGTAGCCGGAGGCTTTCCTGCAAAAAATATAAAGGAAACCAAGAATAGGTTCATCTACATGTTCATCAATAGTATATCCTAGAATACAGGACAACATGGTTACAATTTGTCTGGCTCTCTCAGAGAAAATGGTGGCAGAATATGGAGGGTTGTCTGTAGGAACTTGAGCTTTTTCTAGGAGGAAAGTCTGAAAAATTTGGGATCTCTTGGGAAGGTCCAGCTTTAAGTACAGATCAATTAGGTTTTCAATAGAAAATGGGGCTTCATTAGGCTTTGGCTGGATCTGCAACATTTCATTTATTGATCCTGCAGTGATTGTGAACAAAATTTGCTGGTTAGGAGAGACTATGGCTCTTTGACTTGGGGAATAGCAGAGTTGGAATAGGTGAACGATTTCAGGGAACTAGTATACCTCTAGGAACAAATATTTGGGTAAATTTGACTCCCATAGTTGAATATCATCATTCTGGTTGAGGAATTTATCTTTGCTCCAACAGTGGAGTTTTAACAGATTGTTAGGGGAGGTTGTGTCTTTGATCTAGAAATCTCTATTGGCCAATGGGAGGTGGTCAATATCTAGGTGAGGAGTTTGCAGGGGTTTTGCATCCAGAATGCTTTGGGAAGCCATAGATTTGTTTATTTTATTCAATTTATCACTATCTGGCTTAAGAAGTATGCTTAGGACCTTTGGAATAGTGTGAAAAGATGAATACAGTCTGCAAAAAGGGTTTTGGATGCAACAGTGGCTTTCTTTAGGTCAGCAAGGCTTTTAAATTGGTTCAATTGATTAACCTATTAGAAATGTTGTGCAAAGCTTAAGTACAGGCCTTCGGCACTTCAGGAATACCTAGAAAATGAAGCTTTGGTATGTAGAAGGGTTCTCTGGGGGGCAACGGAGGCTTTCTGAGGCTTCAATGGTCTTTATAGTGCTTCAAATCAGAGTCAGCAGCATCTTCTAGTAGTAAAAGTTTGAATTTTGGTTGTAAAACAGCTTAAAATAGTTCAGTAGATCTTTTGGTGCTTTAGAATAGGTCAGCAAAGGTTCTTTTCTGCAATCCTTAATAGAATAATAGTGAAAAGATTGGAAAGGGCAACTTCTTTCGTTTTTAACCAACAATGGTTAATCTTTGGGCACGGGGTTAAATTTAAATAGTAGGGTGGTTTCATCTGACGCGAGGAGGCAATAAGGTGGTTTATTGCACGCTCAAAAGTGGTATGGTGGTATTATTTTAGAGGATGCGATATAACGTGGGGTTGCCACGTAGCAAAAAGGTGGGCGAGGAAAACAACTTATCTCACGTGCTTTTGTGATGTTAAAAGTCGGACGTCGGAGCGTGTGATATGGAATGCAGGCCATTGGATCTGGAGGTGGGTGATCAGAGGGTTATCGGGTGGCGGAGTTGTGAGGGATGAGTCAGGGTGTGGGGTCGGGTTAATTAATAAGGTGGAGATTAATATATTATTTTAATTAAAACTAAGTTTTAATTAAATTAAATATATGGAGGGGTAGAGGTTAATTAAGCGGGGTTAATATGATAGCGGGAGTTAAAATGAAGTGGGACCCAATATATATGAAGTGCTGCAATCTTTGGATAAATGGGTTTTTCCTGTTTTATATGAAAAAAGCAGAGTTAGTAAGGGGAAGGAATTATTAGTGATGGAAACTAGGGAAAGGAGTTTTAGGAAGGGGGAATGTGTTTTTAGAAAGGGGGAATGTGTTTTTAGGAAGGGGGAATGTGTTTTTAGGAAGGGGGGAATGTGTGGAATAAGGGGAAAAGGTTAGCCTGAAGGGAAAGGGATATTTTTACAAGGGGTAAATGAGTTTGGAAGGAAGTTAGTAATATGAAATAAACCAATTGATTCTTTCCATGCCTTCTGAAAACTACTTCTGCCTACTCGTCATTTACCCTAACATTTTTTCTTCATTTACTAGGTGCATTTGAGCTTGCTGACCCTTTATTTCTTTTTATTTTGTAAGCAAACTATCTAATTCTAACCTTATGACTTTCCAATGGCTCAGATTAAACTGTTGAGCTCATTATTATTCTCTACCTAACTACTGATCTACCAAGATTAAACAGTTTGGCTAGATCTTTATTCTCTATCTATCAGCATGAAATTTAAAGCATGAATGAATCAAGATTAAACTATTTGACCATCATGGATTGTGGCATTTTTGACAAGCTGCACAAAATCTTATTTTTCCAAGTAAATTAAAACGTAGTGGCATTTGAATTTGCATCACTTTCAGAAACTATTTTTTATCTCTTTTTGGTGGGGTTTATACTTTATACTCTCTTTTTTATCTTTTTTCTTTTATTAGTCCTTTGATTTTTCTTTTAGGACTTCACCCTCTTTACATTTTTTATTTTTAATATGGGAAAACATTTTGCAAAAAGAAAAAGTATGTACAATATTACAAGACTAATCATAGTCAATTCAAAATTATGAATCCTATTATTATAGGACCTTAATAGTGGCTCCACATGAGGATGGAATTTCCTGGTGAAATGTCAAGAACTTTAAGATCAGTAGCCTTTGAAACTTTGATTGTTCTTACCTTGTAACTGTTTTCCTGAAATTTGCTTTATTCATACATATGATGCTACACCTTTCAAAGCTTAGGGCCTTCTCTTCGGGCTTCAACCTCAAAAGGTAATCATCCAATCCAATCTAAACTTTGCAATGTTATGTACAATGAGCAAAGTAAACAAATGAACTAATGTTAATCTGGGGAAAAGTAATGCTTCAACATTCTACCATTGACTGGTCCACCTGGTAGATCTGTTCCATCTAACTACTTCAAGAAAAATGCATTGTTACCTCTGTAACCATAAATGATGTAAGGGCCTTGCCATAGGAAATAAAATTTACCATGTTTACCTTTTTCTTCTCTTCTGGAATCCCATTTGAGTACTTTGTCACCTATGTAAAAATCATCAGCTTTGGTTTTCTTATCAAAAATATTTTTGATTTTATCTTGGATCACTTGGGATTTTTCATAGACTTCTTCCCTGGTTTGCTGCAAATGTATTGCCTAATTTATCCTCCTTTAGATATCATTGGATTCTACCTGCAATTCTTGGATCATCTTCATCACTAGTACTCCTAAAGAGGATGGAAAAAAAACATCCATTCCATATACTAGTTGATAAGGAGATGTACCAATGGACTTTTTTGTAGTTAGTCTGTCTGCCCATAAGGCATTAACCAACTTTTTGTTCCAGGTCTTCTTATTGTCTTCTAACAGTTTCTTGATGATATTAACAAGGCTTTTGTTTGAGGATTCTACAAGTCCATTACCTTGAGGGTAATAGGTCGTGGAATGGCCAAGGGTAATGTGGTATCGGTTACAAAATTCTACCATTTTCTTGGATTTGAAGGCAGCAGCATTATCAATGATGAGCTTTTGTGGGCATCCAAATCTAGAAAGGATGTTGTTCTCAAGGAATGAAATGATGACAGAATCTGTGGCTTTTCTAGAAGGGATGGCTTCTATCCATTTAGTAAAGTAATCAGTGGCTGTCAAAATCCATTTATGTTGGGCTGAGGAGGGTGGGTGAATTTCACCAATGAAGTCTAGACCCCATTGTTGAAATGGAATTTCTGTGGAGATGGGTTTGAGGGGTAAAGGTAATAGTTTTTTCTTTCCTTCAAATATTTGGCATTTGTGAAAAGAGGTCACGTATTTTCTAACATCTGCAAAAAGGGTGGGCCAGTAAAAACTTGCCCTTAAAATCTTATCAACAGTTGTTTTCTAGTATAGGTGTCCCCCACAATCCCCTACATGAAATTCCTGCATGACTTTGTCAGCTTCATCTTTTAATAAACAATTTAACAAAATGCCACCATTATCTTTCCAAAATAAAACATTGTCTAAGATACAATATTTCATTGCTTTCATCTTTAGGAATCTACTTTTAGTTCTAGATAAACCAGGAGGAGCTTGTAAGTTGAGTAAAATGAAAATAATGTCTGCATACCAGGGTGAATCTATGAAAGCTTCACTGATTTTTGGAGTCGCCATCTCTTCCTGATCATCTATAGCAGCAATGAAATTTATGTCTAAGGCTCGACAGTTCAATTCAGCCATGAGTTTGGCTAAACCTTGGCCTTTAATCAATTTTGTAGGCTTGATCTCAATGTCATATTCTAGTATGGTGGCAATCCATTTGCCTCTTTTTCCATCAGGCCCATTCTAAGTTAGAATGTCCTTTACAACTGAGTTTGGAACATATGCTATTATGTGAGAGTACAAAATATATACTCTGAAATCCTTTATGGCTTTCACTAAAGCAAGAGCTTGTTTTTCCATTATATTATACTTTAGTGTAGCATCTCTCAAAGCTTTACTGAAGAAGGCGATGGGTTGTTCATAACCCTCATCATTCTTTTGCAACAAGACTATTGCAATAGTGTGTTCTAAAGCAAATGAAAAAATTATGAAGTCTTTGTTGAAATTAGGACTTATGAGGACATGTGTTTTAGTAAGGGCTTCTTTGATTTCTTCAAAAGACTGCTTAGCCTCTACTGTCCACTTAAGTGTTGAATCCTTTTTCAACATGTTATTCAAATATCTAATTAGTTCTGCTAAGTTAGAAATGAATCTTCTAAGAAAATTTATTTTACCTAAGAATGATTGCAATTCTTTAATGTTCCTAGGATGACTGATGTTTAGGATTTCTTCTATTCTAGCTGGATCAATTCTAATGCCCTCTTTTGAAATTATGTGTCCTAGGAGTTTTCCTTCTTCTAATCCAAAAAGTGATTTTTTAGGATTTAAGGATATGCCAAATTTTCTGCATTTTATGAATACTCTTCTTAGATGATCTAGATGTTCATTATCTGATTTGGAAAACACTGTGATATCATCTAGGTAAATGACTAAAAAGTCATGGATTTCTTTTGCAAAATCTATGTCCATTGCTCTCTGGAATGTTGCTCCAGCATTCATCAATCCAAAGGGAATTTTCAAATACATGAAAGTTCCCCAGGGAGTGGTGAATGCAGTCTTTGCTTGATCTTCGGGTTGGACTAGGACTTGATTGTATCCATAGAATCCATCAAGTAATGAAATTTTGGATGATCCTACTACCCTCTGGAGAATGTGGTCCATTTTAGGGAGGGGATAGTTATCCTTCAGTGATACTTTGTTCAAGTTTCTGAAATCAACACAGAGTCTGATTTCTCCTGTTTTCTTTCTAGTGGGGACTAAATTAGAGACCCAATCTGAATATCTAATTGGTGCTATGATTTGTGCCTCATACATCCTTTTTACTTCTTTTTCAATCAATGGCATAAGAACTAGATTAATCCTCCTAAGCTTTTGTTTAAAGGGTTTACGATCTTCTTTGATAGGTATTTTATGTTGAATAGTGCCGGTGTCATAAGATTTGTGTTCTTCATAACTCCAGGCAAAGAAATCTTGAAATTCTTTAAACAGACTTATGTATTTCATCTTTTTAGCTAGAGGTAATGCTTTGGATAATTTAATAAGCTTAGGTTTTTCTTATGTTCCTATATTACATTCTTCTATGTCTGATCTTAAAGGCTCCATTTTTGGTTTTCTAGCTACATCATTTGAATCAAACAAATATTCTAATGGGGCTAATCCCTTAGGCAAAAAGTTATTTTTAAGGTTTAAAATCTCAGAATCATCATTGACTATTTCTTCTATTTCTACTTTTTCTAAGTTATCTATTTCTACTTTAGTGAATTTAGTGGGTTTATTTACATCTACAACATTTATATCTATCTCACTATTTATGATGTCATCTACTGTACAATCAGTATCTATGTTACAGTTTTGGAATTCTCCCTCAGCATTCATAAAATTATAGATTTGAGAATCTTGTGAAAAAATCTGCCAATATTTCAGATTATCAGGTATAACAGGCCTGTGTCTTACCTCTGCAGTGTACTGGTGATTGGGCTGAAAAGGTAATCTGCAAGTGCTAGCAAAAGTAGCCAAACTGTGAGCTTGCATGTTCTGTTTCCTAGGAATAACAACAAAATCAATTTCAAGAAGTTCTTTAATCAGATCTAGAATAGTTTCTCTGTATTGGCTAAGTCTAGGATTATTCACAGAATACTCTCCTTTAATTTGTTTTATGATCAATTCCGAGTCTCCCATGATAGAAACTCTCTTGGCTCCAAGGTTTCTTACAATTTGCAATCCTAAGATTAAAGCTTCATACTTTGCCATGTTATTTGTGCATTTAAAGTTTAATATGAAGGCATGACCTTCAGAATGATTATTTTCCATGTTATGAATCCAAACTCCTGCACCTGCTCCTAATCTGTTCACTGAACCATCAAAATCTAGGTGCCACCTAGATTCATGAAATATATTATCACTGTCAGGTTCTTTATGTTTTTCTTCTAAAGTTGTGATTTCATCTTTGCCATTGTCTGAATTATACAAGATAAATGAGTCTAGATCAGAATGCATGGAATAAATAGGGTAATTCTGTGGTCTTTCTGAACTACTTACCATGTATTTCATCAAGGTTTCTCTGTAAAGCTTTCTTTGTTGTCCAAATACAGAAATGGTAGCATATGACATGTCTAATTGCATAGATCCTTGTAATTTTTCTCCCCATGAGCAAGATAACAACATACCATATTTAGGTGGAATATCAACAACTACTATGTCCATAACAATACTTTTTGTTGGGCATTGGACTAGAGTTACACACAAATATTTTATCAAGCCTAGGCATTTGACTTGACTAGAATCAAAGGAAAACAGGTCCTTGTAGGGTCTAGTGATGTCTAAGTTTAATCTTTCCATGACTGCTTTAGGCATTAGGTTATGAGATGCTCCTGAATCTAACATAGCATTATGTAGGATTTTATCATGAACGTTTAAGCTAATGTAGAATGGAGGAATACCCCCTTGTTGATGTTTGTCATTCACTTCTGGACCAAATAATAACTCAGGTTGATCATCATTAAGGTTTACAGCATCTTCGCCTTCACCTATGTCAAGTGTTTCAGTAATTTGTGCTTTGTATGATTCATTTTTCACCAGCTCTGTTAAAGGAACTGGTATTTTCAATTTGGCTATCTCAATTTTGATATTGAATGGCATTTGAGTTTTGCCTAGTTGAATGATTTCATCTTTAGCAATTTGGGTTTGTGTGTTTTTGTCTTCTTTACCAACACTTGGTAATTCAGTTTGTGTATCAACAATTTTTCTTTCAATTTTCTTGTTTGGAATAGTTTGAGTAGCAGTTGAAGTTTGAGTTTCAGCTGAAGTTATGTCTACAATTTTTGGGCTGGAAGCCTCCTGAGTTCCTCTAGGTAGAATTTGTAGAACTTTGGTCACAGGAGCTTCTGCTATTTTCTTAGTTTGGGTTTGGACTGATTTCTTAGTAGGAACTTTTGTGTTATTTTTGCTTCTAAGGCTATATTGTTTGTGAACTTCATAGATAGCAGATTCATAGCCTTGTTTGTAGTCAAAGGACTCTCCAGATTCTAATTGTAATTGTTGTAACATGTACAATTCCTGTTCTTCCTGGGTAAGAAAAATGGCATCTTCATTGTTTACTCCCATCAAGTTTATCTAGGTGTCCTGGTCTTCTTCAAGCTATTGTGAAACTTCAGCATAATTTTCCTAGAAAGGTGGCCTAATTTGTTGATCGAGTGTACCTTCTCTTGATTTTCCAGTATTAGGATTTTTCCTAAAGTTAGGATTTCTGATTTGAGGTCCTTGCTGATTTTCCCACTGAGGTTTTCTTTCCATATTCTCTAATTTATCCATTAACTTTTCTAAACTTTTAGCTAAACTATTTATCTTAACATCTGAAGTGGCTGGTTGTTCCTTAATGGTAACTCTCTTCTCATTCCTCATTCTAGCTCTTTTAGCCAACAAGTTATCTTCTACACTAACTGCATCACTCTGAATCTGTTCTAAAGTTGGAGGGTTTCTTTCTCTCAATTGGTAAGACATATCAGTGTCAAAACCATCAGGAAATTTGATTAGTGCCAAGTCTAGTGGAGGTTTGATATTTGTAGGGATTGCATTATAAATATTGTTAAACCTATTACAATAGTCCTGAATAGATTCATTAGGAGCTCTTCTAATGTTTTCACATTTAGACAATATTTGTAAGGGATTTTTCTTTCTTTCCAATTTATTGATAAACAATCTATGGAAAACAGTTAAATCAATAATATGACTAACAGGTAAAGCTTTAAACCATTTCTTGACATATATTGCTAGTGTTTGTGCAAATAATCTCATTTGTACATCTTCTTCATCAATTTCATGTAATTCAAAATAATCATTCATTTTCTTTACATGCTGTTGTGCATTATATTGACCAATACCATCAAACTGAAAGATTTTACTTTGGTAGTCTTGGGGCATGGCATGTACTTGAGCTGGTAAGACCAAAGGAGCATATCTGGCAGCCATGGCTAAGATTCTAGCTTGGCTAGGAGGTAAAGTGGTAGTGCTTGAAGATGAACTTGAAGTGCTTGCAGATGAGCTTGAAGTGCTAGAAAATGTAGCAGAAGTGCTAGAAGATGAACTTGAAGTATTTCGAGATGGAAATAAAACTCTGGGCTCTAGAGGAAGCTTGGGGATGAATGATTTTGTGGAATGAAGTGTAGTGGAAATAATAGATAAGGTGGTACTCAATAAAGATGAATTTACAGACTCTAAAGGAATGGTAGAAGGCTTAGGAGTAGTAGCAATTGGGGTAGCTAATTCAACTGACTGTTGAAAATAGGCTTCGTCTATGTGCCTTATCAAAGTTGAGGTTAAAGCATCAAGTTTGTCAAAAGTGTCTAGAACAAGTTGATCTAAATCACGATGTATAGTATTCTTCTTTGATTCAATAAATTGAATAAAAATAGGGTCTATTACGGTATCATGGACTGGATTTTCAAATTTTGTACAAAACAAAGAATGCTCAAATGATAAATCAAATTGAAAATCCTCTAAGTTTGATAACTCTGCAGGAAGTGGATTTGCTTTGATTAGTTGACTAATGCTTTCTTGGCCTTCTACTTTATTGTTTTTTCTTAAGATTCTATCAGTATTATCAATAATTATAGTAGGGTTTGGATCAGGATGTGCCCTCGTATAGTATGTTCTTTTGGAAGCTAGAATTTAAATTTTTTTTTTTTTTTTAATGAAGCTTTTAGACAATCCTAAAATGGCCTTAAGGTGAAAATATGAGATTTAGGATTTCCTTTAAGGTTTATTAAACTGAGGACTGATTTCCCCAGTATGGTCGCCACTATGTTATCACTCCAAAATTTCCCTAGGGTTGTTATGTTGTGTTTAAAGAAATAATAGAGGTAACCACAAACCTACTTTTGAGATCAGGATCTAGCCTTCCTAATGCTCAGAGAGGGCTCTCTCTTAATAATTTAACTTTGTTGAATTAATTGATTTTAGGCTAGTTATTTAAGCTTGATTGGGTTTTGATTTGATTTGGTGGTGGAATCATTGATTTAGATGGATAGATGAATGTCTTTTTACCATTGGGCTATGGAGTCAAAATGTCAAGAAAACAAGACTGAATCAAGTTCTAAAGATAGTGTCCACAGGGCAAGGTAGCTGAGTAATTTCAGATCTTTTAGGCTAGATGGTGAAGTGGTTTTTAATCGGGATCAAGGAGCAGTTAAGGATTCCTCAAACCGGATAATGAGGGAAATGAAAGAGGTCAATCGAAACTAGGGAGAAATGAAGAATTCCCTACTCTAGATATCAGAAGAAAACATCAAAATGAATAACTGTTCAAGACAGAGTGTACTTAAACAAATTCTATAATAATATTCCAGTTATTACATCCAAATTTGAAAACATGTAAGTATGTGAAATACTTAAGAAAATAACAATTTAACAAATGAAAGATACTTCACTGAAGTGGCCCAACACATGAATCTTGTAATGCAATGCTTTTATTACTCAGTCCAGTCTATTGACTTGAAAATGTTACAATAAACCCTTAGGTTTCAGATCAATACAACCATAGAAAGGTTTAGAAATCCACCCTCAATACTTCAAATTGTGAAGTATTTATACAAAAACTATTACAAAATATCCTAAAACTGATTTAGGAATTATTCAAGGAAAATGAAATATCTTCATGCAAGAATATAGAGACAGCTATCTAACTAATGCAAGTTGTCCCTGTTTATTTGGCTTTGCTATTTGCTTTCATTGATATTTTTCTGCTTTATCTCTTTTGTTATTTTGCTTTATGTTGGCTATCCCTTTACTCTGCCTTTGACTTTTAAACTCTGTCTTTCATCTAATACTCTTTAACTTAACTGATCTATTACTCTTTACTATTTTACCTTGACTGCTCTATTTTCACTGTTTTACCTTTCATTTTCACAGTAAATCATTCAACTTTTCCTAAGACTCTGCATCTGGTAATTTAATCTTTACCATTATTCTGAAGATTTCATCAGCCTTTGTGTATTTTGAAAATGTAGGTTTGTTGATAAAGATATATTTTACCTCATGTTGGATGTAAAAGAGATTCTCAAAAATCTGATAAAGCACTTTTCCTGTTGGAATTCCTTTCATGGATGAATTGTTTGCTTGTTCCTTCACCACTTCTCTGATTTTTTAATCATAGTCTTCATGCTTCATCAATATCTCATTGATAACCAAAGGATTTGGCAGGCCTTTCTGCCTTAAAACATTAAATTTCACCATAAATATGGTTATTGCCAGCTCCATCGTTTGGCATTTCTCCTCAAGCTGTATCATTAGATTCCTTTTGGTGATTACTTTCTTTACTTCTAGAATTGTTTCAGTCCTGTCAGTTACTCCAAGCTCCTGTAATTCATACTTGTTTTTTGAATTAAGGAACTGGATTATTCTTGAGGCTTCTTCTGGCTTATTTCCAAGTTAGTCCTTAACTTTTTGAATAGCTTCAGTTGCTTCCTTGATTAAATCCTTTTGCTCAAAGATGACTTGGATGGATGGCCAAATATCATTAACAGAGTTAATGATATTGGCCCACAGCTACTGCTTTGCTTGGGCAAGTGGTTCTTTCAATGTCAATTCTTTCTCTAACTTCTGTATTCTCTCAGTCAATCTGTTTGACTTTTGTGTTTCATTTTTATGCATGATTTGTGCCAACTTCTTTTCATCTTCTAGACTTTTTATTTGATCTTTAAGTCTATTTATTTCATTTGTTTGGATGGACATATCCTGCATAGCTTTGATTAATTTACCTGCTTCATCACTAGGATGAGCTGCAACTGTAGATGATTTTGTAACTGATGTAGTTGTTGATGTAGTGGGAAGTGTTGTAGCTGTTGGAACTGTTGTGGCCGCTGAAGCTGCTAAAGTAGAAGGAACTGTTGTAGTAATTGTAGGAATAGCAGTGACAGGGATTGATTCCATGCTGGCCTTTTTCTCCTGCACTAACTTATCCATCTCATTTTCCATTTCTGTTAATTGAGTAGTTAACTGAAGAATGAAGTTCATCATCTCATCTTTTTGGTTTTGATTCTCTAGAACTTCCTTGGTCTGTGGATGTTCAATAGGAGGCAATTTTAGCTACTTCTTCAATGAAACAATGTCTGCATTCTTTTTCTTAATGAGTTTTGTTCCACCTTTGACATTCTTTGGATCATATCCCACTTCAATAACCAAATCTTCAAGGGATTTAATTCTATTATCTTTAGATTTTGAGGATGCCTTCTCCAGTTTAAACTGTTATTTGATGTTCTCTAGAGAATTTTGTAGTTTTTGTACACTCATAGCTTTGTCGGTCATAGTTGATTATAACATTTCTCCAACTTTCTTATGAAATTCTATTTGGTCTATAGGATGAACATATTTGGCAGGAATCTCATAATCTGTCCTTTTATAATCTGCTGATGACTAAGGATGTTGTACTGTGGGCTACAAAAAGACCATCTTCATTTTTCCTGTCTTATAATCAAATGCAAAAAGTAATCTGTTATGGCTGCCAAGAGTCTACTTCAAGTACTGTGAATATATTTCAGCTTTTATTTCTTCATTTTTGGCCTTAATATCTTTGTATCTCTCTTTGATGTCTATTTCTTTGTCCATTGGTTTACTCGAAGAAGAGTGTTGGGCATGGGATCCCCCCAAGGCAAGTTTTGGGGCTTAAAGCCCAAGTTTTGACTAAGTCCATTGTAAAGGCTCTGCAATCTGTGGGCGCAGAGCGCGAAGTTGTAATGGAGTTATAGGGTTGTCTGCCCTTACTTTTGTAATGTAATGTCGGTTTGAGAGATCTACCCATGGTCCGCGGACCATGGGATTATATAAATAGAGCGAGGCTCTAAGTGTAAAGAGATAACAATAGGGAGAAGAATAAATGAATATCTAATAAGGGAGCATTGAGTCTAAGTGTAGAGTCATGTCTTTGGGTCATAGAGTAGTAGAAGGCTCTACAGTTGAGTGCGCAGAGGCCTAGTAGTCTGCAGCTGAGTGCGCAGGGCAGGTTGAGTCTATAATCGTTGGAAGAATTAATAAAGAAAAGTTTTACCATATTTCTGTGCATCTTTTCCTGTTTTATGCATTAAAGTATATTGGGCATGAATTGCAAGTTTACTGGTTATTTACTGCACAAACTTATATGAATGTGTTGAATAACTGAATATAATATAAGGTATCTGTTTATGTGAAAATAACTAACTGTTATAAGAAGATAAGTAAGATCCGCAGGGTGACTTGGGGAAATAGTGCAGGTCGCTGCTCTAGCAGCGCAAAAGATCCTCAGCCCCTAGTCAGGGCTGCGTGAAGGCAAATATAACAGGGCGCAAAGGCCTCACAGGCCAGGAAAGTGCGCGAAGTAACCTATGCGAAGGTATTCACAATTGGACTAAATAAACCCCTCAGACATCTCAAGGGTGTGGAAAACTGGTTCCAGCATCCCCCCATACTGCTTTGAGTGAGACCTCAGCCCGCGCTCTGCAGACTATTGCCGAAAGGGCCAGTAGTACAGGGATTTGTTTGGCTAATTAACTCCGAACCTGGGTCAGGCCCCAACAAGCCAACAAATGGTTCTGTTGTTGGGACCAGAATCTGCATAGAGATGTCTGATGTCGTATCATTAGAATCCAACTAAGAAAGAAATTGAAGGTTGGTTGGACAGGAGAATTCACGAGTTCGTAGTGCAGGAGAACAAGAATCTGTGACTATCAAAAGAAGAGTGGTTAGACTGCTACTTATACACAGAGATCCATGAAATTTTCTTCGCATCTTTCACTACTGAGCTATACGAGTGGATCACGAAGCTAGCAGATAGCCAAGGAAGGTGCAAGCTCGACAATCCTACTTTGTGGACCCCAGAGTTGGTGCACAAATTGGAAGCATTGGAGGATAAGATCGCGCGCGCTATTGATCACTGGCTTGATCGAATTATAGGAGGATTCATTACTGAGTTCGCGGTAGATACTTCAGTCAGCTATAGCGAGGCAGAGCGATGCTTCCTCAAAGGATCACGAGGTAAGTACATTAAGTCTCTGAACACTTGGATTAAAATGCTACTGTGTGAAAAGTGGATTATGCAAATACATTAATGTTCAGGGCTATGCAAAGTGGGAGGATTTATAGAAACGAAGGTAGTGCGGAGCTAGAAACTAGCCCCTTGATTTCACCTCCACGAGGGGGCAATGAAGAGCTCATGAAGGTATCACCAAGAAGTGTGATCAATTTGATAAGGCAAAGGATTCTGCACATACCACCCCCACCCACACCACCACCAGCTTCACTGCCTTCACCCCCATCGTCGCCCTTACCACCACCACGAGTCAATATGGCAAGCGCGATAAAGTTTCCGGTGTTCAAGGGAGTAGGAAATGAAGATTCGAACCAGTTTTGGTTCATGATAAAAGCTATATGGGAAACGCAGGGAGTTATAGATGAAAATATAAAGAAGGCGACACTGGTCGGTGCTCTGTAGGATCACGCGATGACCTAGTATATTAAGCATTCTAATGACAACCCGAATGCGGGGATCACGGATATCCAAATTGCGCTGAATAGAGAATTTAGCAGGCCAAAGTCAGAGGCGCAGTCGATCATTGGGTTCAAGGAGATCACAATGCTACCTGGAAAGACTCCTTGGGAGTTAGATCAGAGACTAAAGTGCACAATTCGCGAAGCTAATATGACTTTGACGAATGGACAACACCGCGAATGGTTTGTAGCATCATTAACACTGCATTTGAGGAACGCGTTGTCACAACAAAGGTTAACAACTCAGGCAGAGGCCTTAGAGATCGCGATGAGGCTGCATGAGACCTCGATACAGGATCCTAACTTGGGAGTTTAGCAGATCCACACGCAGTTGAAAAACTTATGCCTTGAGATGCAGAGTCTGAAATAGGACAAGACACTTCGCCCGGAAGTGCCCAAAGAGGTATGGTGTGTTAAATGTAAGGGTCAGGGTCATGACAAGGACCACTGCCTAGTATTCACGAATTACCTAGTGGGAGGAGGACTGATGCTGTTAAGACTATAGGCACAAGCAGGAACTAGCGTGGTGCCTACTTTGTGGTGCGTGATTTGTCAAATAGGAGGAAAGCATGCTACGGAAAAATACCATTTGTTGCAGAAGTACACACAGAATTCGCAACTGTTGTTCTATAATTTTTGTAGATCAGTGGGACACGATGAGCGCACCTGTAGAAGCTATGAGCTGATGATGGATAGGACTCTTACCTACAGAGTTCAGGCCGAAACATTGCCCCTTGACCAGAATGCAGGAGTGGCATGAACTAGCTTTCAGGGGCACGGACGAGGCCAAGGCGAAGGAGGACCTGGAAGAGGTCGCGAACAACTGATATGTTACAATTACGGGGGGCCAGGACATTATGCCCATGATTCTACGAATCCAACGCGTCCATCATGTCTGTATTGTACCTTTTTTTATCATGAGATGGAGGATTGTCCCACACTAATAGCGAGGCTACGCAACAAGGGAGAGCTCCAACCTCCCTCGACTCAAAACCTACAGATGATGAGGTCTGAGCCGCACGAGGAAGACCCTAATGTGAACACTATGCTCCGAAGTGGAACTATGATAGGGGATGATAAAGACAAGTAGCCAGAAGATAGTAATTGGGTTTGCAAGGCTTCGACAAAAGAACCAGAGTTTGATTTGGAGCGCTCTAGGGAAACCTTCATGGAAGCTAGGAAGAGCTTCGCTAATGCCTCCACTTCAGGAAGAAAAGATAGACCGAAGCCAAAAATGGACCCATCAATGCTCACGACGTTCCTAGAAACATGCATGAAGCTACTGTGTGACAGTAAGGCTGTAAAGGGATTGCAGGAACTCATTAATAGATGCGTTGGGACCGCGCTAGGAGAACCGTGCATAGTCCAGAAGATTGGAAAGCATGCAACGAGGACGGGAAGAGAAATGAGGTTGACCGCGTAGATTGGAGAATATGAGATGGACCAAGTAATTCTGGACCTAGGGTCAGACACGAACATTTTACCGAAGCAGACATGGGAGCGCATGGGAAGGCCTATGCTGCAATGGTCTCCTATCCAGCTGCGAATGGCGAACTAGCAAAAGATCATACCTATGGGGAGATTGCAGGGAATCACCATGGATATTGAAGGGGCAAGCGCGCTAGCAGACTTTGAAGTGATAGAGATTGTTGATGACAACAATCCCTACCCTGCACTATTAGGAATTGATTGGGCCACTGACATGAATGGGGTGATAAATCTGAAGAAGCACAAGATGATTTTTGAGAAAAAGTCTCTGCGCATAGTCATACCTTTGGACCCTGCTGAGGGATCACGCTACACTAAGCCAGTACGCAACTATGAAAGCGACGACGACTTGGACTACATCTACAACATAACTGCGCAAGAGCAAGATTGGGTAAATCCCAGCGCAGATGGACAAATCTCATGGGAGCGCGAAAGCTCCTATACATCGGATTCTGATGAGGAAATAGAGCAATGGTAGAACCGGTTGCACGAGGTGACCACGCTGAACTGTAATATGATGACAAAATCGTTGCACTGTGTATCAATGGAAGTAAGGGATCTGCCTACTTATGATGGGTTAAGTGAGGTAGATGCTTTCCTGAACAGATTTGAAAGAGAGGTGTCGGAACAACAACATTTCGAGGCTTTGAAATGGTACTACGCGCTACGCCCATGAGGTGGTGGGGTACACACCAAGGAAGCTTTGAGGATTGGCGCAAATGCAGGAGGATGATGCGCATGCAGTTTGGGAAGCCTCAGATGCGTCTAAAAGAAAACTATAATGTACGGGATGGTCCGCGCGCGCATCTATCTAGGTGGGTACAGGCATATGGTAAACAACCTGCACGGATGCACATGGACTTCACGTTCGGGAACACGGTCAATAAGCATGTGTTGGCGAGGAAATTGCGTAAACGGTCCCTCCAGTTGGGACGACGAAGTGTGGAAAGAACGAGTGTGCAGAAGGTTACCCATGCAGAAGCCTTTAACGAAGTGTGCGAAGCACTGAACAAGGTATATGATGCGCAACGGAGTGATTGGGACCTATGCGTACCAGTAGTTCTGTGGGCTTATAGGACAACGTGCAAGAAACTGATGGAACATACACCTTTCTAGCTAGCCTATGGAGCAAACGTTGTAGTCCCAATAGAGTATAATATGCCTAGTCCACGCATAGTAGTGTTGGTAGATATGACGTTTCACGAAGCCTTGGAAGAAGGGATAGCGCAGCTGAATGAAGAAGAATGCTTGGGACCTGAGGAAGAAATCTGACAGGGTGATCTTAGGCTCCAAGAACTCATGAAAGAAAGAGTGCGGTTAAGGGAGAAAAGCACTCTGGTGGAAGCAGAATTCAAGAAGCTTGAGGAAGAAATAAAGAAGGATTTTCTTGATAAGAAAACCGAGGTGATAAAACAGGGTGCGCATGACTACGGTGACAAATTTTGGGACTACTACCAAGAGTTGATCAGGTTGATGCCTTGGATTGGACCGTATATTACTAAAGGGATCACCCATGGTGGTGCAATGCATATGGTAAAGTGTGCGATGCAAACAGTAAAAATAAAAGGCAGATTTTTTCTAGGAAAAGTGATGGATGACTGGTTGAAACCCTATATAGGTGGCGCGGCCACCTAACTAGCCATGGGAAGTACAGTCTTAGCGCTCCAGGTAGTTGAAAGGAGGCGCAGGACTATAAACTACTCTTCCCAAGAGCTGCGCGATGTCGGAGCTACATGCAGGAGCAAAGTGTCATAAGGTTTGCGATCGCACAAGGGGGGATGCGCTGTCGTGCGAGTTGGCTGGAAAGTGACCATTGTAGTCACTATTCATGATGTGATGCTTGACTTGAGACCAAATGGAGCGGGTGACAGGAATTTAAGACGAGCTTTATGGGCAAGATTTGGGAAAATCTGTTGCCAAGGGAGCATTAATGGACCAGATTTGGGGGGAATGGTCAAATTCAAATTCAAAAGGCGTTATAAATTACAAAGGGCTGCCCAGTAAACAACACTTGGTCATTTGCGAATTGAGCTGTCGTGCACCCCGAGTATTCTGAACTGAGACCTATTTGTCCTGTGGAGAGTGTTGGTTGAGCACCTGATTGAACAGTTGAGAGATTTCTGGATGAACAAGATGGCAGCGTCTGAAGAAGCCAGGGAAATCGCAGAAATGACCGCCGAAGAAGCTGCGCAGGCCATGACCATAGAAGATGCCCCTGAGAGCACCAGGATTGTTGTGGAAATCCATAAATCACCGCACACACCAAGACTGAAGAAAGATAAACAGCCAATGATTCCAGTGCATGTGTCCTCTCGAAACATGCTGCGAACTAGATTAACAATGGAAGAAAAAGGGAAAGCGGTTAACCCGGAAACTGATGAGGAGGAAGAAGACCTTGAGGATATCATAATTGTAGAGGATGAGGATGAGGGCATGGAGGAAGAAACCGAGGGTGCGGTCCCTCTAACCAATCTACGCACATATATCTCTCTATGAAATGGGAAGGAAAAGGTGCCCAAGTACATCGATGAGAGCAAGAGCTCTCTATAGACTCTGCTCCTCCCGGACGATATCATTTTTGAAGGAACGCACTTGGGAAGGGTGCCAAGCTTAAAATTTGAAGATTGGGATCTCACTGACCACGAGAAATTCCCTCACTTGGCGACCACACACCTCATGAAGCCAAAGAAACACATTGTGGCGGGAGTCATAGAGTTGGAGCCGCGCAAGTGGTTACGCGAAGTCGAAAAGGCAGGGTTGTTGAACTTGCTTTGGGTGCTGCATTACCATCGCGCCCCAGTGACTATCTTCATCATCAGGTAGTTGCTCTGCCTGGTGCATGGTGGGTGTTTGTGGCTGGAGGAGCCCATCCCCATCACGGACCACCTAATCCATTGAATTACCCGACTCCCATGTAAAGGAGAAGACCTCGCAAACATTTCAGAGGGTAAAAGCAGTGATTTGGCCATCGCGGAGGCCATGAAAAAGAAATACAAGCTGGAGAAGAAAAAGAGGGGCTACACAATCTCTAGTATCAACAACAAGGCAGTCAGAGTTGCGACTCAGATACTGGCAGGTAAGGTCATGCGGAAGTGCTGCGCGGATGAGGTGCCCGCGCTGGTGGTTGCACTTGCTGAACAATGCATAGAGGGGGTCCAGTTTAACTGGTCTGAATTCTTGTGCAAGGAGTTCCTGGAGAATTGCTGCGAGGCACAGGAACAAGGGAAAACCTTCCACTATGCATGGCTTCTGTTGTCCATAGTGCTGGTGGCTGGGGAATTGCCTGAGGACAACCAGTTCCCCACAATTGCAAGGGATCTCCTAGAGGCCGCGAAGTATGCTTTGTTGTGGGCCACTAAAGACACGAATCGGATCCGTGACAGTAAAATATTCTAGGTGTTCATGGAGATGAACATCAGAATGGGGATTAACCACAAGCTGCGGTTATCACCCACTGTCTACAACAACCTGCAAAGTTTCGCAGAGTTTAAAGCGGACTTTCATCACATCTACCTTAGGGCGCACAAGGACCCTGCAAAGAAGTGGAATGAACTACCCTACATAGCCACAGATGATGTGATCTTTGACGTACTTGAGACATGGCCGCCGGAATGGCACGCTCCAAACATCTCTGCGGTGGAAAAGTTTGTTGCGTAGAAAAAGAAGGAGGAGGCAAAACTACGCGTGGCACAGTTGGCAGAAAAGAGAAGAAAAGAAGTAGCAATAGCAAAGGCACAAGAGGCACTGGACATTGCACAGACAGCAGCAAACCAGCAAAAGGCCGTAGCAGTAGCACAAAAGGCAGCAAAGAAGAAGCGCAAGGGCCAGAAGTCGCCTTCGCCTGAGCAAGAGCAAGAGATGGAAATAGAGATAGAGGAGGGCGGTGTGGACCCACAGATAACGTTCACACATTTGAAGCGCCAGCGCTCGAGAGAGCAGATGGGGTCACGCAAGAAAGTAAAAGTGTCTAAGTTGTCTATCGACCCGATCACCCTTACTAAGGGGGATTTGCACGATATAGGAGAGACGGTGTGCGATGTCACCAAAGAGGCCCTCCAGAACTTTGTGGAGGAGAATCAGATTATGTTGGGGGCCCTCTGAGCACAGATTCAGGAGTTGCAGGTACGCACTCCTCAGGATGGTACTCTCTCGACTAGCCTCGCAGTAGGAACAACCGCAGCCGAGGAAATGTTGCGCGCTTGTACGACCAACACAATAGTGCTGCCAGAAGGGGCACTGGTTACAACAAATGAGGCCAACAGGCCTACGATTAGTACATTGAAGGGAATAGGGATCAACATGGCTACGCTCCCTCGGGAGACGCTCTATGTTCTGCAAGATGGGATTACTACAAAACTACGGGCTAGGGAGAGCTGCGCACTACAGGTGTTGAGTGAACAAAGGATCAACATGGAGCAGTTGAGCTTGCAGCGCGATGAGGTCGTGTCTCAGAATAGGTAGATGGTACAGGTAATTGAAGAAGCCTACCAGATGGTCCCTGAGCTAGCCATCCCAGTAGAAGCACCAACAGAGGTGCGCATCCAGAGATTAGCAGCAGGGGTGCACGAGGCGCAAGAAGAAATGGCCAAGGTTCAGCTGGAGCTAAACCTTCAGATAGCAGAGCTATGGTTGAAGGCGCAACCTTCAACTCCTCCAGAGGTAAGGGAATAGCGTGTTAGCGCCATTACATCGGGGATGGAGGAGATCAGCAGTGTAGTGAGGGACTACACCAAAATGTTGGAAGAATCGTTCGAGGTCCTCACCAATCTATAGGAGGACCTGAACATACAACACTTAGAAACAAAGGTGTGTGAGCTATAGCAGCAGTATGACAACGTCAAAGGGACCGCACAAACGGTGGCCCTCACACAGAGGCTCGTGTGAATGCAACAGGCCAAAGCGCTTAAGGAGCAAGTAGACGCAACGTGACACAAAGAAGCGGTTTTGAAGGTGCATGTTCAGCCTTGGATCGATGAGGCCTTCGTAATCATCGCAACAATTGAAGGCAAGCTCGCGCAGATGCAGGGGACGCAGGAACAGATACAGGGGAGCAGTTCCGACACCACGGTCTTAGAACAACGCATACAAGAGATTCGGCAGGCAACCACTCAGTGCGCTAGCGACCTTGCAACAGTTCGAGTAGAGTTGGGAGGTCTCCGTGTGAAGATCACTGCACCGATAGAGTGACTCGAGGGCGAGTCATGATGTTTGTGTTGGGGGCCTGTTAGGTGTGGGATCCCCCCAAGGCAAGTTTTGGGGCTTAAAGCCCAAGTTTTGACTAAGTCCATTGTAAAGACTCTGCGATTTGTGGGCACAGAGCGTGAAGTTGTAATGGAGTCATAGGGTTGTCCGCCCTTACTTTTGTAATGTAATGTCGGTTTGAGAGATCTACCCATGGTCCGTGGACCATGGGATTGTATAAATAGAGTGAGGCTCTAAGTGTAAAGAGATAACAATAGGGAGAAGAATCAATGAAGATCTAATAAGGGAGCATTGAGTCTAAGTGTAGAGTCATGTCTTTGGGTCGTAGAGTAGGAGAAGGCTCTACAGCTGAGTGCACAGAGGCCTAGTAGTCCGCAGTTGAGTGCGCGGACCCCTACAGCTGAGTGCGCAGGGCAGGTTGAGTCTGTAACTGTTGGAAGAATTAATAAAGAGAAGTTTTACCATATTTCTGTGTATCTTTTCCTGTTTTATGCATTGAAGTATATTGGGTATGAATTGCAAGTTTACTGTTTATTTACTACGCGAACTTATATGAATGTGTTGAATAAGTGAATATAATATAAGGTATCTGTTTATGCGAAGATAACTAATTGTTATAAGAAGATAAGTAAGATCCGTAGGGTGACTTGGGGAAATAGTGCAGATCGTTGCTCTAGCAGCGCAAAAGCTCCTCAGCCCCTGGTTAGGGCTGCATGAAGGCCTCGCAGGCTAGGAAAGTGTGAGAAGTAACTTGTGCAAAGGTATTCACAGTTGGACTAAATCAACCCCTCAGACATCTTAAGGGTGTAGAAACCTGGTTCCAGCATCCCCCCATACTGCTTTGGGTGAGACCTCAGCCTGCACTCCACAGACTATTGCCGAAAGGGCCAGCAGTATAGGGATTTGTTTGGCTAATTAACTTCGAACCTAGGTCAGGCCCCAACAAGCCAACAAAGAGATTTCAACACTATGCTACTTCTCGATGATCTGAGCACTAGAAGTTGAAGGCTGATGAGTTTCCTTTGAAACTGATGGAAGTGCATTTTCTTTAATTACAATGTTTGTATCAATGATCTCAATTGTATCAATTACTTCTTCTTTCTCATTTACTGGATTCAGCTTTGTTCTTTTTCTATACATAATTTCAAATTTGTTATCTGTTGTATCTTTGTTTGAGCAAGAACCTTCTTCTCTAGTCCTTTTTGCATTTCTGTCCTGTAGGGTTGGAGTATGTAGAATGGAACTAGTATCCATCTGCTCCTCCATATCCAGTAAGGTGTTTTCCAACCACTCTGACTGGTTGGCATATCTTTCAATCTCTGGCTTGGACTCATGCATAAAAGGGCTCAATTTAAACTTGAGTCTTAGTTTGTTTATGACACCCAAAGGATCATACTGCCATTTGAAACTATCATTGAACTTCATTTCTTGTAAACATCTTTTTGCTTCCTCTCCAACCTCCCTATTATTGTAGATAAAAGGACCAAGTTGGTTCTTGATTTTAAACTGTGTTTTCTTCTTGGCTGATAGAAAATTAACATCATCTGAATTTATGATCTGCCTGATATATTCTAGTGCAAATATCCTCATGGGGAGATATTTGGGCAGCTTATATGGAGTGAGTTGACATCCATACACCCTAATTTCAGTGTAGTTCTGGTATAAATACCAGTCTCCTGTTCTACTGTGTTTGGACAACTGTAAAACTTTCTTTATTTCATCACTAACCCTGGGTTGATTGCTACTGCTTAGCATGTTAACAACTGGGTGAACAAATGAATCAATGAAATCCTTGTAGCTGAAATCAGTGGAATATTTTCGGATTAAGGGTGTCCAAAAGATAACAGATCTAGGATTGCCCTTAGTGTCCAATTTTTGGATGTTAATTGTAAACCTTTCTGATTGGAAATATAGAAACATATGGAACAATACTGAAGAGTATTTGAATACTCTTTCATCTAGCAATCTAATCAATTGATCATGGATTCTGTCTGCTAAGAATTGGGAAAAATTGAAAACTGTAGTTGGAGGCTTTCCTGGGCAAAAAATAGAAAGGAAACCAAGTATAGGTTCATCTACATGTTCATCAGTAGTATATCCTAGAATACAGGACAACATGGTTACAATCTGTCTAGCTCTCTCAGAGAAAATGGTGGCAGAATATGGAGGGATGTCTGTAGGAACTTGAGCTTTTTCTAGGAGGAAAGTCTGAAAATTTTGGGATCTCTTGGGAAGGTCCAGCTTTAAGTACAGATCAATTAGGTTTTCAATAGAAAATGGGGCTTCATTAGGCTTTGGTTGGATCTGCAACATTTCATTTATTGATCCTGCAGTGATTGTGAACAAAATTTGCTAGTTAGGAGAGACTATGGCTCTTTGACTTGGGGAATAGCAGAGTTGGCATAGGTGGATGATTTTAGGGAACTAGTATACCTGTGGGAACAAGTATTTGGGTAAATTTGACTCCCATAGCTGAATATCATCATTCTGGTTGAGGAATTTATCTTTTCTCCAGTAGTGGAGTTTTAACAAATTGTTAGGGGAGGTTGTGTCTTTGATTTGGAAATCTCTATCGGCCAATGGGAGGTGGTCAATATCTAGGTGAGGAGTTTGCAGGGGTTTTGCATTCAGAATGCTTTGGGAAGCCATAGATTTGTTTATTTTATTCAATTTATCACTATCTGGCTTAAGAAGTATGCTTAGGACCTCTGGAATAGTGTGAAAAGATGAATACAGTCTGCAAAAAGGGTTTTGGATGCAACAGTGGATTTCTTTAGGTTGGAAAGGCTTTTAAATTGGTTCAATTGATTAACCTATTAGAAATGTTGTGCAAATCTTAAGTACAGGCCTTCAGCACTTCAAGAATACCTGGAAAATGAAGCTTTGGTATGCAGAAGGGTTCTCTAGGGGTAGCGGAGGCTTTCTGAGGCTTCAATGGTCTTTATAGTGCTTCAAATCAGAGTCGACAGTGTCTTTTGGTAGTAAAAGTTTGAATTCTGGTTGTAAAATGACTTAAATAGTTCAGCAGATCTTCTGGTGCTTTAGAATAGGTCAGCAAAGGTTCTTTTCTGCAATCCTTAACAAAATAATAGTGAAAAGATTGGAAAGGGCAGCTTCTTTCGTTTTTAACCAACAGTGGTTAATCTTTGGGCACAGGGTTAAATTTAAATAGCAGGGCGGTTTCATCTGACGCGAGGAGGTGGTAAGGTGGTTTATCGCACACTTAAAAGTGGTATGGTGGTATTATTTTGGAGGATGTGATATAACGTGGGGTTGCCACATAGCAAAAAGGTGGGCGGGGAAAACAACTTATTTCGCATGCTTTTGTGATGTTAAAAGTCAGACGTCGGAGCGTACGATATGGAATGCACGCCGTTGGATCTAGAGGTGGGTGATCGGAGGGTTATTGGGTGGCGGAGTTGTGAGGGATGAGTTGGGGTGTGGGGTCAGGTTAATTAATAAGGTGGAGATTAATATATTATTTTAATTAAAACTAATTTTTAATTAAAGTAAATATATGGAGGGGTAGAGGTTAATTAAGCGAGGTTAATATGATAGCAGGAGTTAAAATGAAGTGGGACCCAATATATATAAAGTGCTACAATCTTTGGATAAATGGGTTTTTCCTGTTTTATATGAAAAAAGCGGAGTTAGTAAGGGGAAGGAATTATTAGTGATGGAAACTAGGGAAAGGAGTTTTAGGAAGGGGGGAATATGTGGAATAAGGGGAAAGGGTTAGCCTAAAGGGAAAGGAATATTTTTACAAGGGGTAAATGAGTTTGGAAGGAAGTTAGTAATATGAAATAAACCAATTGATGCTTTCCATGCCTTGTGAAAACTGCTTCTACCTACCCATCATTTACCCTAACATTTTTTCTTCATTTACTGGGTGCATTTGAGCTTGCTGACCCTTTATTTCTTTTTCTTTTGTAAGAAAACTATCTAATTCTAACCTTATGACTTTCCAATGGCTCAGATTAAATTGTTGAGCTCATTATTATTCTCTACCTAACTACTGATCTGCCAAGATTAAACAGTTTGGCTAGATCTTTATTCTCTATCTATCAGCATGAAATTTAAAGCATGAATGAATCAAGATTAAACTATTTGACCATCATGGATTGTGGCATTTTTTACAAGTTGCACACAATCTTATTTTGCAAAGTAAAGTAAAAAGTAGTGGCATTTGAATTTGCATCACTTTCAGAATCTATTTTTTATCTCTTTTTGGTGGGGTTTATACTTTATACTCTTTTTTTATCTTTTTCTTTTATTAGTCCTTTGATTTTTCTTTTAGGACTTCACCCTCTTTACATTTTTTATTTTTAATATGGGAAAACATTTTGCAGAAAGCAAAAGTATGTACAATATTACAAGACTAATCATAGTCAATTCAAAATTATGAATCCTATTATTATAGGACCCTAATAGGAACTTCTAAAGGCTTTGATCATGTAGCATGGCACGAGTGGCTTCTATCATAGAATGATTCTTCCTTTCAACAACACCATTTTGCTCAGGAGTATAGTAGTCTCCCTCTTAATGCCAACTTCTCTATAATAGTCATTGAATTCACTTGAATCATATTCGGTTCCATTAACTGTCCTTAATATTTTGATATTCTTCCCAGTTTGATTTTCAACCAAGGATTTGAAAGAACGGAACAATGAGAACACTTTGTCCTCTTTATTTAATAAATATATCCAAGTTTTGTGACAAAATTCCTCCACAAAGATAACATAATATAAATATCTACCCAAAGATGTCACAAGCAACATACCAGATAGATTTGAATGAACCAATTGCAAATTGTCAGTAGTCTTGCTATCACTTGAGGGTAATGGTCCCCTTGTATGTTTTCCTTCGGCACATCCCTGACAAACACCTTCATGTTCTATTTTGAATTTAGGCATACCTATAATCATTTTCCTTGCATCGAGTAAAGCCTTATAATGAAGATGAGCAAACCTCCAGTGCCATAGTTCAGATTGAAGAGATGTGTCACAAGACATAGCTCCCAATGGACTTCCTCCAACTTGATATAGGCTATCAACCCTGAATCCAAGAGTAAATTCTTCTTTAAAATTTCATTTCCAAACAGTTACCTTTCCATTGATGAATTCCACCTTGAATCCTTTGTCTTCCATTACCGAGATAGATACCAGGTTCTTCTTTCGATTGGGTACATATAGTGCTTCTTGTAGATGAACGGTGTTACCTTGATTCAATTGAAGAGTAACATTTCCAACTCCCTTCACAGGATAGGTGGCATTGTCTCCAAGGATAATTTCCAAATTTGTATCCTTTTCTATCAAATTTGAAAGAGCCTCCTTGTACCCAGTAAAGTGCCTTGAGTCACAACTATCAATCAACTGATTTCCCAAGGTGTCGGGAGGATAGGTAGTAGAGAGGGAAGATATAAAATAAAAGTCTTTTTTCTTGTTATATACAACATTAGATTCATCATACCTAAAGTTTCTTGATCTTTTGGCAGGTCGATCATTTCCAAGTTGAGTAGTGGAAGCATTCCTTTTTCCTTTGTTGTTGAACCTTCCATTCCTTTCATTGTTGTTGCCCCTGAAATTATTGTGGTTCTTGTTGTCATCATCATGAGGTGTATCCTTTCTATTAGGAAACTCCCTAGCATAGTGGCCAAACTTGTTACAAATGAAGCATCTTCCCTTCCTTCCATTTTTGAATCTCAGTCTTCCTTGACATTGCTTCTTTGAACCTGCATTGTTCTTCTTTTTAGCATGAGTGGAGAATGCAGTAGGATCATTCCTATTTGAAGGCATGTCCATTTCCATCATCCTTGTCTCTTCTTGAGAACATCTAGTCAACAATTCTTCAAAACCTGGAATCCTGTCATTGTTGAGGATAGTAGTGTTGAACACATGCCATTCACGAGGGAGACCTCCAAGGGCAATGAGAGTGAGCTCCCTATCAGCAATAACTTCTCCAATTGAAAGTAGATCATTTTTTATCTCGGTAATCCTCATGAAGTAGGATTGGATATCTTCACCTTTTCCCTTCTTTATGTCCTTCAACTTGTTCTTGAGAAAAAGGACTTGGTTTGCATTGCTAGCTTTGAACATGCCAACCAACCTATCATATATCTCCTTTTATGTGTTCAAATCGGAGATGTAAGCAACTAAATTCTTATGAATAGAATCCCTGATGATCTTCTTGGATTTGACTTCACCTTTCTTGTACTTTGTCTTAGCAGCAGCCGGTGCATTTGAAGGAGGTTTAGTAATTTTTCCCTGCACATAGTCCATAACATCTTGCTCTTCTAAATTCAAATCAAGAGACATCTTCCATGCATGATAATTAGACTTATCATGAAGCTTGTCATCAGATTTGAAGCAGGATAGGGAGGCCATTGACACTTTTCCTTAATCAATAGATCTCAGTATTTCTCTTCCCTCTCTTGCTTGGGCTTACCTCAGCTCTGATACCATGTTAATTTTAGATAACAATGATATGCTCTATGCTTAAGAGAAATTTTACTTCAATTTTCTAATTAGCCTAATACCAATTTCTAGATTAGCAATCACATTAACTTAATAGTAAATTGCAGATAGAACATAAACAATAAACAGAAGGCAAGCCAAGACAAGAGGACACATTTTTTGGTGGATGCCAGGGAAAACCCAATGTGGGGAAAACCCGTTGATCAATTATTCTTATTATACTTCAAAATTTTAGTAGAGAGAGAGAGAGTACAATATACAAATTTATTTGCCTAATCACAGTCAAAATCTGTCTAGTAAAATAGCACTCAACAGGATGCCCTAACCAGAAAGTCAATTCTCATCAACATGGAAAAATATCTCCTCCAAATCAGCTTGGTCAAACCCAGTCAACTCGGCCTCCAAGGATAGTCTGAATCAGGCCAAAACAGTTTCAAACATATCAGCCAAACTCGGTCAATGTAGAGTCAAACCTGCAGTCAAACTTGTTGCGGTGAACATTGGTCAAACAACTCTGAATGCCTCAATTTTTGTGCCCAGAAATGCAGCCTTCCAAAAAAAATTCCCCAAGAAAAACAAAGTCAAACTCGGTCAACTATTGCCCAACCAACGCTGGTCAAACTTCACACGTGTGGAGGAGAAGAAGGTTGCCCTGAAGTTGTATGACCCAATCAGATGAGGAGAGAGAGATATGTGTGAGAATGAATGATGTCCAAATGAGGTAGATTCACCTTCTATTTATATGCAACGTTGAGGATGAAAAGACATGTCTTTTGGGCTTCTGAGCCTACATAAGTTTGTTGGTCGACCTTGACAATTTGTCCATAATAGAAATAAATTCATAATTCCATTTGTACATGTCAGAATGAGATGATCTTTAGATCAATCCTACACCTCTCGGAAAGAGGAATCCAATAAAAATATCAGTTGCATCATATGAGTTGTCCAAGGTGGAGTTTGGCCCTAGTTGCCAAATTTAACAATTTAGGACCAACAACTACAAATCTGGGTCCAAATTTGTAACAGGCTCCTTGTTTTCCTAATATTGAACAAAATTTCATGGAAAATCTTGCAATAATTTCTGAAATTCTAAAAAATTCTAACATGAAAACATTATTTGTTCTATCATCACAAATGTCTGTTGGGAAATCCATTAGAGAAACTTACCCCATTGAATTGGATCAGGAATTCAGTAAATCTTCTAAATCTCCAAAAGAAGATACTAAACAAGACATAACACTTCCAAAGGATTCTAGCATGGTTATACCCCTCTCATAGAGTTTTTCAAATGAAAATACCACAATCACACAAAATCATTTGAATCCTTGGGTTGATGTAGTATCTCCAGCTATGAAGTTCACTCAATGAAGGGCTTGAAACACTCTCCAATGTCTTATAATACTTTTGGCCTCTAATGTGGTTGTAAGACCATTTTACCTTTGACGGATCCACCATTTCTTTACATGCAATTGTGTTAATGCACCGATTGACAATTTCAAGATCTTCATATCAAGGCAAGAGAGCCTTGGTTGTCTACAACGTGATGATTGAATCCTTCCAATCATGAAGGATGCATGAGTTGAATAAGATCTCAAGCTTGTCTATAAGGTTTCCCTTTTCCATTTCCTCTGGTAGCTTCTTCAATGTAGAAGGTGTCTGGTTTTGCCCCAAATTTCATAAACTTCATTGTTTCTTGTACTTGACCTAATTGCAAATATTTCTGATATGCCATTAAGAATGTATGGTTGAAGCAACTAGAATATAGTCGTTTGAATTGTTGCATTAGGCAAGTTTACTAAACCATTATCCTTTGATTCTTTAATTCATTTGATTTCTGTGAGTGCTGCAACTATCATGGTAAGTGTTAGAGTCGGTCCTTACAGCCCTCCATCAGAGATCTGTTCACTTTTTTGCATATCATTCTTAGGTGTCTCGCTCATTCCACTTCGTTGCATTTCGCTAGGGGCATGCCATTGACTGATGAGAGGGTCTGGTCGTCTTATCTTTCCTCATGCTTGTACCTGTAGGGCTAATTAAAATTCCTCAAAAATCATTGAAGTTCAAGTCACGTCATCACTGTCCCAAATGATTATTTTTGTTAAAAAGAGTCTTTAGTCCTAGAGTCTAGGGTTTCAAGTCTTTGGATACATGTGATAAAAGCTCGCAGGCCATGAGGTTGGTTTCGAAAGGTTCCCATTTCATATTTTTATTCCCAAAAACATTTGAAGACATTTTTAGTTCAAAACTCTGTTTTGAATTGGAAACTGTCAAATTTAGTTTTTGTAATATTGATGTATTTGTTTCACCATAAGAAGTTGCACAGTGAGCCTCTGATGTTCGCCAAAGCCAAATGCCAAAATCTCTGCAAAAAATCAAGACATTTCATCAGTCCAAGATTCAGAAAAAGAGTGAAAAGCCAAAGACAAAATTGCATTAAATGGTAAAGTTCCAAAAGCCAAACATTATAAAAGTGGGTTATGGTTTAATGAGATATTTTATAACCCATATAAAGCATGGAAAACAAATCATTTTCACAAGTTTCCCAAAGAAAAACCAAATCAGAGTGTTGAAGACAAAGTGGAAGTGTTTCAAGGTTGTGGAGTTGAAGTGGAAGTGCGCGCTACGCACAGAGCAGGCGCGCTACGCACAAGAGGCACGCGATGCACTGGGCTTCACCAGCCTGTGCAAAATTACATGCGCGCTACACACATACTGCGCACTACGCATTGGGTAAGCGCGCGACGCATACAAACTCAGAGCCAAAAAAATTTCCTCCTTCGTCCAGATTCATGCCAAATCGCCTCCAGCTGCTTGCAAGTAGGTTCATTATGATTGCCCAGTGAATTTTAGACATGATTATGGTGTTTTGAATGTGGAGAAACAAGTGTGAAATGTAAAACCCTATGTTTATTGCCAAATTTACTTCTTAGGGTTTGAAACAAATATTAGAGACTGTGTGGGTTAATATATGCCTGTGTCATCTATTTTCAGTGGTGTTCATGCTCATTATTTCCCTTAGCCTCACGCCCTCTCTTTGCCATTTCATCACTACTGTCATTATTATGGCTATTGTCATTTTCACACTGTTTTTCAAGCAAACTCATTTGACAAAACTATTCTCATTGTGGCTTTCCTATGATACTTTGATGCACATGTGACACATTTGAAGAGTAAAACATACACTGAAATTTTTTCCTTCACTATACCTATATCAGCATACATTTTGCAAACAGTCTGATTTCAGCACAATGTCAGAGATGGATTCAGTTTATGAACAGGAGTATGACAGTGATTCCACAACAGAAATTAATGTACCACGGAGGTCTCATAAAAGTGGCAAAAGTGGTAAGCATCTCAGGGAGGAACCTACTTCTTTGGCTCAATTGCATGCTTGCTCGCTTGCAATGGATTGTTTTCGCTATCAGTCATGTTACCACTATTGTGAGCTGATTTCACAAACTCAGCATCATCATGAGCTAGCTCGTCTATTTGTTCTACACTTACATGATGGCCATGTAAATCTTGCCGGAGTAGATTTCATTCTGTCACCAGAAACCATTGCTCAGGCCACCGGAATACCAAATGTAGGAGAGGAATGGAACAAAAGACAGCAGCTAGATAAATTCTACTATGAGCCATACATCAAACCTGGGTTTATAAGGCAGCTAAGCAGGGTATTTCCATTCAGATTTCTAAAGGATGAGTTTGCACCCTTGATGAAGCTTATTATTCGATATTTCAGTTGTGAGGGCAGATTCTCGCGCCTCTATACGTACCATATTCGTTTGTTGATGCATTTCACAAGGGTACGTATGATGAGCATTCCATACTTCATGTATCGCAATATAGAGAGGATGACATATCTTGTACAGAGGAAGACCCCAGCACAGCAGCATAGAAGTATATATCATTACGCGCTGATCAAAATCATTGTGGTATAGCAGCTCACACAGCAGGGCATTACTTGGGAGGATTTCATCTCCCGTGACTTCTTCACAGCACTACAGCCACCTCCCGAGGTAGTTCATGATGAGGGAGAGCCTTCACATCAGTTTGACATTCCTGAGACCGAGCATATTAGTGCTCCAGTGTATGTGACATACCAGCGAGGCCACAGGGCCTTATTTGCAGCTACACGACGAGTACTATCTCCACATGGCATGGAAGGGGTCTCGCCTTCTTCTTCAGCACAGGTACAGGTTCAGGACAGAGGCAAGAGGCCGATGCATGAGGAGAGCCCATTAGGAGGCCATGATATTGATGTTACACTCAGTGATGTGGATGGGAGCTATCCTGGCTTGAAACTGAAAGAGGTCATCCAAAAGCAGAAGGCTGAGATTGACAGCTTGAATGAGAAGTTGCTGAAGGCAGAATGTCTGATCAAATATTTGGAGCAGCGCAATAAGCAGCTAGAGGACCAGCACACACTTATAGAGCTGCGACAAATCCGTGAAGACCGAAAGTTGGCCCGAAAAAGACCTGGCGATTTGACACCTTTTGAGCGGCAATTTTGGCTTGAGAAAATCAATCGACATCTGGAGGAGTTGTTGGCGAAGGCCAATAGAGACAAAGACATGCTCCGTCATATGAAACATCACTATTGGGCTCGCATGCACGTCGGCAAAGCAAAAATAAATATTTTGAAAAGGAGGTTGAGCAGAGCACTAAAATGGCGAAAGAGGCCTAATCCACTTCAGATTTTGGCTGAGGCTTCGGTGGCTGAGCATGATACATGATGGAGGGTCTTCGCTCTGAATTTGAGAAAATTCGGAGAAATTTTTGTCATTTTGAAATTTTTGGCTTGCAAAACAGATTTTTCAGCCCAACGCGTAGCGCATCGACGCGCGCGCTTATGATTGGGACACTTGCTGGAGGAAAACTTTATAGTTTTGGATTTGTCATGGTAAGTTATGCATGCTCTAGTATGGCCAAGGCATTTCATCAAGTTCTGGATGATCAAAAGGGTCAAAAACACCATGAAAATCACCTTTCTGCCACCTTTTGCATCAGCAGGAAGTACTTGTGGGAGAATGAAATTTTGAAGGGGAAAATGAGCTCCAAATTGGGAAATTCCACTTGGGCTAGATAGCAGACATCCAGGGCTTTCCAACCAGCTATTGTGAGCTTGATTTTGATGTCAGGAAGTGCCCCAAAAGTAGGCTGAAAGGCGCACGACGCATAGAGCTCAGGCGCACGGCGCATAGAGATTTTTGGTCAAATTTTCATCTTCCAGCTCAGGAATTCGGCCAGTTTTCACCAGTTTCACCTTTTGATGTAGTATGTGACTTATCTTGATGTAATTTGATGTATATGATGTAACTTTGGCACTTATTTACCTATTCTAGATGATTCATTCAAAAAATAGCAAAAATTTAATGTAATGAATCAGTTTCTCTTCTTTTAGAGGCAAGTTGTTTGGATGCCTAGTTTTCAGCTCTATGTTTGGAATTAGTTCAAACTGCTCCTAGAAGGAGGAGCTCAACCCCTAGAGGCTAGGAGATAGATTGGCATGGTCTATATTATGTAGATTTTCAGTCAGTAGCAAGGGTTGGACTATTGGGAAAGTTTTGGCACACTATTGTACATATCTTCTGCATTTTGGCTAAGGAAAGATCAGACGTTTTGCAGCACCTGTTGGGATTCATGTGGTTTTCAGTTTTGATGGTGTGTTCTCCCAATTATTTGTAAGTTATTTAATGTTTTAATGTATGCCATTCCCTTCTTTTGCTTCTGAAACTAAATGAATGAGTAAGTGAGGTTGAATCCATTGATTTCAGTGCTCGGCCTTTAAATTTATTTAGTTTTATATGTTTTCACCAGTTTGGAGAGGATCCCTGTTTCCCCTCGCCCTTTTTAGCTCCTTGTCATTCTGATCCATCCATACATATGATCAAAAAGCATTAAAGCTACTACCTACCTTGCCCCAACTCGAATTCTGCAAAGATCTGGTCTCATCCCCAAGCCCAAATTTGTTTTTTCCCTTTTCTCCAACAAAACCTCAAAAAATTTTAAATCAAACCTACCTATCCATTTACTAGCCTAAAGTCAATATCCATTATAAGTTATCTCAGCTCCTTTGAAGACCTTTTGCCGAGATAGACCCGAAGAGAGCCCTCTCCTGTCCTCGTAGGGCTAGCTACGAGGCTAATCTTGGTTTGATGTGCCCTTGAGTCTCGCCTTCCTTCAGCCTAAGGTAGATTCTAGTGCTAACAGTAAGAACATAAACAAATATCCCAAATCCTATCCTTTGGAGCATCATAATGTCGTGCTTGAGACCTATAAAATTTTTGGCTAGTGGAACAAAGATCCAATTAGACACAGGCACAAGCATAATAATACTAAAGGATATGAAACACTGCAAGGATGCAGGAGGGATCTCAATATGTCCAATAATCACTATCCACTATGCTGCCCTATTTTATGAAGAAAGTAGAACACTATGCAAAGAAAACCCCATACATTAAACATGTTACCCAAATAGGAATCAACCATGCAAAGAGATTGACCTTTTTGGCACTCAATACAGTATCATGAGATGATTTTTCCAGGAAACCGTTATGACATCCTTCTGACGTTGTTTTGGTATTGAACTAGAAACAAATGAATTACATAAACTGACCCCCGCTCTAAGTTCTCAACCCAATACTATATAGAATCCCAAATTATAGAAACTTGTGTCTTTGTAGTGACCCTCTTAATCATTTGCTAAATGTAAATGTTATTCAGAATGACATCATTTTTCTATCTGAGCCAATGTCAAATGCACTGGAAGGGTAAGGCAACCTCTGTGTAGATATGATACCCAACATTGCAAGAATTCCATGTTCAAGAGAAAATTGAACTTGAACTTCATAATTATCTCTGGGTTCCAGTGACATGGTTAAGATTACATGATCTAGTAGATAGCCACCATATAGGGAAACATATTTCACTTCGCAGGAATCTCCTACATCAACGAAAACATTTACACCAGGTGAAGTCTACAATACCTTGTACTAGCCATCATTGAAGTCCCAAGCCCTAGCAACATTTAGTTTGTGAGTTGCAGCTTGTTCAAAAGTGGAGGTAACCCTATTTCTCTTTGTTGGATCTATTTCCATAATCAAAGCATGGTCTAGTTGCAAGAATTCCATGTTCAAGAGAAAATTGAAATTTACCTTCATAATTATCTCTGGGTTCCAGTGACATGGTTAAGATTACATGATCTAGTAGATAGCCACCATATAGGAAAACATATTTCACTTCATAGGAATCTCCTACATGAACGAAAACATTTATGCCAGGTGAGATCTACAATACCTTGTACTAGCTATCATTAAAGTCCCAAGCCCTAGAAACATTTAGTTTTTGAGTTGAAACTTGTTCAAAAGCAGAGGTAACCCTATTTCTCTTTGTTGGATCTATTGCCATAACCAAAGCATGGTCTAGTTGCAACTTGGAAACTACCTTGCCTGTATCTATCATGAATTCCATCAAACATATAACACCTAATCACTTTCTTTACCACGAGCTTGTTTATTTCAGTTGTCTTAGAAAGGTTATTATTCTTAATGCGTTCACCTTTTTGAGGATTTAAAATTTTGTCCCAGGTCCTTGCACAACCACCCTATACCATTTTAATTTTAAATGATTTAAATTAAGCACATGTAAGTCATTGGTAGAAATCCTTACGAGACCAATGCCACCCTAAATGATAACTATGGTGGTACCCACTACAGTTGCATTATGCACTGCCCATATGCCTTAAGAAATTTCTGTTTCTAGTGCCAATATCAATCTTCTTTCAATTCCAGCAAAAGAAAAGAGAAAATAGCTATGAATCATACTGGTGAGTCGTCCTAACTATTTTGAAACTTCCAGGCACAACATTCAAGCTTGTTCCCTTTGACGGTAATATGATGAAAGATGTAGTATTTGGTTTACACCAAATACAAGTAGATAGGCTTGATCCCACATATTTTTGATGGCAAATGTTGGACAGAGTTGTGACATGTCAAATGAATGAGAACACCCAAATAGATTTGAAGAAGAGAAAAATGCAACAGAGTTTGAGCTAATATAGAAGAAGCAAAAAAAAAAAAAAAAAATTGGGTCAATTTGAGTTACAAGGTTTGTTATGGTTGTCGTGTTGTACAAAAGGTTTATTTTTAGTAGGTTTGTTACTAGGTTTGCACAGTGACCAATATACTGAGGAATTGTTTCTAACTAACATCCATTGTTTGCAACCCTATGCACTGATTTCTTGGTTACTACAAACTGCATTTGCATAATTTTGGAAAACTTTGGAATATCAAATTAATTGATCTAGCAGAACTCTTGTTTCCAAATAAATTTAATAGCTAAGATTACCATCTCAAACATATTTACACCCCTGTCCATGATTGATGGACCTACACATGATATTTCAATGCCTTCCTTAATGGAATTGTCTAGTATGGTGTTTGAAGACTTTAAGTGAAAGCCTTTATCTTCTTAGAAGAAATAATTTTGGAAATATTGTAATGCTATCTCATGCACAAACTATGAGGGATTAGTTCTATAGAAGGGAAAAGACTCATGCACCCTGTAAGCTTTTGGGTATTATGCAGCATGCCTTTATCTTGTAACTTTTTGGTTTCTCTAATAATATTTCTACACCAGTCTTGTAATATTTTTTGTTTATGAGTGAAAATATTTTTTTGTGCACGTCCTTTGTGAAGGTTTTAAGCATGCTAGTGTAGATGCTTAAATTTCTCTCGCAGGATAGATGAGGCATGCTTTCCCCATTCTATTTGTGATACCATTGTTCAGATAGTTTTGGGTAGCGTTTTTGTTTTTCCATGAAATCCATGTAGTAAAGGCCAAACATATATCCATTCAAAGTTATTTAGCAATGCCCATACAAAGTTCCCACACACATTTACTCCTCTATAATTTGTTCCATTTCACTTGTTATTCAAACATTCATTTAATTTTTTAATAAAATTTTCTTCACTCTCTAGCACATTCATAAATATCAATCAAACTTCAACATTAACAGAACACATGCCTCATTGTGTTTGTCAAATGATGTAGTGTACTATGTAGATAGTCCACTTGAAACGTATCATTCCATATTTATGAGAGTGGGAGGTTGTCATTATTGGCATCACCAAAACCTGATACCACCAGTCCTTAGATTTACCAATAGCTTTTCTTTTCTCATAGGCTTACACCTTCCAAATGAAATTGAAACATCAAGAGTATGGACATCACTCCATTCATCATGTGATTTTCCTATAAGGCTGGAAGAAGGGTTGTTTGCATATATTTTTAAATTGCTAACTAGAGCTACATATTCAGTTATCTAAGAACACAAGCCATATCATAGTTCCAGATTTCTCTTTTGATGTTGAGGGTATGAAATGTTTAAATTCCTGATACAATATATTCCTTTCATGGATACTAAAGACTGATCATTCTGCTTGGCTTCATGAAACCAAATAACATCAAAGTCTGGTTCAGATTCTGTAGGCACTAAGAAAGTTATGGCAGAGGCCAACTTCCATGAAAACTTTGGGACTGCATATTGGGTGTCCTACATTCAGCGTCTGAACACCAAGGGTGGCTTCCCTCCACTAAATAAAATCAAGTATTTCTCAGAAAATTCACCACTCATAGTTCCCTTTGAAGCAGAATTATGGTTTTACATGCAGGACAAGATACCTCCCTTGGCACCTTCTTCCATTGCAGTGCCAACCTTTGATCATGTAGTGGTGGAGGGATTCTTTTGCAAAGGCATGATAGACTACTCTTATGATGGCTCTCAGTGGTAGAGAAAGAATATGCATGGAAAACTATACCTTGTGCCTGGAGGAGATGAAGTTGGATCCTTCTACATGTCAGACAAACTAGATAGCCATGGTGGCAGATTCTCCTTGGAGACCTATAATCCCAATGGTTGGAAAGATTATTGGTCACCCTGTTAAATTAAATGATGATTATATTCCATGGTGCCTCTTCAAAATCACTAGGAGCAGTGGAAATGTGTATTCTTTTTTGTTGTTATACTTGATTTCAGTGGTTTTTTTTGTTCTTTCACCAAAATTTATCCCTATGAAACTCATGCCATTCCAGTGGTATAAGGCCACACCATTCATAGAATGATTAATACCGTGGAGCTCACCAATGAAACCATACTTACACACATTTCAATAATATTTTTATGGAACCTAACTTTATATCTTAATCCTTTTTATTTTTTTTGGTTAGCATAATTGTTTTTTAGCTAGAATTTTCATGGCTTTTTATTCAACTTTGTGAAAATGCAGGTCACTAGTGGGATCATTCAACTATTATACAATAGTGGGGACAAAAATAGGAGTTTCTCCAATGTCTTCAAATGTTATAAAGAAAGGGGCTTCATGGACATGGGTATTCAGTTGTTAGTTCTAGACATAGAAGCCTTGTTCTCCTCTATTTTGTTGAATATGAAACTCTTCTGCCCTTTTGGTCTTGTTGGTTGTTCATGGAAACTTCAAAAATCACAGAGATTGCACAAATATAATTGTTACCATGGGCAGAGGCAGGCTTGAACGACATACTTTTGAGAAAAAGTGCTTCCCATAATTTTTGAAAAACTTATTTTATATTTTATGGTGAGAAAATTTTGATAATAATCGTAGTTTGTAAATCTAATGTACGTGTATAGGTTTGTTGAGTTTTTGCTAATAATCATCTTGAATTTTGATAATAATCGTAGTTTGTAAATATAATGTATGTGTATAGGTTTTCTTGTTTTGATGACATTTTTATGCTCAGTCCAAAATTTGAATATTGTAGTTGTTCTAAGAATTGAGCACTTAGGTTTTCAAATTTTGATCATGTTGTGTGCTTCTCTCCATTTTGGCCCCTCATGTTCCATTGCCTCTTGGAATTGATCTTTGCAAGAGTTTGATAAGTAAAGGTCCAGAGAATAAAGCATCATCCTTCACACCTGTTTCATCTGATCAACATCCAACAATAATAGGTAAACTCAATGTCGTTGAGGAAGATGGTGATGGAAAATTTGAAATGGTGGATGGAAATTCAAAGACTGATGTGACTGAACATGGCAGTCTTCTTTTTGCTCCTCCTGAGTTTAAAAACATAACACTTCATAACTTCTCAACTATTTTTGAGGGAAACCTTCCTGACACTCAGAGCTTTGGTCATATTAATGTGAAGGTTGATGGAAAGCAGCTTCTAGAAATGTGGCACTCATGATTATGTACAACCCAATTTTCAAGGCCCCTGTCATCTTGTAGAAGAACACTTAGCCTACAAACACAATGGGGATTGTCAAAATGGAATTCAGCATGATGCTAGTCCAGAGCTCCTTCACGATAGTTATGGATTGGGGATACCGTATTCTGACAATTTTCCCACACTTGACAACAATAAGGATCGAGCCTTTTCTAGCATGAGAAATGAACAAATCAAGCAGATATCCACCAGTTTTGTACCCTGTCTGGGAAATCCACTACAAAAGGAAAGGATCATGTCACACTTCTCCAAGCCTGATGACTTAGAAGATCCATCATATAGTTAGGTTTTCAATGAAAGGTGGAACAAAACCTTGAATGCAAGTAAGGAACAGAGTTGTATGGTAGAAGAGTAGGTTTGTGAAGCCTTGAAGGTAGAGGAATCTAAATTTTCTGAAAACAGGGGCAATGGAGCCATTGGTACCTACAACAATACAGAATTTCGATATGAGTTTGAGCAAAATAATAATGTGATTCCTATGCTGAAATCTGATGATGATCATCGGTCCATCCCTCTGGCTGATCCATATGGTAAAGTGAAGGTTAGTTTCTCCCTATTTTTCAATTATAGTTTTGAATACCATGGATTTTTTCAAAATTTTGAAATGTGGGTTGAAAATGGAAATTGTGATGAGAAGGAAGAACAGTGGTGTCTTCAAGTTGAAAAGGTGGATATCTATGCACCTGATCCTGTGGCGAATCTAACTCATGAAGTCAAAACTGACGAAAAGTTAGAATTGGAATGGAAACATGGGATCTAGGAAACATCTTTGTTCCATTGATAACAAAAACATCTACATACAGCTCAAACACTGGAGACCTAGGTCATATATTGTATTTTTTTGATGGACCTCCTATATATGATTCAGACTGTTTCAAGAAAGAACAACAGAGATGTTCTTACACCTGAATTTGTCCAAAAAATGACTCGTATGTGCAGAAAAGGGAACAATAACATGGTAAATGTAATGAAGGTGGGTCATATATTGTATTTTTTGATGGGCCTCCTATATATGATTCAAATTGTTTCAAGAAAGAACAACAGAGACATTCTTACACCTGAATTTGTCCAAAAAATGATTCATATGTGCAGAAAAGGTAACATTAACATGGTAAATGTAATGAAGCTCTGAACATGAATAGAAGAGCCCTTCCTAAAGAACTGCCCAGAACATAATGGTCACCTTGCTTGGAACAAAACAACAACATGAGGTATAATTTGTATTTTGAAGGTTCCCCTGTATATGACATGATGATGCACCTAGAGTAGAACAGTCTTTGTGTTTGATCCAGACCGAGTGGAGGTTGAAAGCTTGTGGACACTAATGGACCTGTAGCCTGAAATATATGAAGGACATATGCCACAATGGGGAGAAAAAATTCTCAGCACAATGTCTCTCTAGGATCATATTTTCCCCAAATATGAGTTTCTAGAACTTGCTATGGAACTTCCAGCACACTGCCCAAGTTTTGATTCAAGCCTAATATATCAAAGAGTTTGTGAAGACAAAGTTATGTGTTTCAAAATGAAATCAATAGGAAATAAAACTGTCTTCAATGGAAACCTCAGATGATTTTGATGAAGATTTTTCATTTGTAGAAATATCCCCTCGATCAGGTGATGGAGGGCTATCTAATGAGCTTGTAGTAAATGCATATATTTCCACCCTGAAGAGATATGATCAAAATCAGAAAAGAATCTGTGTTGAAATGACCATGACCAATTCTCATCAACCAGTCTAAAATACGATTCAGCTGGACAAGCATCTATAGAAGGTCCAGACCTAAAATAAAATTGGTTATTCCGGCATTCAACCCCCAAAACTATAGTTTCCAAATGTGAGACTCTGAAGCCTATAGGCCATAGAATGAAGAAATCAGAGGTGGAGATGTTTGTCTCTAGTGTGTTCTCATTACATTGTCAAGATGAAATTAGAAGTTGTTTCTCCCAAGTGACAAACAGTCATGAGAAAATGGGTGATGTAGTAAATTTCAGGACCAAAAATTCATTATCATTTACAAGATATCAAAAAACAAAACTTCCATATCAGTGTAAAATATATATTTTTTTATTCAAGGTAGGGAGGTAGAGTTTATATTAAAAAAGCTATGGACATACCATACAAATTGACTTTACAAAAATATGTAGTTCAAGGCAACCAGGACCTGAAATTCCCAGCTAAGGATGAAGGCTAAAGTAGCCAAAAAAAAATCTATGGAGGCATATCCATATCTACCTCTTAGAAGTCCACAAGTATACATCTTAACACACTAGCATAATGTAAACGGTACTCAACAAACACACTAGGTTACTAAAATAAAATAAAAAATGTAATGCCCATTTTGGGCTTTAGTTACTAATTCCACATAATTTGTTGGCCTCTAGGTCTTCATATTTCATTGTTGTAGAGCTAGTATCAAAGTATATAGCCACATGTTTGTCTTTAGTGGGGCCTTCCAACAGCTTTGAGATATGAGCAGTTAGGGTGTATCCATAGAATGATGTATGGAAAAGGAGGTAGAGTCTACACAGATATTGGTTAGGTTGAGAGTGGGAGATAACTCAACTTCTAGAGGGAGGTTGAAGTGAACCAATGTCCACCCAACCATCATTTATAGACTCCATATTTGAGGCCATTTCCAACTAGTTCCCTCTAAAAATGGTCATGGAGGGCTGAGGTTCATCCTCCTGTTAGGTTCCTATACCAATAGGAGTCATAATTTTTGAATGGCTAAGATTAAACCTGTAATATGTACATACCTTTGTTTTCTACAAATGTTTTCCATATTCAAAAAAATTAAAAAATGTAAAGAGGGTATGTCCTAAAAGAATAATCAAAGGACAAAAATAATAAAAAGGTCAAAAAAGATGAAAAATATGAACCCCAAGAAAAGAAAAAGGACCATGAAAGTGTGCAAGTCAAAATGCCACTACTATTTACTTTTTGTGCATAATAAATGATTGTGTGCAGTTTGTAACCTTTGCCACAATCCATGATAGTCAAAATGTTTAAACTTGGCTATTTCATGTTTCAATTTCATGTCTATAGATAGAGAATAAATATTTGACCAAACTGTTTAATCTTGGCAGATAATTAGATAGGTAGAGTAAATAAAAGGAGCTCAACTATTTAAACTGAGCCCTTGGATGTAATAAGGTTAGACTTAGTTTACTATTGTAAAGAAAAAGAAAAATGTTTGATAAGGGTTTTCTAGCTCAAATGCACCCTAATAAAGAGAAGTAAAAATGGTAGGATGAGTAGATGGGTAAGTAGTATAAAGGTTGCAGAATTTTGATGATTGATTAGAAAAAAGCATGTGTATCATCTTTTTCATCATAAAAGTTCCAAATGTGAATGGGCACTCAAGCATGCAGATGGATATCAAAGTCAATTAATTAATTTTCCTAATTCATTTCATTTTTTACTTAACTAATTTCCCACAATAAAGATCAAAGTACTTGAAAACCCTAAGTCAAAGAGGCTCAGAGCATTTCTCTGACTTTTGGAGGGACCAGACCCTCGACTCAATGACTTATAGGCAATAAGTACTAAAACCCCCTCATAAACATTCATTCCCCCCTTCAAATCATTCATGTTCCCTAAAAATACTCTTTTCCTAAGGTTAAAATTACTTTTACCTAGGCAAGGTGTTCATTCCCCCACATGACTCATTTTCATATAAAAAAACCCATAAAAACACTATATCCTAAGTTTTTATGTTATTATCGGAAAAGCAATAAAACATGAAATATCAAATGCTTAGGGTATAGTGCCCCTTTCCGCTCACTTTTCTAATTACTAATTTATTTATTAAATCCCAACTAAAAACCCCTTTTCCCCGTATATATGTAACTCCCACAATATTAATTAAATCCTACCCTAGTTTAATTATATAAACTATAATATTACCCAAAACCCCAAAAATCCACTAACTAATCAACCTGTGATTAAGTTAGTTTAAAAACCCAATTAAACCCCACCGCTAATCACCCCAATACCTTAACCCCACCTTAAACCTTCATTAAAGCAAAAACCACCGCGCTTAAACCCCAGTTACCTTCCGTGCAACTCCACTGCCCGATTGCCGCACGATCTCTCCCCTCCACATCTGACGGTCCTCATTCATTTCGGAAGGGCCCGACATCTGAATGTTACCCGCCCGAAAAGGGTTGTTTTCCGCTGGGCCCCCGAGGCTACGTGTCGCTCGATGAGTGGAATCGGGCGACCTCCCCCCAATACCACCAAGTGCCCAAAAGTTGTGCGAAGGAAACCACTTACCGCTCGCCCGCTACATGCCAAAAAAATCCACTGTTCACCCCGCTACCGACAAACAACCACTGTTCACCCATACCCGCCAATTTTGACTTTCCCGCATAAAGCCAAAAAGCCCCAAATCATTCGTTTTTATCATTTTTTTCAACTAAAAACCTCCATGCACGCACCTGCGAATGTCGAAGTTGTCAACCCACGTACAATTGCACCCTGAAGATGCCACAAAGCTCCCAGATTTCCTTCTAGCCTACTTGAAGCTTTTTCAACCGTTCACAATTGCCAGTCACCTGGTTCAGACCCAATTTTCTCCAATTCCAGGTATTTAAGCCATAAATCACTGAAAAACCCTATCAATTTCTGAACCAGCCACTGATTTTTCTTAATTTAAATAAAAAAGAAGCTCTAGTAACTCAAACCCACCTGGAATTGAACCACCATTGCCCTAAAAAAAAATTGAAAATCACCTCCCCCATTCTCAAATCCACAAGAACTGAGAATGGCTGCCCCAATTTCCATGGATGTGAGACCAATTTCCTCTCCTCACCTGGATTTAGACCACCTCCCCCTAGCTGATAAAGATTTCCAAATCAAGGACACCTCTGTCCATGAATCCCCTCTGAAATTATACTTCCAATACAGAGACCAATACCTAAACCATGCTGATAAAATTGGTCTTTGGGAGTCCAATTTACCCAAATACCAATTCCCTAAAGTTCATATTTTCCTAGAAATTTTCCATTACTGCCATGCAAACTATATCCCCAGCTAAAGAGCAGTGATGTCCCCAAAACAAATTGTACTTTTCACCATCAATGTTGAATCAATTAATGAAATGCTGCAACTTCAACCAAGGAAAAATCTCACCCCTATTTCAATTGGAGACCTATTACACCGATTCCCCAAGCTTACCACTGTAAAACTTGCTGAAATGTTCCAAACCTTCATTGTAGAAGAAAAACATATTCCAAAAGATCCTCCTCCATATGTGTATACCATATTTTCCAAATTTGGCCAGGACATTGTAGCAATGATATCCAATATCCTAGGTTATACCACTAGTGAGTATATAGATGAAATCATCCTGGCTTTCATGTCCATCTTCACTCCAGGACAGCCTCCTGCTGTCATTTATGATTATGCCAAGTTTATAGCCAATAAGATGCATGACCAGTTTCTTAGGATGAGTAATGAGAGAGTCTTTAAGTATTCCTCTGTTTTGTACCACCTTTTTATATACTATCAAGCAGATAAGTTCCCCTTTACTCTCCAAAAGCTTGATACAAAGGGTCACCCTAGGTCAGTGATTTTCTGGACTCCATTGATCCATAAATATGACTCTCCCTATTCATATACAGACTTCATAGACCTATTTTTCCATCCCATTGTGACAATGCTGCTAGGAAGCCCTCCTCCAAGAATCAGTTCAGATATAAGGAGGATCCTGCAACTCTCGAAACAAAACAAAGTGGGGGATTGGTACTTGTACCAAAACAACACTGAGATTAGAATTTATGGATGTGAGCTAGCCCCATATAAACTACCCAGATATGTCCCAATGAGGTTATTCTCTCTGGAGTACTACAAGCAAATAATCAACTCAGATGAGGTGCATTTTGTCAGAGCCAAAGAGAAGGACCAGCTCAAGATCAGAGACCAGTTAGGCCCCTTTATTTGCAATAGTAGAGAAGCTGGAAGGGAAGCAGACCAAATTCTTCAAAGAGTAAATCTGAAACAGAGCTTCAAGTGGAGATATGATCCATTGGACTTCATCTGCAACAGAAGACAAAAAAAACAAGATGGCTCCCTACATTCACCTCCAAATCCCTAAAATAGAAAAATATGCAAATCAATTGGATTGGGTGGAGAATACTTTAGTGGACAGGGATAACACTGAAGTTGTTGTTGAAAACACTCTAATTGATCTAGAGAAATAGCTTGATGAGGGTTCTTTCCTGTAGGTGCAAGGAGGATCTCATGTCCAAGAAGAATCACAAGCCCAAGAAGAATCACAGGTACAGCAAGAATCAGAAGCACCAAAAGAACCAGAACAATCAGAAAAATCAGATAGACCAAAGGCCACCATGAGTAACCCCCCAGTCTTACAGACTCCTCTAAATGAGGAGAAAATCCTCAAGAGAAACAAGGAAGGGGCTACCACCTCAGGAAGAGCAACATCATAGGCATATGCAGAGACAAGCCAGGCAAAGAGACAAAGAATAAATCCTGTTTCAGAATAGGAATATACAGAGGAGACAGCAGATGTTACAAGCACTGAAAGAGAAGGGAGCAGGCATGCCACTCCCTCTGGAGGCATCATAGAACCTTCCACATCACATACCCAGATACTAGAAAGACAACAGAGTGTGGAGGTATCCTCTTTCAGGATGCCAGCAGACAAGGACCAGGACATCAAAGAAAGGTACAAAGAGATAAAGGCCAAGAATGAGAGGCTGAAAGCCTAGACCTATGCACAATACTTGAAGATGACCCCTACCAATCAGACAAGGCTTATGTCAGCCTATGATGTAAAAGAGGGGAAGATGCAAATGACATTCATGAAGCCCACTACTCAGCAACCAAGAACAACAACAGATTTCAAAAAGATAGACTTTGAAGTACTGGCAAAGGACATTCATGCTATTGACCAGATTGAACTGCACAAACAGACGAGGGAGATGATTTACTCCACCTTGACAGGGAAAGCCATCGCTTCCCACCAATTGCAAAACTCCCTGAATAATATATCAGCACAGTTCCAATTATAGAAGGCCTCTTCAGGCCAAAGATACCATAATCAAGTCCTTAGAGGACTTAGTCATTGAGTTGGGACATGATCCCAAAGATGTAAAGGCCACTGAAAAATTAATAAAGAAAAAGAATGATGATATAGCTGCTCTGAAGAAACAGCTCAAGATTCCCCAGTTGCATCACCCACAAACAATAGAAGTCCTGGAGGCACAAAAAGGACATGAAGAGCTCATGGACTTGGTCCTAAAGCTAAATGACCAACTAAAAGAGACAGAGAAGGAGTTGGACATTTTGATTCAGTCCAAACAAAGTGACATGGCAACAACTTCCACAACTGCCATTCCCACAGTGACAACAGCAGTTCCTTCTACATTGGCAGCATCATTGGCACCTACAGCTCCACCTGCCACAACACTACCAATCACAACTGAATCTACAGCAGCAGGCACATCAACAGAGAAAACAAAAGAGCTAGTGAAATCCATGGAGGAGATGTCAATCCAGGAAATAGAGCTCAAAAGGCTAAAGGAGAAAGTGGCAAGCTTAGAAACTGACTGTAAGCTTGCCCAAATTCAGCAGAGAGAAGAAACACAGAAAGCCCTAAGGATGGGTGAGAAGATCAAAGTCCTAGAGAAAGATTTGACATTACAAAAGCCACTAGGACAGACTAAAGAGATGCTCTAGGCTAATATCATTGACTTTGTCAATGATATTTGGCCATCAATTCAAGTTATATTTGAGCAAACTGAATTGGTGAAAGTAGCCACTGAGGCTATCCAGAAAGTAAGGGAAGATTTAGGAGACCAACCTGAGGATGCAAATTGACTCATCCACTTCTTGAACAGTAAGAACATACATGAGCTTAATGAGCTTGGTATAGAGGATAGGACCGAAGCCATCCTAGAGGTTAAAAAGGTTCTTTCCAAAAGAAACCTTATGCTCAATTTAGAAGAAAAGTGCCACAACATGCAGGTGGCCATTGACAGGTTCATGGCCAAATTTCAAATTTTGAGGGACAAAGGCCTTCCCAGTCCTATGGTCATCCATGATAAACTCATGACCCAATTGGACTACACTGACAGACTTAGGAAATTGGCTAAGGAGCAAGCCAGTACTTCAGGTATAAAAGCCCTGCCAACTGGAAAAGTATTGTATGATACTTTGGAAAATCTATTTTTCCTAGAACATGAGGTGAAACATCTGTTTGTCACCAAGCCCAATTTTGCTAAATACATAGAGGCAGACGAAATTTACAGAAGAATGTTGAAAGTAAAGTTACCTGAGGATGAATGGTGGGAAAAAATGACAGATTTACTTTGAAAAGTTTTACAACAAAAAATTACCACAGTAAATCTGAAGACAACCAGGTGAAACAAGTAAAAGACAGATCAGCAGGGTCAAAGAGTAACAGGGTCAAAGAGTATCAATGAAAGATCAAAGTGAAGATGATTCTAGCGTACAAATATCAGCCAACTTAAAGGGCTCAAACTCAACTGCAACAACCAACACTACCACAATAAAAGGGACAGCATGATGCAGTTTTCCATCTGTCCCTACCTTCATGCTTGAAGATATTTTGATTCCCTAGATTAAATCTCAGATTGTTATGAGATATTTTGTAAATATTTTTTGTATAAATACTTCATATTTTGAAGTATTTAGTGTGGATTCCAAGACATTTCTATAGACTTTCTCTCTCAATTCTAAGTTCTATTGTATCAATGACTGGATTGGCTTGCTGGATCAAGGAATAAAGCTCAGATATTTTACAAGATTCTTGTGTAAAGTGATATACAAATAAGTATTCTCTTTTTTTTACTATTATTTCTCTTATGTGTCTCCATAATCTTGTTTTTTTATCTAAAATCTAAATGTATAACATGGAATGATATTTCAGAAATTGCTTGAATGCACTCTATCTTGACGGTTTACTTTTTAAATGTTTTCTACTAAACTATCTTAGTTAGGGAATTCTTAACTGATCCCTCGCTTCCGTAGTTTCTCCCCCTGGTCCATAGCAAAGGATTCTTAATTGCCCTTTGTTCATGATCACCTGCGTTCTTTCATTCTGATCCTGGTCTAAGGATTCTTCATTGCCCTTTCACCCTAGTTAGAACTGTCTCATCCATTTGACCTGAAGATTTTCCTTTTGCTTTGTTGGCCTGCCCTGTGAACATTCCCTTTAATGATCTGGTCCAGTTATGCTATCCTTTGATTGACTCCATAGCCCAATGGCTTGATGATCTAGCTCTATCCATCTGTTCCAAGAATTCCACCACCCAACCTTCAATATAAAATCAAAATCCTCATGAACACTAAGAACTAGCCTAAAATCCCATAAAACAAATCTAAATTATAAAGATAGGGCCCTCTCTGGACTTAGGTTGGCTAGAGCCTAAGCCTAAAACATTGGTTTGTGGTTACCTCAGATGATTCCTTCTTTTTATAACTTCTAGGGAAAACTTCTGAGTGATAACATAGTGGCGACCATACTGGGGACTCAAATCCTTAGTCTTAATAAACCTTTGAGAAATTTTAAATATTTATTTCAAGCCTCTTGAAGGGTTTATTAGAAGTTATTTACAAAAAATTTCATAAAAAAGAAAGTAATTAGCAAAGTTCAAAACTCTAGCTTCAAGGAGAACTCACTATACTAGGGCCAACCCAGATCCAAATCCTGCCCCAGTAGTGGATAATCCCAACCTGATTTCGAGAAGATCCAGAAGACAAGAGAGTTTAGTAAGTCCAACACCTTCAATCAAAGCAGATTCATGCCCTGATGAGTGGTTGTTTTTAGAAGACCTCCCCTTTGATGAGTCATTTGACCTTTCCCTATTTAGAACCAGGTCTGAAAGTGCACTTGATGACATAGTTCTAGATCCAGAGTTTATTGCAGATCTTGAAGTCCAAAAGGCAAACCAGTCAATTGATCAGTATATTCTAAATTCCCCTCAGTCATCCCTTACTACTGCTAAGATCCCCAAGCTCTCTGAACCAGTTTCAACTACCCTTAGTTCACTATTATACCCTTCCACCTCTGAAGTTCATTCCTCACCTCCATTTACACCTTCACTTCCCTCCCAACCTATCATTACTCATCAACCACCTATTACTCCCAGTTCTTCATCAACTACTGTATCATCTCCTGGTACCCCAACCCCACTTCTTAGCCCTGCCCAACTTAAAGCCATGGCAAATAGATATGCTCCTCTTTTATTACCTGCCCCACTTGGACCCATGCCACAAGATTACCAGAACAAAATTTTCCACTTTGATGGCCTAGGACCTTATACAACACAACATCATGTAAAAAAAATGACAGATTACTTTGAATTACATGAAATTGATATTGGATATGTTCAGATGAGACTTTTTGCTCAGACTCTAGCTGGTGATGTAAGGAGATGGTTTAGAGATTTACCTGATAATAGCATAGATAATTTAGAAATATTTTATCAGCAATTTTTAAATAGATGGGAAAAGAAAAAGAACCCTCTACAAATCCTTTCAAAATATGAAAACATCAAGAGAGGACCAAATGAAACAGTCCAAGATTATTGTACCAGATTTAACAATATATACAATGCAATACCAGTCAATCTTAGACCCCCACCTGGCTTAGCTCTGATAAATTTTCCTAATGGGTTTGATATTGATATGGCCTTCCAACTTAGAGAGAGAAATCCTCCAACTTTAGAAGATATGCAGAGTGTAGCAGTTAGTGTAGAAGCTAACCTGCTAGCAAAAAGAGCTAGAGTTAGGAATGAGAGGAGAGGATCTACCAAAGATGAAGCCTCACCCTCTAACCTTAAAATAGATGTTCTAACCAAGGGTATGGAAAAACTGATGGATAGAGTAGAGAACATTGAGAGGAAGCCTCACTGGGATAATCAACAGGCACCTCCAGTGAGAAATCCAAACTTTAGAAAGAATCAAAATCAAAACACTGGGAAGAATGGACCTGATCAGAATATTAGGCCTCCTTTTCAAGAAAACTATGTTGAAACATCCCATTCAGAAGACCCTGAACAAGACACACAAATTAACTTAATGGGATTAGATGATGAGGAAACTGTCTTTTTGACCCAAGATGAGCAGGAATTGCATATGTTGCAGCAATTGCAGACCCAATCTAGAGAATCATTTGATTATAAGCAAGGGTATGATTCTGCCATTTTTGAAGTACATAAACAATACAATTTAAGGAGTAAAAATAATTCTGATACTCCTGACCAGGCCAAGAAAACAGTGCCAAATCAACCCAAGAAAATCAAAATAACTCCAGTTACTAAGACTCTCCAAATCCTCCCTAGACCAAATCAGAACCCTTCTAGTCCCACCATTGTAGATATAACCAATGACCAACCCCTTGATGATCAACCATCCACTTCAATCCCCTCCAAGGAGACAGTGGAGAAATCTCCAAACACCATATTAGAAAATCCATAGAAAAAGACTTCAAATGCAGAAAAAGAAGAGCAACCTACTCCAAATCCTGCTATCAAAATTCCAAACACTCAAACAGAAAAAGCCCCTTTGCCTTTCAATTTGGGAGCAGAGGTAGCTAAACTAAAAATTTCAGTCCCCTTAACAGAGCTGATTAAAAATGAAACTTACAAGTCTCAAATAAACAAGACCTTAAACTTTGTTGAGAATGAAGACTCTGTTAACTTGTTTGATGATCAGCCTAAGCTTATATTCAGTCTTGATGTTAATGGCAAACCATTAGAAGGAGGGATACCACCCTTTTATATTAGCCTTAGCATTCATGATAAAATATTACACAATGCAATGTTAGATTCAAGAGCTTCACACAATTTAATGCCTAAATCAGTTATGGAAAAGTTAAATTTGGATATTACTAGACCTTACAAAGACTTGTTTTCATTTGATTCAAGTCAAGTAAAGTGTCTAGGGTTAATCAAAGACCTGTGTGTTTCCTTAGTACAATACCCTGCTAAGACTATTCTCATGGATATAGTAGTAGCTGACATCCCACCTAAATATGGCATGCTCTTGTCTAGATCATGGGGGGCCAAACTCCAAGGATCTTTGCAACTTGACATGTCATATGCCACAATCTCAGTCTTTGGACAACCTAAAAAGCTATACAGAGAGACCCTAATGAAATATGTGGTGAGTAGCCGGGATAGACCTCAAAACTTCCCTATCTACTCCATGCACTCTGACATTGATTCTTTTATTTTGTATAATGCTGAACAAACACAACAAACCACTTCAAACAACATTATTTCAGAACCAAAAGAAATTGCAGTAACAGCTGAAAAAGAGACTGTCCAAACTCAAGAGATTTCAGATAAAAAAGATGATCAAAACACCTCAAACAAGGAAAATTTTCTTCCCCCTGACAGTGAAAATTATGAACATGAGATATTATGGCACCTTGAATTTGATGGATCAGTGAACAAGTTAGGAGCAGGAGCAGGAGTGTGGATATATAATCTGGAGAATGATCACTCAGAGGGCCATGCTTACAAACTAAATTTCAAATGCACTAACAACATGGCTGAGTATGAAGCACTTCTTTTAGGTCTTAAATTAGTTAGAAAGTTAGGAGCTATAAGAGTTTCTATTATGGGAGACTCTGAATTAGTGATAAATCAGATTAAAGCTGTATATATGACCAAAGACCCTAGATTAAGTTGTTACAGAGGAACCATTATAGAAATACTAAACACTTTCCTAGAAACCAAAGTTACTGTAATTCCTAGGAAGCATAATATGCAGGCTCATAGTTTAGCAATGTTTGCCAGCACTTATAAGTTACCATTCCAACCTAACCATCAGTACACTGCTGAGGTCATGCACAGACCTGCTATCCCAGATAGCTTTAATAACTGGCAAGTATTTGCTAATGACCAACAAATAAACAATTTTTTAACCTTAGAGGAGGAATTTGTGAATAGTAATATAGATACTGACATAACATTAGATCCCGATTTTAAAGATAAAATAGAAGATGAAGGGGTAGATAGATTCCATCCCACTAAATTTACAAAATCAGATGTACAAAACCTAAAGCAAGTTGAAATTGATGAGATAATTAACAAAGATTCTGAAATCATTAATCTTAAAGACAATTTTTTGCCCAAAGGATTAACCCCTTTGGAAGACTTGTTTGATTCAAATGATGTCCCTAGAAAACCAAAGATGGAACCCTTAAAATCTAATATAGAGGAGTGTAATATAGGCACTAAGGAAAACCCAAAATTGATCAAACTTTCAAAGTCCTTACCTCTTACTGAAAAGTGAAATACATTGAACTATTAAAGGAATTCCAAAATGTCTTTGCTTGGAGTTATGAGGACCTCAAATCCTATGACACCAGCATAATAGAACATACCATCCTCATAAAAGAAAACCAGAAACCCTTCAAACAGAAGCTTAGGAGGATCAATCCCATTCTATTGCCTTCTATTGAAAAGGAAATCAGAAGGATGTATGAAGCCAAGATAATAGCACCAATTAGATTCTCTGATTGGGTTTCAAATTTGGTGCCAACAAGGAAGAAGACTGGTGAGATTAGACTGTGTGTTGATCTCAAGAATCTCAACAAAGTTTCACTCAAAGATAATTATCCTCTCCCTAAAATGGATCATATATTACAAAGGGTAGTAGGGTCAACCAAAATCTCATTGTTGGATGGGTTTTCTAGTTACAATCAGATTCTAGTTCACCTAAATGACCAAGCTAAAACCATATTCACTACTCCTTGGGGCAAATTCATGTATGTCAAGATGCCTTTTGGATTAAAGAATGCAGGGGCCACCTTCCAAAGAGTTATGGACATAGCTTTTGCTAAGGAAATTCATGACTTCCTATTAATATACTTAGATGACATTACTGTATTCTCAAAATCTGACAAACAACAATTAGATCATCTAAGGCGGGTCTTCATCAAATGTAGGAAGTATGGAATTTCTTTGAATCCTAAAAAATTTTTATTTGTGTTAGAAGGGGGAAAGTTATTAGGCCATATAATCTCTAAAGATGGTATCCGAATAGATCCTACAAGAATTGAAGCCATCTTACAGATACAACACCCTAGGAGCATTAGGGAATTACAAGCCTTTTTAGGGAAAATAAACTTTCTTAGGAGATTTATTTCTAACTTAGCAGAATTAATTAGGGCATTAAACAATATGTTGAAAAAAGATTCGACCATAAAATGGACTGTTGAGGCTAAGAAATCCTTTGAAGATATTAAGCTAGCCTTAACAAAGACTCCAGTTTTGATCAGTCCAAAGTTTGATAGAGATTTCATTATATTTTCCTTTGCCTCAAAACACACAATTGCTGCAGTCCTACTGCAGAAAAATGATGAGGGTTATGAACAACCTATTTCCTTTTTTAGCAAAGCCCTGAGAGATGCCCCTTTAAAATACAATATAATGGAAAAGCAAGCTTTTGCTTTGGTCAAAGCTATCAAAGATTTTAGAGTTTACATTTTATATTCTCATATAATAGCCTATGTCCCCAATTCAGTAGTCAAGGATATCCTAACTCAGGATGGTCCAGATGGAAAGAGAGGGAAATGGATTGCTACTATATTAGAATATGACCTAGAAATCAAGCCAACAAAGTTAATCAAAGGCCAAGGTTTAGCCAAGCTCATGGCTAAATCGAATTGTCAGGCCTTAGATATAAATTTTATTGCAGAAATGGATAATGGAGAGGAGATGGCGACTCCACCAATCAGCCAGGCCTTTATTGAATCACCATGGTATGTTGACATCATATATGTTTTACAAAATCTACAAGCTCCTCCTGAATTATCCAGGACCAAAAGCAGATTTTTAAAAATGAAATCTTTAAAATTTTGCATAATTGACAATGCTTTGTTTTGGAGGAATCATGAAGGTATCCTTCTTAACTGTTTATTGAAAGAAGAATCTGACAAGGTGTTACAAGAGTTTCATGCAGGTGACTGTGGAGGACATCTTTACTGGAAAGCCACTGCTGACAAGATTGTTAGAGCCAGTTTCTATTGGCCTACATTGTTTTCTGATGTAAAGAAATTTGTAACCTCATGTCATAAGTGTCAAATTTTTAAAGGAAAGAAAAAGCTTTTACCCCTGCCCCTAAAACCAATATCTGCTGAACCACCTTTTCAACAATGGGGTCTTGACTTCATTGGTGAAATTCACCCACCTTCCTCTGCCCAACACAAATGGATCCTCACTGCTACAGATTATTTTACCAAATGGATAGAAGCCATACCATCAAGGCAAGCCACTAACACTATTATAATAACCTTCCTTGAATCCAACATCCTATCTAGATTTGGGTGCCCAACCAAGATCATCACTGATAATGCAGCAACCTTCAAATCTAGGAGAATGATTGATTTTTGTAATAAGTACCATATAACTTTGGGCCATTCCACAGCTTATTACCCCCAAGGAAATGGACTAGCAGAGTCCTCAAACAAAATTCTGGTAAATATCATCAAAAAATTGTTAGAAGACAACAAGAAAACATGGAACAAGAAGCTAGTAAATGCCTTATGGGCAAAGAGGCTAACCACAAAGAAATCCATTGGTACTAGTCCTTATAAGCTAGTTTATGGAATGGAAGTTGTTTTCCCATCTTCCTTGGGAACACAAGTGATGAAGCTACTGCAAGAGTTGAAAGTTGAACCAAATGACATCCAAAGAAGAATCAACCAAACAATTCATTTACAACAGACTAGGGAAGAAGTGTACATTAGATCTCAAGCTATGCACGATAGGATCAAGAAGACTTTTGATAAATGGACTAAGGTAGAAGATTTTTACCTAGGGGACAAAGTTTTAAAATGGGATTCAAGAAGAGAGGATAAAGGTAAACATGGGAAATTTGATTTCCTATGGAAAGGCCCATATATCATTTATGCTTTCAAAGGTAATAATTCTTTCTTCCTCACAGAAATGGATGGAACAGAAGCAAAACGAGGACCAGTTAATGGTCGAATGCTCAAACACTATATTGAGACTAGTTACTGATTTCACTAATCATGTGTATACACTTTACTTTCAAAAGTCTAAAGTGGATTGGATGGTGATTTTTTGAAGTTGAAGCCCGAAGAGAAGGCCATAAGCTTCAAAAGTTGTAATTTCATAAATACCAAATAATGCAGAAATATGAAAAGGGAAAGTTGCAGGATAACATCACAACAATTCAAAAGGCCATTGGTCTACAAAGTTCTTGACATTTCACCAGGAAATGTCATCCCCAAGTGGAGCCACTGTTAGGTTCCTATACCAATAGGAGTCATAATTTTTGAATGGCTAAGATTAAACCTGTAATATGTACATACCTTTGCTTTCTGCAAATGTTTTCCATATTCAAAAAAATTAAAAAATGTAAAGAGGGTATGTCCTAAAAGAATAATCAAAGGATAAAAAGAATAAAAAGGTCAAAAAATATGAAAAATATGAACCCCAAGAAAAGAAAAAGGACCATGAAAGTGTGCAAGTCAAAATGCCACTACTATTTACTTTTTGTGCATAATAAATGATTGTGTGCAGTTTGTAACCTTTGCCACAATCCATGATAGTCAAAATGTTTAAACTTGGCTATTTCATGTTTCAATTTCATGTCTATAATAAATATCTGACCAAACTGTTTAATCTTGGCAGATAATTAGACAAGTAGAGTAAACAAAACGAGCTCAACTATTTAAACTGAGCCCTTGGATGTAATAAGGTTAGACTTAGTTAGTTTACTATTGTAAAGAAAAAGAAAAATGTTTGATAAGGGTTTGCTAGCTCAAATGCACCCTAATAAAGAGAAGTAAAAATGGTAGGATGAGTAGATGGGTAAGTAGTAGAAAGGTTGCATAATTTTTATGATTGATTAGAAAAAAGCATGTGTATCATCTTTTTTCATCATAAAAGTTCCAAATTTGAATGGGCACTCAAGCATGTAGATGGATATCAAATTCAATTCATTAATTTCCCTCATTCATTTCATTTTTTACTTAACTAATTTCCCACAATAAAGATCAAAGTACTTGAAAACCCTAAGTCAAAGAGGCTCAGAGCATTTATCTGACTTTTGGAGGGACTGGACCCTCGACTCAGTGACTTATAGGCAATAAGTACTAAAACCCCCTCATAAACATTCATTTCCCCCTTCAAATAATTCATGTTTCCTAAAAATACTTTTGTCCTAAGGTTAAAATTACTTTTACCTAGGCAAGGTGTTCATTCCCCCACATGACTCATTTTCATATAAAAAAACCCATAAAAACACTATATCATAATCTTTTATGTTATTATCGAAAAAGCAATAAAACATGAAATATCAAATGCTTAGGGTATAGTGCCCCTTTCCGCTCACTTTCCTAATTACTAATTTATTTATTAAATCCCGACTAAAAACCCCTTTTCCTCGTATATATGTAACTCCCGCAGTATTAATTAAATCCTACCCTAGTTTAATTATATAAACTATAATATTACCCAAAACCCCGAAAATCCACTAACTAATCGACCTGCGATTAAGTTAGTTTAAAAACCCAATTAAACCCCACCGCTAATCACCCCGATACCTTAACCCCACCTTAAACCTTCATTAAAGCAAAAACCACCACGCTTAAACCTCCACTACCTTCTGTGCAACTCCACTGCCCGATCACCGCACGATCTCTCCCCTCCACATCTGACGGTCCTCATTCATTTCGGAAGGGCCCGACGTCCGAATGTTACCCACCTGAAAAGGGTTGTTTTCTGCTGGGCCCCCGAGGCTACGTGTCACTCGATGAGTGGAATCGGGTGGCCTCCCCCCAATACCGCCAAGCGCCCAAAAGCTGTGCGAAGGAAACCACTTACCGCCCGCCCGCTACACCAAAAAAAAAGCCACTGTTCACCCCGCTACGTGACAAACAACCACTATTCACCCATACCCGCCAATTTTGACTTTCCTGCATAAAGCCAAAAAGCCCCAAATCATTCGTTTTTATCATTTTTTTAACTGAAAACCTCCATGCACGCACCTGTGAACATCAAAGCTATCAACCCACGTACAATTGCACCCTGAAGATGCCACAAAGCTCCCAAATTGCCTTCCAGCCTACTTGAAGCTTTTTCAACCATTCACAATTTCCAGTCACCCAGTTCAAACCCAATTTTCTCCAATTCCAGGTATTTAAGCCATAAATCACTGAAAAACCCTATCAATTTCTGAACCAGTCACTGAGTTTTCTTAATTAAAATAAAAAAGAAGCTCTGGTAACTCAAACCCACCTGGAATTGAACCACCATTGCCCTAAAAAAACTGAAAATCACCTCCCCCATTCTCAAATCCACAAGAACTGAGAATGGCTACCCCAATTTCCATGGATGTGAGACCAATTTCCTCTCCTCACTTGGATTTAGACCACCTCCCCCTAGCTGATAAAGATTTCCAAATCAAGGACACCTTTGTCCATGAATCCCCTCTGAAATTATACTGCCGATACAGAGACCAATACCTGAACCATGCTGATAAAATTGGTCTTTGGGAGTCCAATTTACCCAAATACCAATTCCCTGAAGTTCATATTTTCCTAGAAATTGTCCATTACTGCCATGCAAACTATATCCCCAGCCAAAGAGCAGTGATGTCCCCAAACCAGACTGTACTTTTCACCATCACTGTTGAATCAATTAATGAAATGCTGCAACTTCAACCAAGGCAAAATCTAACCCCTATTTCAATTGGAGACCTATTAGACCGATTCCCCAAGCTTACCACTGCAAAACTTGCTGAAATGTTCCAAACCTTCATTGTAGAAGAAAAACATATTCCAAAAGATCCTCCTCCATATGTGTATACCATATTTTCCAAATTTGGCCAGGACATTGTAGCAATGATATCCAGTATCCTAGGTTATACCACCAGTGATTATATAGATAAAATCATCCTGGTTTTCATGTCCATCTTCACTCCAGGATCGCCTCTTGTTGTCATTTATGATTATGCCAAGTTTATAGCCGATAGGATGCATGACCAGTTTCTTAGGATGAGTAATGAGAGAGTCTTTAAGTATTCCTCTGTTTTGTACCACCTTTTTATATACTATCAAGTAGATAAGTTCCCCTTTACTCTCCAAAAGCTTGATACAAAGGGTCACCCTAGGTCAGTGATTTTCTGGACTCCATTGATCCATAAATATGACTCTCCCTATTCATATACAGACTTCATAGACCTATTTGTCCATCCCATTGTGACAATGCTACTAGGAAGCCCTCCTCCAAGAATCAGTTCAGATATAAGGAGGATCTTGCAACTCTCAAAACAACACAAAGTGGGGGATTGGTACTTGTACCAAAACCACACTGAGATTAGAATTTATGGTTGTGAGCTGGCCCCATATAAACTACCCAGATACCTTCCAATGAGGTTATTTTCTCTGGAGTATTACAGGTTGATAATCAACTCAGACGAGGTGCATTTTGTCAGAGCCAAAAAGAAGGCTCAGCGTAGGATCAGAGACCAGTTAGGCCCCTTTATTTGCAATAGTAGAGAAGCTGGAAGGGAGGTAGACCAAATTATTCAAAGACTAAATCTGAAACAGAGCTTCATGTGGAGATATGATCCCTTGGACTTCATCTGCAACAGAAGACAAAAAACAAGATGGCTCCCTACATTCACCACCGAATCCCTGAAATAGAAAAATATGCAAATCAATTGGAATGGGTGGAGAATACTTTAGTGGACAGGGATAGCACTAAAGTTGCTGTTGAAAACACTCTAATTGATCTAGAGAAACAACTTGATGAGGGTTCTTTCCTGTAGGTGCCAGGAGGATCTCAGGTCCAAGAAGAATCACAAGCCCAAGAAGAATCACAGGTACAGCAAGAATCAGAAGAACCAGAACAATCAGAAAAATCAGATAGACCAGAGGCCACCATGAGTAACCCCCCAGTCTTACAGACTCCTCTAAATGAGGAGAAAAGCCTCAAGAGAAACAAGGAAGGGGCTACCACCTCAGGAAGAGCAACATCACAGGCATATGCAGAGACAAGCCAGGCAAAGAGACAAAGAATAAATCCTGTTTCAGAACAGGAATATACAGAGGAGACAGCAGATGTTACAAGCACTGAAAGAGAAGGGAGCAAGCATGCCACTCCCTCTAGAGGCATCATAGAACCTTCCACATCACATACCCAGATACTGGAAAGACAACAGAGTGTGGAGGTATCCTCTTTCAGGATGCCAGCAGACAAGGACCAGGACATCAAAGAAAGGTACAAAGAGATAAAGGCCAGGAATGAGAGGCTGAAAGCCCAGACCTATGCACAATACTTGAAGATGACCCCTACCAATTAGACAAGGCTTCTGTCAACCTATGATGTAAAAGAGGGGAAGATGCAAATGAAATTCATCAAGCCCACTACTCAGCAGCCAAGAACAACAGCATATTTCAAAAATATAGACTTCGAAGTACTAGCAAAGGACATTCATCCTATTGACTAGATTGAATTGCACAAACAGACAAGGGAGATGATTTACTCCACCTTGACAGGGAAAGCCATCGCTGCCCACCAATTGCAAAACTCCCTGAATAATATATCAGCACAGTTCCAATTTGAGATGGCCTCTTCACACGCCAAAGATACCATAATCAAGTCCTTAGAGGACTTAGTCATTGAGTTGGGACATGATCCCAAAGATGTAAAGGCCACTGAAAAATTAATAAAGAAAAGGAATGATGATATAGCTGCTCTGAAGAAACAGCTCAAGATTCCCCAGTTGCATCACCCATAAACAGCAGAAGTCCTGGACACACAAAAAGGACATGAAGAGCTCATGGACTTGGTCCTAAAGCTAAATGACCAACTAAATAAGACAGAGAAGGAGTTGGACATTTTGATTCAGTCCAAAAAAATTGACATGGCAACAACTTCAACAACTGCCATTCTCACAGTGACAACAACAATTCCTTCTACATTGGCCGCATCATTGGCACCTACAGCTCCACCTGCCACAGCACTGCCAATCACAACTGAATCTATAGCAACAGCAGAGAAAACAACAGAGCTAGTGAAAGCCATGGAGGAGATGTCAATCCAGGAAACATAGCTCAAAAGACTAAAGGAGAAAGTGGCAAGCTTAGAAACTGACTGTAAGCTTGCCCAAATTCAGCAGAGAGAAGAAACACAAAAAGCCCTAAGGATGGGTGAGAAGATAAAATTCCTAGAGAAATATTTGACATTGCAGAAGCCACTAGGATAGACCAAACAGATGCTCTGGGCCAATATCATTGACTCTGTCAATGATATTTTGCCATCAATTCAAGTTATATTTGAGCAAACTGAATTGGTGAAAGTAGCCACTGAGGCTATCCAGAAAGTAAGGGAAGATTTAGGGAAGATAGAGGACTTAGTCATTGATTTGGGACATGATCCCAAAGATGTAAAGGCCACTGAAAAATTAATAAAGAAAAAGAATGATGATATAGATGCTCTGAAGAAACAGCTCAAGATTCCCCAGTTGCATCACCCACAAACAATAGAAGTACTGGACGCACAAAAAGGACATGAAGAGCTCATGAACTTGGTCCTAAAGCTAAATGACCAACTAAAAGAGACAGAGAAGGAGTTGGACATTTTGATTCAGTCCAAACAAAGTGACATGGCAACAACTTCCACAGCTGCCATTCCCACAATGAAAACAACAGTTACTTCAACATTGGCAGCATCATTGGCACCTACAGCTCCACCTGCCACAACACTGCCAATCACAACTGAATCTACAGCAGCAGGCACATCAACAGAGAAAACAACAGAGCTAGTGAAATCCATGGAGGAGATGTCAATCCAGGAAATAGAGCTCAAAAGGCTAAAGGAGAAAGTGGCAAGCTTAGAAACTGACTGTAAGCTTGCCCAAATTCAGCAGAGAGAAGAAACACAGAAAGCCCTAAGGATGGGTGAGAAGATCAAAGTCCTAGAGAAAGATTTGACATTACAAAAGCCACTAGGACAGACCAAAGAGATGCTCTAGGCCAATATCATTGACTTTGTCAATGATATTTGGCCATCAATTCAAGTTATATTTGAGCAAACTGAATTGGTGAAAGTAGCCACTAAGCTATCCAGAAAGTAAGGGAAGATTTAGGAGACCAACCTGAGGATGCAAATCGACTCATCCACTTCTTGAACAGTAAGAACATACATGAGATTAATGAGCTTGGTATAGAGGATTGGACCGAAGCCATCCTAGAGGTTAAAAAGGTTCTTTCCAAAAGAAACCTTATGCTTAATTTAGAAGAAAAATGCCACAACATGCAGGTGGCCATTGACAAGTTCATGGCCAAATTTCAAATTTTGAGGGACAAAGGCCTTCCCAGTCCTATGGTTATCCATGATAAACTCATGACTCAATTGGACTACATTGACAGACTTAGGACACTGGCTAACGAGCAAGCTAGTACTTCAGGTATAAAAGCCCTGCCAACTAGAAAAGTATTGTATGATACTTTGGAAAATCTATTTTTCCTAGAACATGAGGTGAAACATCTGTTTGTCACCAAGACCAATTTTGCTAAATACACAGAGGCATATGAAATTTACAAAAGAATGCTGAAAGTAAAGTTACCTGAGGATGAATGGTGGGAAAAAATGATAGATTTACTTTGAAAAGTTTTACAACAGAAAATTACCACAGTAAATCTGAAGACAGCCAGGTGAAATAGGTAAAAGACAGATCAGCAGGGTCAAAGAGTAACAGGGTCAAAGAGTATCAGTGAAAGATCAAAGTGAAGATGATTCCATCGTACAAATCTCAGCCAACTTAGTGGGCTCAAACTCAACTACAACAGCCAACACTACCACAATAAAAGGGACAGCATGATGCAGTTTTCCATCTGTCCCTACCTTCATGCTTGAAGATATTTTGATTCCCTAGATTAAATCTCATATTGTTATGAGATATTTTGTAAATATTTTTTGTATAAATACTTCATATTTCGAAGTATTTAGGGTGGATTCCAAGACATTTCTATAGAATTTCTCTCTCAATTCTAAGTTCTATTGTATCAATGACTGGATTGGCTTGCTGGATCAAGGAATAAAGCTCAGATATTTTACAGGATTCTTGTGTAAAGCAATATACAAATAAGTATTCTCTTTTGTTTACTGTTATTTCTCTTATGTGTCTCCATAATCTTGTTTGTTTATCTAAAATCTAAATGTATAACATGGAATGATATTTCAGAAATTGCTTGAATGCACTCTGTCTTGATTGTTTACATTTTAAATGTTTTCTACTAAACTATCTTAGTTAGGGAATTCTTAATTTCTCCCTTGCTTTCGTAGTTTCTCCCCCTGGTCTATAACAAAGGATTCTTAATTGCCCTTTGTTCATGATCACCTACTTTCTTTCATTCTGATCCCAGTCTAAGGATTCTTCATTGCCCTTTCACCCTAGTTAGAACCATCTCATCCATTAGACCTGAAGATTTGCCTTTTGCTTTGCTAGCCTGCCCTGTGAACATTCCCTTTAATGATTTGGTCTAGTTATGCTATCCTTTGATTGACTCCATAGCCCAATGGCTTGATGACTTAGCTCTATCCATCTATTCCAAGAATTCCACCACCCAACCTTCAATCTAAAATCAAAATCCTCATGAACACTAAGAACTAGCCTAAAATCCCATAAAACAAAGCTAAATTATAAAGAGAGAGCCCTCTCTGGACTTAGGTTGGCTAGAGCCTAAGCCTAAAATATTGGTTTTTGGTTACCTCGGATGATTCCTTCTTTTTATAACTTCTATGGAAAACTTCTAAGTGATAACACCTCCCATTCCCTCTATGCCAGGAAACACTATGTAATATTTCCAGAAATTCCACCAAAAAATGCACTCATAATCCTGCAGAAGGACATAAAACTGAGTTACCAATATTTAACCCTCACTCATAGCCAAAGCCCACCTGCAATTCTAATGGAATTCTCACAATGATTCTGGCATAAAGGGTATTAGCCCTAACCTCAAATCCATTAACCACAAACAATTGTAATCATTATACAGTTGAACCCTTATCCCTCTCACCAAGGCTTTCTTTAATGTCACATAGGACCAGCGTTCACCCTTTGATGAATCAATTAATCCCACATGTAGGATCCATTTCCACCAAAATATATCTCTTTAGAGAATGAATCAAATAGACGTGCATAATATTAGAAGGTGAGGTTGTTTAAGCCCTGTCCTCCACATTTCCCTCATGATATGATAATTGTTATGGGAAGGGTTTCCTGTCTTAACGCTTTTCTACTTCATGTGAGTGGGCACATGGAGCTTAAGTCTCTTAACCCCTCCTTTACACACAAAACAACTCCTTGTATTTGAACCCTTTAATTAGCCTTTTAGTTTGCTTCAACATTTAGACTTTAACATATTTTGGCAAAGATTTAGGTTTGTAATTAGGGGGAGTTTGAAGGAGGGTTTAGATAACCGTCGTTGAGTTTTTTATCGATGTCACCTTTCAAACACCTTTGTCTTTTAGTACATCGACCTTTTAGTTTGCTTCAACATTTAGACTTTAACATATTTTGGCAAGCTTTAGGTTTGTAAGTAGGGGAGTTTGAAGGAGGGATTAGATAACCACCATTGAGTTGTTGATCACTGTCACCTTTCAAACACCTATATTTTAGTACATCAAGTCCTTGATGGACTTTAAGAGCTTCTGCTTCATTGGAATATGCTGACAATAATTGCAGTTGTGCTTAGATACATGTCCATATCTCAACAGTTAGAGAAAATCTCTAACATTTATGATTTTACCTGCTATCTAATAGAGATATCCATATGTCCTGTAGCACATTGCTCAATAATTCAATCTTTTTGATATATATATATGTTTGTTGGAGTTGAATTCAAAGGGAAAATGTGGAGACAAGTAGTGTAGAAGACTATCTATTGCCTGCTTTGCTAGGTTGTTGCATTCATCAATTATGTGCTAAGTCTCTTTCTGGAGCTAATTTTAGGAGTAATTTGTAGAGTATATGGTGTTTTTTATCAGATATTTTGTATAATGGAGAATATATTTCATGAAAAGAGGGGTAGGAAAATATTAGGATTTGAATTGAAAAGGAAAATGTGAAGACAGAGTGGCATAGAAGACTATTTATTTCCCACCTTTCTATGTTGGTGCATTAAAAAATTATGTGCCACAATTTGTGGGAGATTTCAACTCTTTTGTATTTGTTAGAGAAGGGAAAAATTCTATTAGAATAGGGAACCAAGTTGGAATAGTGTGCTTCAACCTTCAAATGTTAGGGTAATACCTAGCAAGTGAATCGTTGTTGGATCCAAGTGGCACATATGAATTTGGACTGCAGTGAAAGACAGTAAAGGTGAGGTTGTGTAGCTCCTCACAAGATCATCCTTACATATTGTCAGGCATCATGTCATGGGACAAAACTTATACTTGCAGGTCACCACTCTAAGGAAAACTAAGTTTTTTTATCTCAACCACATAGTGGATTTTCAAATAAAACTATTATGGGTATGGAAAAATCATTTAAAACTTTGTTTTACTTTTGTGTCTTTTGTGTTTGTATGTCCATGGATGTGAATGCACTTTCCAGGCTATTTATCCAAAAGGTCAGTTGAAAATATGAAACTACAACTTGTTTTCACCCATGGAGTGAGAGCCTCTACATCTTATCATAAGTTTTTTTCTTTTTAGGTATATTTTTTTCCACGTCTTGATTGCATTGCTGACTGTGATTCAATCATCTAACCAAATTTCCTGCAGAAAGCTTTTAAGATTTTTGACCAAGATCAACTATAGATTGGGGAAAATTTGAGTTGGGTTCTTAAGGCATGTTTTTCCTATTTTTGCAAGAGTTCACAATGTAAACTAATTGTTAATAATCATGTTTCACTATTGATGTGACATTGGGGTGTTGTTCTAGTGCCAAACGTTTCATTATTGATGTCATCTAGGGGTGTTATTCTGATGCTAATTAATTGTAGCATTTCAAGAAGTTGATATTGTCTGATTTATTTGGAACTTGGTATAAACAACTTAATATTTGTTTTCACAAGTAAGTAAAGGGTCGATTTTAAATCAAGTCTATGTTCAATTGATAGAAGACATATGGTTTGTAATGAGCCACATATAAGTGGCCAAATACGTGGTTTATGAAAGGCCTGATCTTTCAAAAACATGGATTGAATTGTTCGCTTTTATGCAAGGTATGAATTTGTAGAGGAGAGTAACAAGTATTCACGGGAGGAGAAAATTGAACATTGGCTTCCTTCATTTATCTTAGAATTTCAAATGGCTCGCTTATATTCACTTTATGTGACTGGGGCAACTTCACTAGATAATGTAGAATGGGTAAAAAGTAAGATGTTGGTATCAGAACAAGATGATTTTGATGATGATAGAAATGTAGATAGGCATGCTATAAGTGGTCGGTCAGTTGAGGAAGGTTCAGTGATTAGAATGACTGGAAGAAGTAGTGCATTGGATACTAAAATAAAAGAAGCTTGCCCTGAATCTATGAATGTTCTCTAGATAAGCGGTGGATTTCTAGTTACCTATGCCTTAAGTTGGCTTATTTTTGAATGCATAAATTTTGGATAACTCGCTTGGAGTACATATAACAAAAAACAAACAAAAACCAAAGCCTACATCTTCAGAGTCTTATGATAGTTCTTTGATAAGAAAGTCAGTGCATTGGAAGGGCAAAGGTGGAGGAGGTTTAAACAAAATTATACATTCATTGACTTTAGTTGATCTTGCTCCAAGAACTGATACAGACACAAATGTGGGGAGAGGAGGCCCAATGTTCATAGAACTTTTGTGTTACATGTGTCAAATTGTGTCATATTATGAGCCTGAGTCTGAAGGATAGAACATGAATAACCCTACTAATGGAAAGATATAATTCTCATTATGTTAGTGAGATAGAAAGTTGTATGACTGGTAATGAAAATCTAAGAGAGCCATGGACCTGGTTAGATGTGTCCATGGTTAGATGTAGAAGTACAAAGTTCAACTGTACTAAGATTAGATGAACAGCCCATGATCAATTATGATGTTAGCCAATAAGATATATCATTCCACATTCCTTTACATCGAATGCTTTCTTTATTTTTACATAAAGCCATGGAGCTGTACACAACTGAACATGATTGATCAGAGCTAAAAGACAAGAATTTGGTAGCAACTTGCTCTGGAAGATGTCATGATCTTTTCAGGAAACTATTGAGGGAATGCCACCCCTGTGGATTTTCTGCATTTGCAATGGAGCACCCATTGCAATTGTAGGTGTTTTGTGCATAGGTGCATTCATGTGGCAATAAAATGGTCACTCGTTATTTTTTAATACTACCATTACATGTTTTAGTGAGTCAAGGGGTTTTCTTTTCATCTACTGAGATATATTCTTCACATCATAAATTTTGACATTTAAGGTTGCAAAGAGATGTTATGAGTCATCTTTAAAAAATTTACAAATTATATTTTCCATTTATTTGCAAGTGTGATGATAGCTGCAAGCTTCATTTGTTTCTCTTACAGTGTTGTCGTTTAATGACTCCACCAGAACGATTTGTTCTCAAAATTTTAGAACGGTTTGGTTTGGTGGTGGGTGTTGTGATTGTGAAGATGAAACAACACGGAAATCAGAAGGGATTTTCTCCATGCATAGAGGTCAAGGCCACGTGTAGCCCCTACCACAGAAATATGCAAAGATTGCATAGCCTATATTAGGGGCCCTTATAATTGAATGGAAAGAGTGGTTACTTCCTGCAGAAAGAGTTGCTAAAGGTAAGCCGAAGAAGTGGGATGCACAAAAAGTAGAGAAAAAGGTTGCCAACATGACAACTTCTGTAACTGTAGAAATGCTTCTTATTTTTTGTGAGTGTAGCAAGATTCTACTAAATTTTATTACAACATTGATGTGTTCTTGTCAATATGTCTTGTTGGATATTCTACTAAGTATTGAACATATTTTGCAAAAGAAAGAAGCAGCGAAGCTTTGCGGGTTTCTTTTCAAGTTATGGAGAGTGTGAAATTTGAAGTATGAATTTGCAAAGGCTTTTATTAGACTATATACGATGCTTATGTATGAGGCCATACTAGAGAGTACTAATTAGTATAGGGATTATCCCATGTTAAGCGATTTTTCTGTGCATATTTTCACTTTGCCAATTCTAATACAAAGGCTTGTAACGAAAGTAAATCTTCTGGACATGTTACTTGGTAATTTGAAACAACTTTTCATCTCTTGCACTAGAGATCGTGGTGATGTGATCTTTGCATATCTAATGTTATTTTCACTTGCTCCTTAGTTTAGCCTTTCTTGTGCCTTGAGTAGTTAACTAGTTAACTTTTTCAAGTGTAGTTCAAGGAAATGAAGGGGATATTGAGCTTACTGTAGTAGTGGAGCATTGTTTTAACTTTCTGGGTGCATGTGTCTTGGAAAGAGGCCTTATTATTGGGTTACGGGTATGTTAATGATACATCCTTGGCATAAAATTCTCTCAGAACATTACCTTGCCAACGTTTTTAAACGTAATAATGTAAGAGTCGTGTGGTGCACAAACTCGTTTGAAATAGTGTTAATGAGAAAATGGTGTAGTTGAGAACATTGATCTAGATTTAAACAAGAACGCAATAAAGTACAGAGATAACCATAAATACAGAGATGCAGTAGAAATAATACTTCATTTCATTAACATAAAATACTGAAATATGGTTACAAACAGGAATGGAAATAAAATAGCTCGGGCAATGGTAGCGTATCTTTGAGAAGAGATGTGGTGGTTACATGCCTTTGAACTACATTACAATGAGGCTCAAGGGCCTTTTTATTATTGAACAATAAGGACAAACCCTAAACAACCAAAACCCTAACCCAAGGAGATGTAACACCAAGAGTTTATGGGCCCCATTGGGGTTAGTTGGACATCCAACTTCCTAGGGTCGCAACTTGGTCATATTATCTCTATTTGACGTGCATGATACCCCATTGGAAAGATCTCTCAGAGGAGTACGAAATACAAGATCATTTGTGGAAAACTATCACTAGTATCACTTTGCCAAAAAAACGTCATTTAGGGCCTCAAAATCGCTCCAGAAGTTTAGGACCCAAAAAACTGCTAAAAATAGTAAACTATGCTACAATTAAGGAAACTGAAAAACTGAAAGAAACAATTGTGGTGGTCCAAGTGGATTTGGTGGGTGGCCACCAATATCCACCTCGATCATTCCTCCCCCGTTAGGAAGAAATGGTCCCCATTGCATTGAGTGCCTCCATGAGATGGGGAAACTTCTGCTGAACTTGGTCCCTGATGAGCTATTCTACAATCTATGATGTGTCTAGTAATGGTGGGAAGCATGGTCGAGGGTGGTCCACATTGAACACTCGGTGCAAGCCAAGGAATGGGGGAATGTTGTGCTCCAAAGAATTATTTCCCACATCTTTTTTAATGGTGTAAGGACCATATCTGAGTGGCCTGAGCTTCCGATGGGCTCTGGTAAGGAATTCTTTATGCAATTGCAACCAAACTTTGTCGCCCACCTGAAACTTGTGTGACACGTGATGTTGATCATGTCACTACTTGTACTTGGCATTTTCTAGAAAGGAACGACGATATATCGGCCCATTGGGTAGAGGTGCTCCGAGAGATAGATTGAACGAATGCTTGACCTGACAGTGTAACATTACCCCTATCGGTAAGGAGAATATGTCCATGTATCCTTTCATGACTGTATCCGCCTGATTCTGCTGCGTGGAGGAACCCTCCCCGAGGGACATGGATGTGGCTACGATCTTCCCCTTACTTTGAGAGAGGACCACAAAGAAATTAAATTTCCTAGTCTAGGAGATGATCTTACTGCATTTCTTAGCAGAGATCAAAGAGGTGGCGGTAGGTGGGGCTACCTCCGGTATCCTATATAATGAATTACCCAAAGAAATAATAACAACATGAGGCCTTGAATCATACACAGCATGTCACTTCCACAAGTATGGTTGGCCTAATAATAAATCACAAACATCAAGAGGTGCAACATCACACAATACCTCATATGTGAAGGGCTTGATGCTATAGTGAAGGCGACACTTTTGGCGGACTCGGAGATCTTGTCCTCGGTGAAGCCACTCGATACTGTACGACTGCGGGTGTGGTGCAATCGATAGGATCAAACGCTTCACAACCTCTACTGAAATGAGGTTCTTTTGGCTTCCACTGTCGACAATGAATTGCAGCAGCGAACCCTTCACCCACATTTGTGAGTGGAAAAGATGCTCCCCCTCCTCTGGATCTTCGGGCTCATTCTTCTGGATATTAGCGGTGGAAACAGTGGCACTAGGCTCCGCATCAATGATCTACTTCCCTTTGTCATTCCTCTTGTCGGGTTCTGACTCAGGGTCAGAACATGCATCTGATTCTGAAGCCTTCAACTCGGCCACCAACGACTACTTGGTCTGACACTCACTTGTGTTGTGAGTGGGGCTCTTATGGAACTCACACCACTTTCCTGTGTCCTTCTTTGACTTTGTGGTGTTGTTCTTTTCTTGCAGCTTCGACGGGTTGTCTTGGGTCACCCTGCCTTGGCTTTGTCCTTTGTTCTTCGGATTCCCGAATCCATAGTCTCGCTTCTTCTGTTTAAAATTCTGCTCGATCTTGACGGCGTATCGATACGCCATATGGAGCGAAGAGATGTCCATGAACTCCATCTCGTCTTGGATGTATCTATGTAGGTAGCCGCGGTACTTAAGTACCAAATGTTTCTTAGAATCCTTGATGCCCAACTTCGTGCGCATGGTATGAAAAACATTGGTAAACTCTGGCACATCTTGGTCCCTTCGCTGCCGCAATGTGGTCCACTTTGTGTATTTGTCCTCATAGCTCCTGACAGGGTAGTATTGCTCCTTAATGGCGTCCCGGAATGAATTCCAAGTGGGAGCGGCTGAAAACAATGACTTTGTACTTTCATCCTCTTTCTCGGAGAAGGTTTCCCACCAGTCCTTGACGTGGGGGGCTACTTTGAGAAGAGCGAAAGTAATCTTTTCCCAGCTGGAAAAATCATGAACAAAAAAACACCCTTCTAGCCGATTTAACCATTTATCTATGGCATTTGCATCTATCTAACCCTCGAATATGGGGATTTCAAAGTTAACTTGTACCTTAAAGGGTGTGGCGTTTCCATAGTAGCTATTAGACGCGTCACCCCTGGGTAGCCGCTAAAGGATCTGGGAAAAGTTGTCCATCATCACGTTCCTTCGTCACTTGAGGGCTTCTTCTAGCAAGATTTTGATAGGATCTCTTACCCCCTCATCTTTCTTTTCATCCACCATGGGAAGCTGTCGAGATTTGCGAGGCTAGTCTTGCAAAGGTTCGACCATTTCAAGCCCTAACTCCTTATATCCCGACCTCGTTGGGGACATGCAAAGAAAAATAGAGAAAGAGCACACCGCTCTAATACCACTGATCTGGATTTAAACATGAACACAATAAATTATAGAGATAACCATAAATACAGAGATGCAACAGAAATAATACCTCATTTCATTCATATAAAATACTGAAATATGCTTACAAACAGAAATGGAAATAAACTAGCTCGGGTGATGGTAGCTTGTCTTTGAGAAGATATGTGGTGGCTACATGCCTCTGAATTGCATTACAATGAGGCTCAAGGGCCTTTTTATTATTGAACAATAAGAGCAAACCCTAAACAAGCAAAACCCTAACCCGAGGAGATGTAACACCAAGCGTTTATGGGCCCCGTTGGGGTTTGTTGGACAACCAACTTCCCAGGGTTGCGACTTGGTCATATTATCTTCGTTTGACGCGCATGATACCCCATTGGAAAGATCTCTCTGAGAACTACGACGTAAAATACAATTTTAGAAAGAAAATTGTTTGTATCACTTCGCCAAAAAAACGTCGTTTAGGGCCTCAAAACGGCTCCGGAAGTTCAGGACCCGAAAAACTGCTAAAAATAGTAAACTGTGCTACAATTAAGGAAACTGAAAAAATGAAAGAAACGATGGTGGTGGTCCAAGTGGATTTTGCTGGTGGCCACCAATATCCACCTGGATCAAACATGGGGTGTACTTTTTAGTTTCCATGTTAGGATTAGGTTTTTTAAATTCTTATAATTATTTTGAATTTTCCATTTGAAAAATTTGGCCCTCAATTTCAAACATTAACATAAAGACATCTATGGACAATATCATGCCACTTCCCTGATATTGCTATTGCACAATTCTCCACATCCTTCAAACATTAACATAAAGACATATATGGACAATATCATGCCACTTCCCTAATATTGCTATTGCACAATTCTCCACATCCTTTGGACGTCCACTTGGCACTGCTTTATAAGTTCTTAATCACATTTATTAGCTTGTTCTATTCCTTTTGTGGAGATATATTATCGTGTAGACTATTTGTACAAATTAGATGTGGAGTAGGAGTTTCATTTGGTTCATATGCTTCTATTTGTTGTTTTCCTTCTTTGAAGTTTATCCAATATCCTTGTCTTCTAACCCATCTTTGAATTTGATCCAAAGATCCTTGTCTTCTAACCCTTCTTTGAAGTTGATCCAAATATTTTTGTCTTCTATCTTTTAGAGGGGCTCTTTTCTACGGTGCTAACTTCCTTGTCCCACCAAAAATATAGCTAACATAGGTCCACTTGCAGTGTATGATGTTGGTACCTTGCTACTGTTGTTTTGCACAATCATCTACATTCTCTGTTATGGACGGGGCACTCCTTTCAAATCATTCTTATACATTGTTTTCATCTAGTTCTCTTAGAGTAGCTCCTCACAAGATCATCCTTACATATTGTTAGGCATCATGTCATGGGACAAGAATTATACATGCAGGTCACCACTCTAAGGTAGACTAACTTTTTTATCTCAACCACATAGTGGCTTTTCAAATAAAATTATTATGGGTATGGAAAATTCATTTAAAACTTTGTTTTTCTTTTGTGTGTTTTTTACCATGGATGTGAATGCACCTTCCAAACTATTTATCTAAAAGGTCAGTTGGAAATATGAAAATACATCTTGTTTTTGCCTGTGGAGTGAGAGCCTCTACATCTTATCACAAGTGATTTTTAGGTATATTTTTGTCCATGTCTTGATTGTATTGTTGGCTTTGATTCAATCATCTAACCAAATTTCCTACATAAAGCTTTTAAGCTTTTTGACCAAAATCAACCGTAGATTAGGGAAATTTTGAGTTGGGTTCTTAAGGCATGTTTTTCCCTATTTTTGCAAGAGTTCACAATGTAAACTTATTATTAACAAGCATGTTTCACTATTGATGTGACATTGGGGTGTTGTTCTGGTGCCAAATGTTTCATTATTGATGTCATCTAGGGGTGTTATTCTGATGCTAATTACTTGTAGCATTTCAAGAAATTGATACTGTCTGATTTATTTGGAACTTGGTATAAACAACTTAATACTTGTTTTCACAGGTAAGTAAAGGGCCAATTTCAAATCAAGTCTGTGTTCGATTGATAGAAGACATATGGTTTGTAATGAGCCACATATAAGAGGCCAAATACATGGCTTATGAAAGGCCTGATCATTCAAAAACATGGATCGAATTCTTGGCTTTTATGCAAGGTATGAATCCGTAGAGGAGAGTAACAAGTATTCACGGGAGGAGGAAATTGAACATTGGCTTCCTTCATTTATCTCAGAATTTCAAATGGCTCGCATATATTCACTTTATGTCACTGGGGTAGGTTCACTAGATAATGTAGAATGGGTAAAAAATAAGATGTTGGTATCAGAACAAGATGATTTTGATGATGATAGAAATGTAGATAGGCATGCTATAATTGGTCAGTCAGCTTAGGAAGGTTCAGTGATTAGAATGACTGGAAGAAGCAGTGCATTGGATACTAAAATAAAAGAATCTTTCCCTGAATCTATGAATGTTTCCCAGATAAGTGGTGGATTTCCAGTTGCATATGCCTTAAGCTAGCTTATTTTTTATTGCATAAAAGTTTTGGATAACTCACTTGGAGTACATATAACAAAAAACAAACAAAAACCAAAGCCTACATCTTCAGAGTCTTCTGATAGTTCTTTGATACAAAAGCCAGTACATTGGAAGGGCAGAGGTGGAGGTTTAAACAAAACTATACATTCACTAACTTCAGTTGAGCCTGCTCCAAGAACTGATATAGACACAAATGTTGGAAGAGGAGGCCCAATGTTCAAAGAACTTTTGGGTCACATGTGTCGGATTGTGTCATATTATGAGCCTGAGTCTGATGAGGATAGAACAAGAAGAACATTACTAATGGCAAGAGATAATTCTCATGTTGTTAGTGAGATAGAAAGTTGTATGGCTGATAATGAAGATCTAGGAGAGCCATGGACCTAGTTAGATGTAGAAGTACAAAGTTCAGGTGTACTTAGATTAGATGAATGGCTCATGATCAATTATGATGTTAGTCAACAAGATATATCATTCCACATTCCTTTGCATCGAATGCTTTCTTTATCTTTGCATAAAACCATGGAGCTATACATAGCTGAACTTGATCGATCAGAGCTAAACGACAAGAATTTGGTAGCAGCTTGCTCTAGAAGATGTCATGATTTTTTTCTAGAAACTATTGAGGGAATGCCACCCCTGTGGCTTTTCTGCATTTGTAATGGAGCACCCATTGCAACTGCAGGTGTTTTGTGCACAGGTGCATTCAGGTACGTGGCAACAAAATGGTCACTCATTCTTTTTTAATACTACCATTACATTTGTTGGTGAGTCAAAGGGTTTTCTTTTTCATTTACGGAGATATATTCTTCACATGGTAAATTTTGACATTTAAGGTTGCAAAGAGTTGTTATGAGCCATGTTTAACAAATTTACAAATTCTATTTGGCATTTATTTGCAGGTGTGATGACAACTGCGAGCTTGATTTGTTTCTCTTACAGTGTTGTGTTGTAATGGCTCCACCAAAACAATTTTCTCTCACAATTTTAGAAGGGTTTGGTTGATCTCATTATCTTTCACTTCATCTAGTACGACGCAATGAGTATGTATTAAAATTTCTTATGGTCTTATTATCGTAGGGAATAATATGTATATTTGTTATAGTTTTATCTCAGTATTAGGCTAAAATTTATAATAGGAATTATTTGTTTCCTTCACTAGTTTTGTCATAACATTGTGCCGATACAAATTTGTATTCCTGAATAACATCTTGCTGATGAGTCCTACAAGGTGATTGAACATTAGGGTTTAAATTATTTGAAAATAATAATTATTATATAGTTACACTCCTATCTTCGTTCATGTGCTCTTGGTGGATGGGTGAGAATGTATATGACTGATGCAGGTGGCAGAGATACAATGGCATGTTGTCAGCTAGTGGTGGTTTTCAGGAGTTGCATTGTTAGCTGTGAAGAATGAGAAAAAAAAAATTATCCTATAGAATCACCCACTGCGATGGGTAATAGTCTGCAAAATGCACTTTATTTTATCTGTCTCTCTCGTTGCAGCTAGTTCTGTGTAACTACTGAAATGACTCATGGTAGTTTTCCTTCTTTCCTCTATAACTACTTTGTGCCTAGTTACTCAACTTCTTAACTATCTAGTATGTTTGTTCACAGTCTTGGTCTTCTCCTTGAGTAGTTTTTTCCTTCTGTTGGTGAGGTCTGCTACCAGTCCTTTTGAACTTTGCCACTTATACAACTCCTACATGGACCATCCATGTAGCTTTTGTTGATTGTTACTTGACTCTGGTGTGGGAAGGTTACAAGAAATGGGATTGGAAAAAGGATGGGGAGACAATGCAGAGCATGTTTTGGATATGATTCATTTGTTGTTCGAGATCCTTTAGGCACCTGAGCCATCGACTTTGGAAATGTTTCTAGTAGGGATTCTTATGGTTTTTAATGTTGTGATTCTTTCACCTCATGGTTATTTTGGGCAAGAAAATGTTTTAGGAATGCTAGACAAGACACTGGTGGATAGGTAAACAATTTTTTTATAATTGCAATGTTCATTCCATGATATCCTCTCTTTATTATTTGATTGTATTTTGAACGTTTCTTTTGATTTTGGTTTGTCTTTTAACTATGAAATTGAAAATACTTGGTATCATGTCCATTTAAAAAAAATCCAAAGCTTGAAGATGAGTTTAGTATTACACGATATTAATTGAAATCCTTTTAGTTGTTTTGTGTTAAAATCATGACTATTAAAAAAGTTTACTTTCATGTTGTTATTTGAGCAGCCATAGGTTGTCTATATACTTGACCAAGTTCATGCGTTAGAGAATGAAATGTTGTTGCGAATAAAACAACAAGGATTAGACATCACACTTAAGATTATTTGTTTTAACAAGTTATCTACAACCTGAGCTTTTTAGCATGTAACTTAGTTGGCATGTTTGTGCCTAAGTTTTCTCTGAAGGTTGAATACTAAGTTACTAAGGTGTTCTTTTCTATGGTGACGTTTTATTTGTTTTGTTTATACAGGTCATTTGGCCACATAGTGGCCACTATTTCCCAACTGAAGAAAACTTGTTCGAGTTTCTTTCTTTATGGGGGGAAATGGCATTGACATTGTTGATGTTGAGGTATATGTTGTATAAATATTTTATAGTCTACTTTAGTTTATATTCAAGTATTCATCATCTTTCATTTCTTATACTCTGCATTGTATCTTGTTTCGTTTTCAGGAGAGGAACTCAGTATTGATGGTAAGAAGCACGAATTGAAGAAAGAGGAGAACAATTACACTGGAGAGACAAATGCAAAAAGAGAGAGAGAAGAGAACCGGTCTAGTGATACCCTTAGAGCCAATATCTTGCATAAGACACACACATAGAGATTGATGGTCAAGTCTTAGAGTTGGTGAATTCACTTGCAATGCCTTGGAAAGACAGTGATAATGTTTTGAAGTGATAAAACATTATTTCATGAGTAAATTGTAGTCCAACCAATATTAAGTTGGAAACTCATATTGTAATAATTGAAATTTTATATAATAAAATTTATGTGGTTGAAATTATTTATATTTGCACTTGATATTATTTAGTATTGTAATTAATATATGTAACTTTGTGTTTTCATATTAGATGAACATGCACATTGTATGACATTTTTTTAATTTAGTCGCAAAATCATACTCATTAATTTATGTTGATTAATAATGAACACAAAATCAATCTAAAACTACTAAATTAGTAGTTTATATTGATTAATGATGAACATAAATAAAATGAATATATGACTAAATTAGTCGTTTATAATGATTATTAATGAAATTAAATGAAATGAATAGAAACTATTAAATTAGTCGTTTATATAATGAATATGAAATTACCAAAAAAAGATAAATGACCACTACAAATGATAAATTTCTGATTACAAATTACAACTAAATTTTGCATATATATGACTATTAGTAACTAATTTACAATATCTTATAACAAGACTGAAATTTAGTCATATTTCTTTGGTCATTAATTGATTTTAAACGATGACTAACATTTGCACATATATGACTATTAGTAGCTAATTTATAGTATCTTATAACACGACCAACATTTTGGTCATATTTCTTTGGTCATTAATTGGTTTTCTCGGGTAATCATATAGTAATATATTTTGTTGTATATTTGGTCATTAATTGCGGCAATTAATGACTAAATTAATAACCAAATTTATGACTAAATATACTGCTAGATGATAAAATTGAGACAACAAATTAATGACTAAGCTAAAAACGATTAAAAGTTGGTCGCGTTATAAGACATTGTAAATTAGCTACTATTGGTCACCAACTGAAAAATGGTCATTTATATGCAAATTTTAGTCATTTTTTTAGTAACTAATTAGCCATTTTGTACTAGTGGAGTGACTCTTGTGTTTCACCTCCCGATGACTCTTCATTTTCCATTATTTACTATTTACATTATTTACAAGTTTTCAACCAATCCCCATGATTAGGTGTCAACAAACCCTAAGATAAATATTATAAATCAAGGTATATAAAATGTAAGCTTTATCTACGCACTTTTTATCTTTTCATAAAATAAAAGGAAAATGAGTGTCTGCAAATACCTTATCTGCATGCTTGATCATTTTTCGAGAAACACAAAAGAAAAGGTTAGAGTCCTCTTTTTTTTAGGAATGTAAATAACCACTCGAAATTAAAATTAAAGAAGATGCCACATAAAATAATGTCCATTTAATGTTCGGTAATAGTGGTTGTATATAACGGATGATGTTTTTCTAAATATAATGTGATTGTATTGTTATAAATGCAAAAACTAAATGGGTTACCAACATGAGTCAAGCAGATCTTGACATGGTTTTTACTATCATCCTCTCGCGTCTAATGCATGGAAATGAGTGGTTATTTTTACCTTTACATATTCCCTTTTCGGTAGCCACTACGGTGATAAAATGGCCTTATATATTCCCTAAGCATTGTAGTGTCATGGAAATGAGTGGTTATCTTTACCTTTATATATTCCATTTCTAGTAGCCAATATGATGCTAAAATTTCCTTAGGGAATCACTTACTTGGGTTTCATATTAAAACCAATGGGATATAGAAATAAGGATTGGGAATGGTTGGTAGTAAAGATTAAGCAAAAGTTCGATTGCTGGAAACACAAATATATGTCTATGGGCGGAAGGTTGATTATGCTCAAATTGTTTATAAAGAACTTGTCAATTTATTGGATGCATCTTTTTCTGTTGCCTTGTGAAATTATTAAAAGGATCTAGTCTATAATGGGGTGCTTCATTTGGACAGGGGCCCATGATGGGGAGATGAAAGGTAAAATTCACCTAGCGCGATGGTCGCTTATTGCTAGACCTGTTGAAGATGGTGGTTGGGGGATTTTAGACCGTGGTCTTTTCAATAAGGCACTCATCATTAAAAATTTACGGAGAGTCATGGATGGAACAAGATTATGGTTGGGCATCATTAAGGATAAATACATGACTCGTCAATCCTTCTCGACATGGATTGCAAATGGGGAGGAAAATATCCCAGATCTCTTACATTTGGAAAAGCATGTTTCGGGTATTGGATTTCCTCATGTGCCATGTTCGGTGGACTATGGGAGATGGCTCCAGGATTAAGATCAGCCTTGATGCTATCAACGGTATAAAAGGTAACCACTCATTACCTATCCAAATTATAAATCATATTCATTTGAAGGGGATATTTTATCTGTTGAAGTTTCTAAGTCTACCAGTTAGAAACCCTCCATGCACTTTACTGATTTATTCCTACCTACTTGTTCTGTTACTTAACAAGTTATTTACAATGTAAATACTGAAAATAAACACTAGTGCATGCTCAACATATTACAGATCATCAACTGAAGGAAACATATACAAGCACACAAAATGACACCATTATTTTTTACCAATGTCCCTGGAAAAACCCAATGCGGGAAAACTAGTGCAACTATCTGAGGGTTTTCTTATTAAGAAATTTCAGAGTACAATCTGGGTGCCAAATCCAGCTTACCCAACAAATAATTCCCTTGGCAATAGTACCTCTCAGTATGAGACAAATTTCCTGGCTGAAACCCTGGGTAAACCCTCCAGCAGTTCCTCAGCTCCAATCTGCCCCAGAAACCCCAGTGTCTGCCTTTTTGGACTGCGTCATCCTCTCTCTACCCAGCGTTGGCCCTACGTCACCCTGAATGGGCCTGTGTCAGCCTCAGGAGGGCTTGCATCAACCTTCTAGCCCTCTACATTTGCTACGCTAGCCTCTCTGAAGCACTGTGCAGCTCCTGGCTGCCTCTGCGTGAGCCGTAGCTGCTACTGCGTCACTCTCTCTAGCTCCTATACTGATCTCCCAGCACTATCTTTGCCTCTCTGTCTCTCTGTACTCACTACCCCTCAACAGCAACTCTGGTCACTGATTCTATCTCTCTTAGCAAATCCCGCTCTAGAGAATAGAAAGATTGATCATCTTGTGTACTCTCCAAGTGACCCTCAAGCCTCCTCTTATACTATTCTTGTTGACATATCAATAGCCGAGATTAAGTCCCTAATTGATGGCTAAGATTAGATATGGCTTGATCCATGTCTTTTGGACCATTCTAACCTAGTTTTATATTAATCCAGATTAATATTTTAATTTCCCTAAGTTTAGACTTAGGGACTCCATTAAAAATATTAATTATTTTAATATCTCTCTAACTGTTTAGAATCTTCTGAAACCCTTTCTGGGTATTGGAGATCTCATGTGCCCTAACCTCTCCACCAAATTTCGTGGCTAGAGCACATTCGATGCTATCCCAAATTAACACTCCCTCTTAGCGAGGAGTGTGCTCTAACAATAATCCTCACTAAGTATTCACTAGTACAAAATGACCAATTAGTTACTAAAAAAACAACTAAAATTTGCATTTAAACGACCGTTTTTCACTCGGTGACCAATTGTAATGCCCTATTTAATCTTATCTTGCAAATTTTACTAAGTGTTTAAATTTCCCTAAAATATGGACTTGTAATTATCAAGAAATATTGGTACATACCGACATTGGTGAAACTATAAATTTGGTACTGATATAAATTTTGTTACTATTCCCAATTTACCTCCCCAAATTTTTTAATTTTGAGAAGACATAGTCCTCTCCAATTCATTATCAAATTATATATATATATATACCTCATTCCCAAAATGTCCTCTCATATTTACTTGGGAGAAGACATAGTCCTCTCTAATTAATTACCAATTTATATATTCATCTCATCCCCAAAATGTCCTCTCATATTTACTTCGGAGAAGACATAGTCCTCTCCAATTAATTATCAATTTATATATTCATCTCTCATCCCCGAAATTTCCTCTCAGATTTACTTGGGAGAAGACATGGTCCTCTCCAATTAATTACCAATTTATATATTCATCTCTCATCCCCAAAATGTCCTCTCACATTTACTTGGGAGAAGACATGGTCCTATCTAATTAATTACCAATTTATATATTCATCTCTCATCCCTAAAATATTGACTTGGGAGAAGACATGGTCATCTCCAATTAATTACCCAATTTTATATTCATATCACATTCCCAAATATCCTCTCATGCTTACTTGGGAGAAGAGAAGTCTAATGTAAGGATGAGGGAGAAGTTATGACATTAATGAGAGGTGGTTGAGGTGGAGAAGAGAAGGGGGCATAAAAGGGGAAGGATGAGGGGAGGAGGGGGGATCCTTAAGCTGGCTTTTGGTTTTGGTTTGGCTGTGGTTTTGGAGGAATTGTTTGAGAGAGAGGAGGGGAGTATTATTCATCTTGGACACACTACATCTGGTTGGACTTGGGCTCGGAGGGCTAGGGAACCTGTGGAGGTTTCCTGGGCTAGGAATTACTTCCTAGTTGGCTGGGAGGTAAATCCAGTCGGTAGTCAAGAGGAGCGTTCCAGCAGGAGCAGCAGCTCAAGGGCATCTCCACCAGGCCATCGGTACAGGTATTCCTCTATGCATAGATTACTCATGTAAGTGATTGAAATGAAATGTTCACTATTTAAATTGTAGGAATTAGATTTTAAATGGTAAATTATCATCATTTAAATGTCTTGTCAAAAAATAAATTATTTCCCTTTTATTGCATTTAAAATTTGAGAATATAGATTTGGTAGAGGACCCTAAGAGGGGACCTTACACGTGGTATCAGAGCTTAGGTTCAAAATCTGGACCTTGAAGCCTACCTACTAGAAAAAAAAAATCTAGTCCACCTCTTTGATTAATAAATCTGGGTTCTTCGATCCATCACCTTGATTAATAACTCTGGGGTGAATATGGATCTGGATATTCTTTTACTTCAAGTCATAAACAACCATATGAACCTCGGTTGTTGGATATGCTGCTCTCTAAGCACCAGTCTCACTCGGCAAAGAATTAGAGTTACATACCCCAAGGGAGGGACTTGTTGACTTTGCAACTCCCCACTTGTTCAATGATGGCAACTCCCCACAAATATAGTAATATTAAAGTGGACACGTTTAAATTATCTTCTTATCCTGAATCATGGTCATGTCAATATAGTGGTTATTTTATTTTGTTTTTATGCTCTGGGGAAGGTAATGGCCGCTTCCTGCCACCCATTTATGTCGCTGGTTTTCGATATCGGTGTGCCATTTTCTCGATATCAATCCCAATATCAATATCATACTTTTTACAGTGGCACAAATCGAGTATGCGATAGTCATAGTTTCTACCCAATCGCGAAAAAAATATATAAAATCTGAATGCCATGCTTTCCAGAGAGAGGGAACACGAAAGCAAAGCTTGGTGGCTCATGCCGCCAATTCGAGAGAAGAGGATCAAAATATGGCTTCAGAAATTGACTTATTTGTATTCTGCTTTACTCTGGGAATACCGGGTTTTGACGAGTCCAATCTGCCTCGAGTCATTGGCATTGTATGTGGCCTTCTGTTGGGGTTAAATCATATTTTGTCCCAAAATTCGGCGACTCTAGCACAGTTAAGATCAGAAGCTGTGGGGCTTGTTCTGGCATCCATTGTTGTCTGCCTTCCATTTTCCGGTAGACTCCTAAATTAGGGCTTTCAAATCCAATACCACTGGCAGACTCTACCTCGGTATAAGAACTCCTGGGGACAATCATTTAGGCGACCTGACTTGCTTGAATTTTACAGAAAAAGTGATTTTTTGGAAAGTAAATATTGTAAGTTGTTACAACGCATATGGATTGATGTTTAGAATCTGAGAACAACTTTTATATATGGCCAAACCAGGGTTTATATTTCTCCAGTATGGCTGCTCTTATGGCTTTGACTTGATTTGTACTAGAAGTATGCACTAGCATCTCTGTTTAGCGAAAAACAAGTTTGTATAGTTTGTGAGTTTCTTTAGCTGTTAAGAATTATGCTTTGACATCTCTTTGCTTATGATTTCAGCTCTTCAGTATTTGTTCATTGATACAACCCTAGGGATACCCTTCTTGGAGTCGGCATTTGATTAACTCTGAAGTGAGAGGAGGTGACTCTGTACCAATGCCATGCTGTCTTGGAACTATTATCACTTAGAATGTACCACTGGACAGAACTAACTCCAGGATGGGCAGCAAGCAAAACTGAGTAATAACTGATAAGCAATCAGCCCTAGGTCACTAGCTGACAGCTTCTCCGTTAGGGGTTTTCCAACTATAGTGGGGCATCTCTAATGCTTCTATGCTGCCAATCACTTACAAAAACCTGTGTGTTAGTATGACAGATAAGCACAGGAAATAAGAGTCTCTGGTATGCATTAAATCCACCAAAGGCATAAATCTGTTTTAAATTGAATAAATGAGAGAATTTCAAATCTGCGACAGCCAAGGTTGAGAAAAACATAAAAAAAAAAATAAAAATATATATATATATATATATATATATATATATATATATATATATATATATATATATATGATCGATGCAACCAAAATAGAGTCACAGAAAACCATCCACACCAGTGCATCAAAACGAAAATATTGGATCGAAAAGTTTAAAGGGTTGTGAGCTTGAGAGTTGAGCACAGAGCAATGATATATGTAAATTTATTCACGGAATGGGGAGCACACGTAGGTTTCAAATTCCACACGGGGAGCTTGCAGGGAAGACACATTTCCTTTTGGATTTTAAAACATTTGTTAATGATACATACAAGCATGGTACTTCCATTTTTCTGCCAGAGCAAAGATTGCATCCAGTTGAATTGCATTGAAAAGACTTATTATAACACCAGCCAGTGGTAGCAGGTGTAAATGTATCAAATTTGATGTACCTGGAAGCCAAGCGCATTAGCCAAAGCTGAGAAACATGTATCTTCAACTTACAACTAAGCTCAGATATTGGAGACAAAAGCTTCAAATGAGCAACCATTAGGTTCCCTTTCGTTGGGGGTCTCAAACAACCTGCGATCATATTGAATGGAGGCTAAATAAAGAACTCATCCAACACTACTGGGCTGGCTGTGGACAACAAGACAGTTGGCCAAGTTGCCCACAGCCTCTGGATGCCCTTATATTTTTAGAAGCAAGTGGTTTTGGATCTGTAACCACATCCCCATGAACAAGTATTAACAAGATGGTAAGAGTTCTGGTTCTGTCGATACAAGAGCCAGCATGGTTGGTTCAGGAGCTCCTTTTATCGTGCTTTGTTGAAGAGGATGAGCTAGACAAAGGAAACCATTTTTTTGCATGTTGCTCGTAAGAAAAGCCTTCAATCTGGGTTCATGAATCTTAAGTACGTTTCGATGTGCTAATATAACATTGGAGACAAGTTCATTCGATAGTCTCCTCAGGAATTAGTTCATCAGTTTTATCAAAAGTTCAATTTTTGTAATAAGAAAAAAAGGGGGGGCCAGAATGATGTTGACAGGAGAAAAATAAGTAAAATCTCGTAAACCCAATGAAGTAAAGCTTAGACTTGGTCCTACAAGTTCCTAGATATCTAACAATGAGAAAAGCAATAGTTAAAATAAAAATATTACAACGATGGTTAGGGTTAGTACCATTAGATACTGATTAGAACAGTGGGGCTAAGTAAACAATTTTACAAGATTCAAAACTTTTTATATCCACATTCATTATAAGCATTGGCATTGAGTAGTGGTCTAGTTCTTTTCTATTTTGCATTTCTGCCCTTTTTGGTGTGTGATGACAAACGAACAAACCACAAGATCAATTGAATGTTTAAAGTAAGATGAGTATAGTTATTGGTCACCAAGCCAATATGCCAAAATGTCTACCATGAGATAATGTCACTAGATCAGTGATTTCTATTGATCCAAATAATCATTCAATGCTCTCAGTAACATGAAGAACCATATCCTGATAAGGTACTTTGGCATACACCACTTTAGACTTTAAAGTTTAAACGCCCATAGGTGCAGGAGAACTTGGGTGTTTATGTTTCAGTTTGTGTCTGGAAACTCCCCCTAAGGGATATTTCTTGTTCATGTCCATATTACATCACACAGAATACTACTAAGGTCATGACCAGAGGCTCAAGGTCTTTCTTTGGTACAATGAGTTTTCTGTTAATTTTGATGGTGCACTTCACAACCTTGAGACAGCCAAGTTCCAATGTTGTTAATAGTTATATGCCCTTGTAGTCTGAAAGATGCACCAATGTGGGATTTCTTTTGACATCATATATCTCTGAATCTAAACTGCTCTTTCTTCTCAGATATTTTTTTTGTAATCAAGAATCGTTGCAATTAATTAACTACTGAAACATGTGAGCAGACTCATTCTAAAAGCTAGAATGCCTAGAATTTTATCATAACAAACTACATTTCCATTTATGTAACAAGCCATTTTTTTTGCATATTGTAAAAAAAAAAAACAGATCCAGTTCATTGTTTCCATTTCCCATATATAACAAACATGTTGAAAGAACACAATCCCACTTCTCAAGGAAAGGTTGTAACAGAGTTTACTACGTCTCCACTAACCACAATATCATAAGTAGTAGACATAATTTTCTGATCATTATATCTCTTTAAAACTTATGGAATACTTGACCAGAGTTTATAGATCTACCTCAGCATTTGTAGCACATGGAGGGTCTAACTTTGTATAAAGGTCGTACTTCATAGACGGGCATTTTGCATCTCACTAATGCACTAAGATGAGATGAATTCTTCTGGACAACATCATTGGAACACTGGTCATCCTCAAAACTATCTACCACAACACAATCTATGACCACAGAATCTTGCTTGGAATTACCCACATAGTCCCTTTTATCATCCTTTATTAAAAAAAAGGAAAGTTATCCATGTCAATACTTTAGTTAACATGACATCTGGATCCCAAAGGCACATCTACCTCCCACCCCTTTGTAGCCTTTTTTGTGCATGTATGCATTTGAATGTATTAATCATTTTCTTACAACACCTATAGTTATGCCCTTTTGGGTATTCAAACTCATATTCATCTCCAGAATATATGACATTGGACTTGGTACATTTGAATAGGCTTGGAAGGATTGATGGCTCTCTATTGAGCAATGATATTCTATGTACATACATATAATCATATTTTTGGATCAATTTAATGATTTTAGAACATGCACCAGCATACTTGCTTGATGATTTCTTCTTGGATTTTACTTGATGCTCTGAACATCCATGATTGTGTGTTTCGATCAATGTTATTTAGGATATCTATTCAATCTGTGTGCTTCATGCCTTTTTCCAAAGAAGTACATAGAGAATATAAGTTTTGATTAATCTGCATTGATCTTTAAGCTATGGATATCATGTTTTATAGTGTTGATGAGTATTGATTAGAGATTAAAAAGGTTGGCTTATTGAGAAGCTATAAGACCTAGAGGGACCAAGACCTTGTTCTATGGAGAGTCGAAGCATCTAAGATCTGTATGACTAAAGATGGTCAATGTATCTACTGTCTCATAGGAAGACGAAGCTCATAATATGCCAGCAAAGTTCTAGATTATAGGAAGAAGGCCAAAAAGGCCTCGGGCTGTCTCTTGTAAGCCAAAAATCCTCAGAACTAGGCTGCAGAAGAGATAGAAGATGTGCCTCAGTGAGTGGAAGTTCGAAAGGCCTCAGGGGTGATATCATAGAGGCCGAGAGAAGCCTCAGAGGTGGCCAAAAATGGGATACAAAATGCCTCAATCAGCAACCCAACATTTGAAAGATTAAGAAGCAGGTCCTGACACCTCAAATCAATGAAGAAGCCAGCAAAGTTGTCTTCTGTGTAAAAGCTGAGTTGCAAGACCAAATATAGGCCTAGTTGAAAGGTTCAAAAAAAAAAGCTTATGCTCAAAGCATTACAAACTTGAAATATCAGGGGCCTTTTAGTCATTCTAAAGACTTATATCTTTGTATAAGTTTGAGATCAAAGAATAGAAATTTAAAGACAAGTTAATCAAACGTCCTGGCATCTATAAATGTGACAATGTGAAAGCAAATTCGATCTGCAAATATATGAAGTGTTCCATGACTATCATCTATAAATGTCTTGGCATCTATAAATGTGACAATGCGAAAGCAAATTCGATCTGAAAATATATGAAGTGTTCCATGACTATTATCTGAGAGTACTATCCATGTTTTGCAAAGCTTTTTCCTTGTCTAAATACCATATTTGATGGATCTACCATATCCAACAACATAATTCTTCTGTTGATCGGATGTATGAAGTTCCAACTTAATATGACTTCCAATCTTGTATGAGAAGGAAAATGAGATGAGTGTAGCTTGAAAGACGTTTTGATTTGCAAATGTAATATGGATGGATCATTATGCGAACTAATCGATGCAAGGGCTTCTTAATGCTCTACACAGAAAAGAGGATACCCACTTCTTCTAAGCTATCGAGACCTGGTTTTGATACCTTATGATGTCATTGTGAGAGTGGTGTAGTGATTTGGCATGCAATCTCAAGGTATGATTTTTGGAGTAAATCTTGCCTTAATCCTGTGATTACACAAATGAACCTTATGGAAAAATGAAGTCACGAAGTCGCTCTCTCATTCAAAATCTTGTAGTAATTCTTGGAGATTCTAATAACAGGGTCAAAAATGATTCAAGGAATCTCATTAACAATTCTGTTACATGGGTCAGATCTCATTAAGAAATGTGCATTATTGATTCAAGATTCAGGGCCCAGACAAAGGCTCACGTTCAAGCCTGTTTGGGCAACCTTAAAAGTCTGTTTAAGGAGGTTTGGGTGGATTGTGGAGAAAAGTATTCATATAAAGTCCATTAGCAGCCATACAAGACAAGGAGCTTTTGAATTGATATAACAAATTTCATAACGTTAAGTATCTTCAAAATCTGTGAAGGACCATTTGAAGATTGTTTGTTTGCCTCGGTTGATGAAACAAATTCTCTTGAAAGAATTTTGAGGAAGTCATTGAAACATATTTTGTTGACATGATACTAGTCAATAAAGAAGCAGATGAAGCATTCCTTGATTAATTTATAACGACCTCGTCACATTTATAGAAGCATGGGACCACATGGCACATTCTTGTCCTATTATGCTTTGAATGAACTATCCCATCTGCACTTGCACATGACTGATTTGATGACCTTAATTGTCTTACAAGACCTGAAAGAAGCATGCAAGCCATATTTCAAGAGCGATACTTCCTTTGGAGATACTCCTTATATTGCAAAGTATGTGTTGAAGCTGTAGAGATCTAATCTTCTAGATACCATATATATTATGAACCTTGTACTGCTACGGAAATATCTTGCACGACTGAATATAGGTTCTTGTCAAGAATGCAAACGATGTCTTGCATTGTACTGTTGTGATCATGATTATATTGGCTGAGGTATGTTGCTGGTATCAGGATGCCATTGCTTGATTCTAGCTGTTGCTAGTTTCACGAGTTTGTTTATTTTCTTTCCTAGTATGAGTTTGTAAAGGCAGATTTGCATCTAAAAATGTGTGTTTGGCCTATAGAATTCAAGGATTTTATTTATTTTCTTTTGAACATTCTGTACTGTTTAACCCTACCTTTCACCATAGAAGGCAAGGAAGGAAACTGCTGGATACATATTTTTATGGCTTAAAACAATCTGAGTGTGGATAAAGTTGTCTTTTGTAGATGCATTTGAGTTGATCGTTAATTGGAATGGCCCCTGTCATGATAGAAAAAACCCATCCCTTGGGTTTGCTTTGTTTTTCTTACTATTTTCTTCAAGTTTTCACAAGTATTCAATTTATGTTTTAGCTCTTAAATGTATGAAGTTGAAAGATAATGGCATTTTTTTTAGTAGATTGTTAATTTTAGCATTTTAACAATAATAGATTAGAAAATACCAAAAAAAAAAAAAAATCCAACACTGCCTTCGAAGAGTTGAAGGGTTGAAAGAGTGGTAAGAAGTGTATGTGATCAGATTCAACTTGTTGACAAGTTTCTAGGTGGATTTTGAGTGAAGTATTTCAAACCCTGGATCGTGCCTAACATTTTTGACATTGTTACAGGGGATGTGTACCTCCCAACTTTCTAAAGACATCAAAAAGTAGAAAAAAAATATTATTTGAAGATAGGATCAAATTCTCCATTCCTTCCTGCAAAGGAAGACATCTTTTCCCATACCCGGAACAGAGCCAAGGGAATCAGTGATGGCGCAATCTCTTTCCTTATTGTGTGACCCACAAATAAAGATTTAGAGAAAAAGGGAAAGCAATTTGTACAAATGTCTACCATTATGCGATGGCAGACTATGAAAGCATCTATTCTATTCCTATTCAATTTGAGAAATGTGTGAAGTTACCACATCAATTTATAAGACCTTTTAGAATCAAAGAGAAAATTGGACAAGTTTCCTATTATCTTGTACTACCACCCCACTTGCATAAAACTCATGATGTTTTTATGTATCTGTCCTATAACATTATGTTTTTGATGAATCCCACAAACTTGATTGGAGGAAATTATAAACCTCAGACGTGAGAACCATAAAGGTTAAACCAATATGCATATTATACCATAAGGTTTGATAGCTCAAGCATCACTTGGTGGACCAAGTTAAGATACGGTGGGACAAGTATAACCCAAGATCTTCTACCCGGGAGGATGCATAGACTATATGTCACAATTACCCCTCACTTTTGACCGTTTATGATGTCCATTTTTTTAGATAAGTACTTATGCTAAGGTTCTATTTTGCAGTTCCATGTTATTTATTTATTTATGAACACTATGTAATATTGATGCATTTAGTTGGACAGGTGAAACCACTTATATAAATCATTAGATGGATTAGGTATTGATGATGGAAATGTTTGATGTATGACCTACTGTATGACTTGCTTGGTTATGATTATCTAGTGCATAACTTATCAGAGTTATTGTGTTTCATGTATGGCTTAAGTGGATATGATTTATCTAATGAATGACTTAGTGAAATTATGATTTATCTTATGTAAGATTTATTTTCAGTATGAACTACAAAATTGACACATGGGTACTAGACTTAATAACATGATGTTTAAGATCACTTATCTATATATATTTTGTTGTTATATATATGCATGAATGAGAACTAACCTGTAGATTGGAAAGAACCGTATGATAACCAAGATCTACTATTCCATTGGGGAAGGTCGAGACATCCAATGAGGAAAGGTATGAAGTACATTGTTCTATTACATATGGTATCTACTTGATATGCACTCTTATGACATGGGTAAAATGTAAATGACAGGTGGCAAGACTACCTGACTGGATTATTCGATGACAAGTCCAACCAACATTGTAGTGTGGTCCATATTAGGGTTTTGACCCTAGTTGTAAGGAGGGGTGGAGGTACTTCCCACTGTGTAACCTCCAAACCTGGAATCGTGGGAGGGCAGTGATGGACACGCTCCCCTAGACATGTGATGACGATTACCAGTTGGTGTTGACCCTAGTTGTAAGGAGGGGTGGAGGTATTTCCCACCGTGTAACCTCCAAACCTGGAATCATGGGAGGGCAGTGGTGGACACGCTCCCCTAGACGTGTGATGACGATTTCCAGTTGCCTGCTGGGGAAGTTAGGTCAATATAGTCGACACTTCTACCATATTGGTTTTATCAGTGGTTAGATTGGTATAGCCGATGCCATAGTATATAACAGCAGAGGATGGATAGGGTGGGAACGAAAGTAGGTTAGGAAGGATAGGAGGATATAGATTAGTTGGAGACTCTTGATAGGAAGTAATGTCATTTTATAACTTATCAAATTTTACTACTATAACTCTCTCTCCATTTGTTATGCCTTATTGCCAAACTGCTTCAAACTCTTGTATCTTTTACACTCTAACTTCGGGACGAAGTTTTCTGAAGGAGGAGTGTATGTAATGCCCTATTTAATCTTATCCTGCAAATTTTACTAAGTGTTTAAATTTCCTTAAAATATGGACTTATAATTATCAAGAAATATTGGTACATACCTACATTGGTGAAACTGTAAATTTGGTACTGATATAAATTTTGTTACTATTCCCAATTTACCTCCCCAAATTTTTAAATTTTGAGAAGACATAGTCCTCTCGAAATCATTACCAGATTATATATATTTTCATACCTCATTCCCAAAATGTCCTCTCATATTTACTTGGGAGAAGACATAGTCCTCTCTAATTAATTACCAATTTATATATTCATCTCATCCCCAAAATGTCCTCTCATATTTACTTCGGAGAAGACATAGTCCTCTCCAATTAATTACCAATTTATATATTCATCTCTCATCCCCAAAATTTCCTCTCATATTTACTTGGGAGAAGACATGGTCCTCTCCAATTAGTTACCAATTTATATATTCATCTCTCATCCCCAAAATGTCCTCTCACATTTACTTGGGAGAAGACATGGTCATCTCTAATTAATTACCAATTTATATATTCATCTCTCATCCAAAAAATATTGACTTGGGAGAAGACATGGTCCTCTCCAATTAATTACCCAATTTAATATTCATATCACATTCCCAAATGTCCTCTCATGTTTACTTGGCAGAAGAGAAGTCAAATGTAAGGATGAGGGAGAAGTTATGACATTAATGAGAGGTGGTTGAGGTGGAGAAGAGAAGGGAGCATAAAAGGGGAAGGATGAGGGGAGGAGGGGGGATCCTTGGGCTGGCTTTTGGTTTTGGTTTGGTTGTGGTTTTGGAGGAATTGTTTGAGAGAGAGAAGGGGAGTATTATTCATCTTGGACACACTACATCTAATTGGACTTGGGCTCGGAGGGTTAGGGAACCTATGGAGGTTTCCTGGGCTAGGAAATACTTCCTAGTTGGTTGGGAGGTAAATCAAGTTGGTAGCCAAGAGGAGCGTTCCAGCAGGAGTAGTAACTCAAGCGCATCTCCATCGGACCATCGGTACAGGTATTCCTCTATGCATAGATTACTCATGTAAGTGATTGAAATGAAATGTTCACTATTTAAATTGTAGGAATTAGATTTTAAATGGTAAATTATCATCGTTTAAATGTCTTGTCAGAAAATAAATTATTGCCCTTTTATTGCATTTAAAATTTAAGAATATAGATCTGGTAGAGGACCCTAGGAGGGGACCTCACACCAATAGTAGCTAATTTATAGTATCTTATAACACGACCAACTTTTAATCATTTTTAGCTTAGTCATTAATTGGTTTCCTCAATTTTACCATCTAGTAGTATATTTAGTCATAAATTTGGTCATTAATTTTTCATTGGTTTAGTCATTAATTGTCGCAATTAATGACCAAATAAACAACAAAATATATTACTATATGAATCCTTGAGAAAACAAACTAATTACCAAAATGTTGGTCGTGTTATAAGATACTATAAATTAGCTACTAATAGTAATATATATGCAAATTTTAGTCATCATTTAAAACCAATTAATGACCAAAGAAATATGACTAAATTTTAGTCGTGTTATAAGATACTGTAAATTAGCTACTAATAGTTGTATATATGCAAAATTTAGTCATCATTTTAATCAAAATTTATCATTTTTAGTAGTCATTTATCTTTTTTTATTTTTTCATATTCATTATGTAAACGATTGATTTAGTAGTTTCTATTCATTTCATTTAATTTCATTCATAATCATTATAAACAACTAATTCAGTCAAATATTCATTTTATTCGTGTTCATCATTAATTAATATAAACTACTAATTTAGTAGTTTTAGATTGATTTATGTGTTTATTATTAATCAACATAAACTAATTAGTATGATTTTGCGACTAAATTTTTTAAAAATGTCATACAATGTGTATGTTTATCTAATATGATAACATAAAGTTACATATGTTAATTACAATACTAAATAATATCAAATAAAAATAAAAATAATTTCAACCATATAAATTTTATTTTATAAAATATCAAGTATTACAATAAGAGTTTCCAACTTAATATCGGTTGGACTACAATTTACACATGAAATTTTTTTTATCATTTCAAAACATTATCATTGTATTGCCAAAGCATTGCAAGTGAATTCACCAACTTTTAAGGCTTGACGATCAATCTCTATGAGTGTGTCTTATGCAAGATATTGGCTCTAAGGGTATCACTAGACAGATTCTCTTCTCCCTCTCATTTTGCATTTGTCACTACAATGTTATTGTTTTCCTCTTTCTTCAATTGCTGCTTCTTACAATCAATATTGAGTTCCTCTCCTGAAAATGGAAGAAGATACAATGTAGAGTATAAAACATGAAAGATGATGAATACTTGAATATAAAATAAAGTAGGCTATAAAATATTTATACAACATATACCTCAACATTCGATAGTGGCACTATGCAACTAGATGGCCTATATAAACAAAACAAATAAAACGTCACCATAGAAAATAACACCTTAGGAACTTAGTATTCAACCTTCAACAAAACCTTAGGCACAATCATACCAACTAAGTTACATGTTAAAAATATCACGTAATAGATAACTTGTGAAAACAAATGGAAAAAAAAAGACCAGTGTAAAAAATATCCTTATTGCTTGTTCTAAAAGAGTCATGTTCCTTAAATTTGGATATTATTTTGCCCACATTAAAAGTTCCTCGCTATTATGACCTATGTTTTTAGGATCATGAGATTGATCCAACATCATATTGGATTGTGGAGACAAAATGATTCAACTTTCCAAGATGAGTACCTCACTTGGTCGAATGAAGGTGCTAGCTATGAGTAGTGTCAAAACCTTAGGGAAGCAGAAAACTAAGGCCTAAGAAAATATATCACCACTTTTCCACTGAAAGAAAAAATTTCAATCCCACAATGGCCTCTGGGAGTACATTTCGTTGGATGGATATCACACTCTGAGAGATGATTGTCTAATACAATGAGAAGTGTACATATATTCAATGCCCCTCACAATCGGACCCAATAGTTGTGTCCAATAATATTAATCATATTATACTGTTTAATTATAAATTATGACTATCAGATAATTATTAGTGTTAATAATTAGTCTGGAATTGCATTTTTAGTATTTATGTCTACATGAAAATATTCGGAAAAAAGGTACTTTCTGTGACTAGTTAATTTCGAGTGAATCTAAATACACAAGAAATTATTGTGCCTTGGTGTTTCTCTAGCGTTATCCACTCATTGTACCAATTGCTCCCATGTCCTATACTTATTTTGCTGAATTCCTCTTTGATGATGTCCAATGCCAATGTAGTGGACATTTATCCTTGATGTTTTTCTAAGCCAAAGGGAAGCTCCACAAGTAACAACCAAAACGTAGCCTCAAATATATTATTGGGGGACAAAATGCAATAATTATATGACAAGCCAAGAAACACTGCACATTAATCATCTTCCCTTTAATATTGATTAATAATTTATGTGTATGATCATGTAATACTAAAGTTTAAAGTAGGGTCATTTAAAGTCATTCATCCATCAATATCACCTTTGAGAGTGTTTAGTATTTAATACTTCCTATTACACACACAGTAGATCACCAACTTCAAGGATAGCAATATAAACACAACAAAAATGAAATTAAAAGAAATGGTAGGAAGTCAAATGCGACTAATCCTGAGTCAATAAAATACCAAGTCCTTAACATTAGCAAGGCATTCTTAAGAACTAAAACATAAAATCCTTCCATTGCATCATTTTCGCCTTTTCTTTATTTGAGAACATAACTTTTAAAAAACAATTCATTGAAAAAGGTCTCAAAATCCTAACAAATTGTTGAGTGATTGTCGTATCAATTAAACAGAAAGGAAATCATTCGATATGCTTTTAACTTGCAGAATATATTGAAGAATATGAAGCTTTCTCATCCCTTGCTCCTAATCAAATTGTAATCCGTGGGTTCCAATCAAGTAATCAATTTCCCTCCAAGATAGTTAAGAGATCACTTTGGAGAAGGACTTCTAGAAGCATTGGGATAGTAGAAATGGAATTAACTAGGAGGAAAATGAAGCACTTTAGTGGGTGCTCCAAAATATTTGAACGCAACTGAAAAATGATTTTATACTCCCTTCACACATTTTAAAACAGAAACCATTCATTTGCATCTCATTTGTTTTCTACCTTTCTGTAATATGTAATTATTTGAGAAAGAATATAGCATTCATAAATATTTTCATGAAAGAGGACTCTTCATAATCCTAATAAGTTGGGCTCTAACAAATAAACAATTTCATGTAGTCATTAAATCTTACATGGTATATTTCAGTGATTAAAATGACAACTTTATTCTTAATCTCATTACAACAAAAATAAATTCAACCCTAACTAGTTGGGATCTAATAAATCAAGAATTCCATGTAGTAAAGTAAACTTACATGGTAGATCCCAATTATTTACAATGACAACTTTATTCTTGATTTTATTACAACATAGATAAATTCAAGAGTGCATACATATTTCCGTATTGAACACATTCCGAGATTTCATAGAAATATAATGACATGATTTACCTGTAGGATTTGTCTCCATCACACAAACCTCTTTTCATAATAAAATTATAAATCCCACGTCTGCATTCCTCATCCCTGACATACCAATTCTTTATAGTGGAATACTTTATCGTTTCTCCCTCGATGCAATAGAGATCCACTATTGTGGCATGGAGATGATTGGTGTCATAAAATGGTGCAGTGCATCCTTCAATATATGTCACAGAACTCCTCTCACCTCACAAAAATCCTCTCATCTACAACAATAAGAGTCCTCTCAAACTGCCTGGTCTCCATCTCATTCATCTTAAAATAAGTGGATATTTCCATGGGTGACAAAGTGTGCTTGGGGATTTAATAGAAGGAACTATCACTAAAAATAAAAAAATACAATGCAACATAATAGTTATCAACAGGAGGAACAACCCTGCCAAGCTACTTCCTAACTACATAAAGGTACTCTCGAATTACCTCTTATAACAAACAAAAGATAACATCAACTGCCTATAGAGTCTACCTATGCATGGTAGCAATGAAAACACTGTCAAAAACAACATCTACAACAACGTTGGTCAATCTCTTCTTCTAGTCAAGGGCATGCCCAACTTTTGAAAAGTATCAAGCGAGGGTCCACCTTATCCAGGCTCCTCTTCCTCTTCTACTCTCTCTGTTTAGGTTCAGAATAATAGGAAAGGTCTTGGAAATTGATGGGTGGGTAAAAGTTATCATACCATTTGGGTTCTTCCATTTTTAATCATTGTCTCTAAGCATTGAATATAAATTGCAAAAGCCATTCAAGTTCATTTTTTTTAGCTGAAATTAACCTAAGATTTGGAGAGTTGTAAGGTTTAATGGATCTAAGTATATTCTACTTAAAATATAGTAACATGGTTTAACATTGTAGGTGTTGAGATCAAAATCTAAGGACGAAACATAAAATATTTTATGTTCATGATTACAAGAAATTTTAATTTCATGTAACAAAGTTTGAGGAAGGTCTAGCATTTGCATCCTACCAGAAAATTTGCTTGCATCACTTGAGCCCTTTGAATTTGGGCATGGTAGAGTCCATTACACAAACAATCAAACACTAAAAAAAGGTGAAAATAAAAAATAAAATTTCATGCATTCTGACCCTAGAAAAGTTATGGAGGAGCGAACTGATTTGTACAATAAGGAGATGCAAAATGCTTACTTGTGCATTGTCCTTTGATGAATTGTTGGCCGCAATCAAGATCTGCATTATCATAATCATTACACCCTTTGTACAATAAGGACATGAAAAATGTGTATTTGTGCATTTTCTTTTGATGAATTGTTCGCCGCAATCAAGATTTGCATTATCATAATCATTAAACCTTCAACTCTAAATAAAATTTATGTTGTGATCATATAAACCCTCGAAATTGTATACCCATAAGAACAAAAATCATCTTTAGTAAAAAGGAAGAACTCTCCATAGTCCAAATTCATACCCATGTAAAAATTACCAAAATCTCAATAAGGACATGCAAAATGCTTACTTGTGCATTGTCTTTTCATGAATTGTTGGCCGCAATCAAGATCTGCATTATCATAATCATTAAACCCTCAACTCTAGATAAAATTTATTCTTTGATCATATAAACCCTCGAAATTGTTTACCCATAAGAACAAAAATCATCTTTAGTAAAAAGGAAGAACTCTCCAGAGTCCAAATTCATACCCATGTAAAAATTACCAAAATCTTCAAGATCTGCATTATCATAATCATTAAACCCTCAACTCTAGATAAAATTTATGCTTTGATCATATAAACCCTCGAAATTGTTTACCCATAAGAACAAAAATCATCTTTAGTAAAAAGGAAGAACTCTCCAGAGTCCAAATTCATACCCATGTAAAAATTACCAAAATCTCCATGCCGAATGACCTTGCCCTTCCTCCATCTAATCGTTGATGCTCTCCTCAGGTGTTTCCCATGCAAACTCCATCTGGGGTTCGAATCCCATGAAATCCATAGATCACATTGATGGTCTTCCTTCTTCTGGAATTTCCATGCAGATATAGACAAGGCAAAGAAAAATGCAGTGCTACAATGTGATGTTGTAATCTGTGAATATTTTATTTGAACCCAATGCTAAACTGGAAATGAAAAAAAAAAAGAAATATTTATAATGGAAAAAATAAAAGAAATATTTATAATATAAAATAAAATATATAAATTGAAATTGGGTTAAATGATTTATTTTTAATAAGAATTTTTTATTTTTGGTTAAGAGGCCAAGTTAAAAAGAAGAAGAAGAAGTTAAAAATGATATTGGGATGAGTGTAAACATTTAAATATGACCCCAGTTAATAATAAAAAGTCAAAATAATCAAAATAATAAAATTCAATTTGTTATATTTTGATTTTGTTATTAACTTGTGAATATGCTTTGTTACAATACCATGGGCCAATATCATGGCTTATCAATACTACAAGTCCAAAAACCATAACTTATTTCACAACCAAAATATTTTATAACAATATGACAAGATTCTTAACTGTGGATATTCATCCCAATATTCACCCCCACATTACGTTAGATATTATTAACTTGTACAAAATAGCATTTTTTACAATACCATGGGTCAATACCATGGATTATCAAACCACATCCCCAAAAAACATAAATTATTTCACAATCAAAATATTTTATAACAATATGACAAGATTGTTAACCATGGATATTCACGCTCACTTTACCATGGATATTAACTTGTAAATAGGCTTTGTTACAATACCATGGGCCAATACCATAGCTTATCAATACCACATGCCAAAAAACCATAAACTATTTCATAGTAAAACTATTTTATTTTAATTTAATTTTACAACATTTTTTTAATTGAAACTAAAAGGGAAAATGTTACAATGTGAGAATATCTAAACACTCTATCCTTGGGACTACTAAATATATTCCCATAGACATTAAATTAAGGTTTTAATAAAATTAAGCTAAGATGGATCTATGCCGATTCTTTATATATATACATATATATAGAAAGAATCGGCATAGATCCATCTTAGCTAAGGATCCAAGGGATGAGAGCAAGCAAATTGACTAATTATAATAGATTAAATATAGTGCATGATTTTTTAAAGTTTTTCATTATTTTATTTTCTTTGACATGATTGATCCAAAATATAGGTTTAATATTTTACAACCAATTAATTTTTTTTAATTTAGATAATTTCTTAAACACAATACAATGTGATCAAATTTAAGAGAGAGTTGGGGAGGGGGTGGAGAGAGGGAGGGAGATAGTGAAAAATTTGGAGGACAGAGAGAGAGAGAAAGAGAGAGTGATGGGGGGAGAGAGAGGGAGTGAGAGGAAGGAAGAGAGAGGGGAGAGAGAGAGAAATGGAGTTGGAGTGGGGGAGAGAGGGAGGAAAGAAAAAATACATAGAGAGATAGAGGTGGAGAGAGAGAGGAGTGAGAAGGGAGAGATGGAGAGAGAGTGAGGGAGAGAGGAGAGGAGGGAAGAGAAAGAAGAGGAGAGGGTGGAGATAGGGAGAGAATGGGAAGGGAGAGATATGGAGACATAGAGATGGAGAAGGACAGTGAGGGGGGTATATAGGGATAGAGATGGATGGAAGAGAGAGAGAGAGAGGGAGAGTGATTTGGGGGGAGAGATAGAGGGAGGTGGGAGATAATGGATAGAGAGGAAGGAACATAGAGATGAGGAGAGAGAGATGGAATTTGAGGGGGTAGGAGAGGGAGGAAACAAGAAAAACATAGAGGGAGAAAGGTGGAGAGAGAGATGGGGTGAGAAGGGAGTCATGGAGAGAGAGTGAGTGTGAGAGGAGAGCAGGATGTAATAGAGAGAATAATATAGATAGAGAGGGAGAGAAGGGGAGAGAGAGAGTTAGAAAGAGAAGGCGAAGAGAGGGAGAGAGAGTGTGTGTATGTTTAGGGGGTGAGATAGAGAGAGGGAATAACAAAGAGACACAAATACAAATATAGATATTATATAGTATTATATAACCAACCTAGATCCATATTAACCCTATAACTATCAAGTGTCGAGAGAGATCCAATATCTCGAGGTGCAAACATTTCCTCAAGTTTTGCACTAGAAAAAAAAGTTTGCACCTCGAGAGATTGGACCCCTCTCGGCGCTTGATAGATCCAGGGTTAAGATGGATCTAGGTCAGTTAATATGAAATTAAAGTAGTTTTTATTTGATATTATAGTCTTAAAAATTAAAATTTCCCTTCAAATTAATTTCAAATTGGAACTAGATTCAATGAATAGATTTTTTAAAAATACATAAAATAATTTTTGTTATTAAAAAAAATATTTTTAAATTACAAATTATTAGAGATAAATAATGCAAAGTTGGCTCACCTATACACCATGTGAGGATGAAGAAGTGTTTAAGGAAGGATAACCTTTCAACCAATCTTTAACAACCTTTCAATCCCCTATCACTTGTAAGTTTAGATTGCTTGACACAATTAAGATGACTAACATAAAGAACTGATTCATATTATTGTAGTACTTGTTAGGTAGTTGTATTTTTGTTCTTAGACTAAATTAGTCATTCATGTTAATCATTTTAGTTGTATTACTTATTAGTTAGTCACATATTTTAAGCCACGACTAAATTAGTGATTTATGTTAGTCATTTTTAGTTCGGTCACTAAATATTGCTCATTTTTGGTAGTATTTCACTTGGAAAACTTGTGGTGACTAACTTTTTGAGTCACTAATTGCTCATTTTCTTCTAGTGATTACTCTGATCATCCGGCATTGGTCCTTGTGATGATGCTAGGCTTGTTGCCCACCATCCTCTGCACTGTTGTATCCTGTACTGTTGCCCATGGTTTTGCCACTGCCATTGTTGCATCTGTACGACAGCTCCCTCTGCATCCGTGATGTTGCTCGTCCTTTCTCCCAACACTGCATCTGCACTGCAACTCCTCTCATCATGTTGCATCGTGCTACCCACTGCTGCACTGCAACTCAGTTACTGAGAAGTAAGTAACTGATCTCCCAACTCTGACCTCTCTGTTGGGCTAGAGACACACACTGATGTTGAATCTCCCTTTGTCGCTGACAAGTGCTCCATCTCTGACCTCTACACTACTGCAACAACTCCCTACATCTCGCACCGTTGCACACCTCTATGTGCCATCCTGCACTGGTGCAACACTTTCGTGCCTCTCGCACTGTTGCAGCCTACTAGCCTCGCGCTGTCTCAGGCCTCCTGCACTGTAGCTCTCTCTGCTGCTCCATCCACATCCATCTCTACCCACGTCACCCAGCGTTGCTACTCCTCTTCGGGGCTCCCATAGAAAGGTCTAATCCAAGAGGCTGGGTACCTCAAGGATCATGCCCCTCATTGCCTGTAGTCCACCTGACTATAGCTCGATGTCTCCCCACTTCCACTCAAGTAGTGAGTGTGCACTCATGGCACAATCATCGTTTGTCTCCACTTCTTTCTCTACCCTTGCTGGCACTACCTTAGTCTCGGAAGACTCTCCCTTAGTCTTCTTCCTTGGACACTGGGTCGCATAATGACCCAGCTCCCCACAGTGGAAGCACTTGATCTTGGAGAGATCCTTCTTCTTCCACTTTTCTTGCTTTCCCTCAAATGCTAGGGAAACATCTTCCTCCTCCTCCTTTTTGACTATGATCCCCTTACTGCTGCTTTCTGCCTTTGTCTGCCATCTGATCTCTTATTGGCGAAGAGACACCCACATCTCATCCCAAGGCGGAAGTGTCCCTCTGCCCAGTATACTCTAGACAAATACCTCCCAGTCTTCTAAGACTCCATTCAGGGTTGTCCTCACCATCAATTCTTGATCCGGCGTCGCTCCTATGGAAGTCAATTGATCTCAGATCTCATTCAGTCCTCCAAGGAAGGTGTCAATCGGTTCTCCCTTCTTCATCTGATATGACCTCATCTGATTTTCTAGTAACATCCTTCTCAGCACAGAAGTATGTTGGTACAATTTCTTTAGGGCTTGCCACATCTCATTTATCGTTTCCTTCTTCGCAATGTGTGATACTACATGGTCCTTGACCCTGTCAAGGATGATTCTCTTAGCCCTCGCCATTGCCTCCTCATACTTTCCGTTCTCAGCTCGGTCTACTAGGATAGTTATCGTCCTCAAGGTGAAGTGCTTGACACTATTTCTGTCAAGTACTGATAAGATTCTGGCCTTCCAGACTGTGAATTTTGAGGCTCCGTCCAGTCTGTCCTGGTCTCTTACTCCGTGTAGTGCCATGCTACTCTTTTACTTCCCTCCCAGAAGTTCTCGATGTGACTCCCTCTGAGTCTCGATTTCCCTTATGGAAATCCTTCTACCAATGTCGAGATGCCCCTAGTCTGATCGTATGTGCAACCGCACTACTGATCCGAATTTCTTGGCTAGAAACCCTCGGTAGCAACTCCCTCCTCCTTGGTCTTGCCCTGTCAGGTACTGTTCTGACTACAGTACCCCACTAGCTCCACTCTTCAACTTTCCCATAGCCTCCTAAACCCCAGCAACCTGAAGGTGAGAGCTCCTAGGCTCTGCGCAATCCCGGCACCAGCAACTCGGCCTCCTCAGCCAACTGTGTTACAGCCCTTTGGCACTCTGCATGTCTCTGAGTGAGCCTCCATTTGACTCCCTTGGCCTCTGTGTTGCCTCTTCCTGGCTCACCCTTGATGATGCAAGCACTGCGTCACCCTTCCCTTGTTGCTGCTCTACTAGGAACAACTTCTGTCACTCTGGACAACTATTTTCTGCTGTTATTGCTCCGCTCGGCTGATGTCCTTAGTTCTCCTATCATCTGCAACCATGCTCTGATACCATGTTGAAGTTTCTAAGTCTACCAATTAGAAACCCTCCATGCACTTTACTGATTTATTCCTACCTACTTGTTCCATTACTTAACAAGTTATTTACAATGTAAATATTTAAAATAAACATTATTGCATGCTCAGCATATTATAGTTCATCCACTGAAGGAAATAGATACAAGCACACAAAATGACACCGTTATATTTGGACCAATGTCCCCGGAAAAACCCAATGCGGGAAAATCAGTGCAGCTATCTGAGGGTTTTCTTATTAAGCAATTTCAGAGTACAATCTAGATGCCAAATCCGTCTTACCCAACAAAGAATGCCTTTGGTAGTAGTACCTCTCAGTTTGAGACAAATGTCCCAGCTGAAACCTCGAATAAACCCTCCAGCAGTTCCTCAGCTCCAATCTGCCCCAGAAACCCCAGCGTCTACCTATTTGGACTGTGTCAGCCTCTCTCTACCCAGCACTGGCCCTACGTCACCCTGAATGGGCCTGCATCAGCCTTCTAGCCCTCTGCATCAGCTACGCTAACCTCTCTGAAGCACTGCGCAGCTCCTGGCTGCTTCTGCGTGGCCCTGCGTGGGCCCTGGCTGCTACTACGTCACTCTCTCTGGCTCATGCACTGATCTTTCGGCACTATCTCTGCCTCTCTGTCTCTCTATACTCACTGCCACTCAGCTACAACTCCGATCATTGATTCTATCTCTCTTAGCAAACCCTGCTCTAGAGAATAGAATGACTGATCATCTGGTGTACTCTCCAAGTGACCCTCAAGCCTCCTCTTATACTTTTCTCGTTGACATATCAACGACCGAGATTAAGTCCCTAATTGACGGCTAAGATTAGATCTGGCTTGATCGATGTATTTTGGACCATTCTAACATAGTTTTATATAAATCCACATTAATATTTTAATTTCCCTAATTTTAGACTTAGAAGCTCCATTAAAAATATTAATTATTTTAATATCTCTCTAACTATTTAGAATCTGCCCAAACCCTTTCTAGGTATTGGAGATTGTTGGCTTGTTGGGGCCTGACCTAGGTTCAGAGGTGATTTAGCCAAACAAATCCTGGTACTACTTACCCTTTCGACAACAGGCCGCAGAGCATGGGCTGAGGTCTCACCCGAAGTAGTATGGGAGGGTGCTAGAACCAGGTTTCCGCACCTTGGAGATGTCTGATGAGTTCAAGTGGTCTGCGGTTCGACCCTACGCGCACGTTGCTACGCGCACTTACTCGTACCTCACAACCTGAGATGCTGCCTTCGCGCACCCTACTCGGGGTCGAACGTTGTTATTACCCAAGTCCTTACTAGTATTCCACTGTTAGTTGATTAACTTAGCCTACTTGTATGCGTTAAGTTATACTTAGCAATATAAATCATTCATATAAGTGCGCGCAGTAAATAAACAATATATTTGCAATTTATATCAAACAGGTAATAACCCAAGAACAAATACACGGAATTAAGATAAAACTTCTCTTTATTATTATCTTCCTTGGTTACAGACTCGACTCCACCCTGCGCACTTAGCTGCAGGGGTCCGTGCACTCAGCTGCGGACTACTAGGCCTCTACGCACTCAGCTGCAGAGCCTTCTCCTACCCTACGACCCAAGACACACTTAGATACTTAGACTCTTGCTCTTCTACTTCGCTATCTCTTCCTTAGTTAATTATCTTTTACACTTAGAGCCTCGCTCTATTTATACACTCCCATGGTCCGTGGACCATGGGTAGGCCGTCATTACATTACAAAACTAGGGCAGACAACCCTGTGACTCTGTCATACATTTCACACTCCGCGCCCGCAATTCGTGGAGTCTTTACAACAATATTAAGTCAAAACTTGGGCTTTGAGCCCCAAAACATGCCTTGGGGGGATTCCATGCCCAATAGGCTCCTAACAAAAACATCATGACTCACCCTCGAGTCACTCTGTCGACGCGGTGATCTTGGCACGGAGTCCCTCCAATTGTTCTTGAACCGTGTTGAGGTCAACAGCGCACTGAGCTACTGCTTGCTAAATCTGCTACATCCGTTGTTCCGAGACCTATGATTCTGGGGTGCTTCTCTGCATTAATGTGTGCATCCCTTGTATGTGTGTGAGCTTTCCTTCAATGTTCGTCGTGATAGTGAAGGCTTCGTCGATCCACGGCTGGACGTGTGCTTTGAGAACTGCCTCCTTGTGGCGTGCCGCATCCACCTGTTCCTTTAGTGCTTTAGCTTGCTGCATCCTCGCAAGCCTCTGGGTGAGGACCATTGTCTGCCCAGTTCCTCAGACACTGTCGTATTGCTTCTGGAGTTCTTGCGCTTATGTCTCCAAGCGTTGGATGTTGGGGTCCTCCTATAGAGTCGTGAGTACCTCAAGTGCTTCCTCCAACATGATGGTGCAGTCTCGCATTGCACCTCCAATTTCCTCCAATCCCGTTGTAATAGCACTAGCACGCTGTTCTTTGACTTCCGGGGGAGTGGATGGCTGCACCTTTAACCGCAGTTCAATGATCTAAAGATTCATCTCTAGCTGAACCTTGGTCGTTTCTTCCCTGGCCTCGCAGACTCGTGTAGCTAACCTATGGATCCACACCTCTACTGGTAGGTCTATTGGGATGGCCAGCTCGGGATGCATCGACAAGCGTCGTCTACCTCCTGTACCAATTGTTGATTTTGCGACACCAATTCGTCGTGCTACAAGCTGAGTTGTTCCATGTTTATCTTTTGCTCGCTGAGGACTTGGATTGCGCGGCTCTCCCTAGCGTGCAGCTCTGCCGTTATCCCATCTTGTAGCATATATAGTGTCTCACGCGAAAGGGCAGCCAAATTAAGGCCAAGGCCTTTCATCATGCTCACCGAAAATCTATCGGCCTCATTCGCTGCTACTGGGGCCCCTTCCGGAAACACTATTGTCTTTGCCATCCTTATGTGCAGCATCTGCTCTGTTTCCGAGGATCCTACTGCAAGGTGGGTTGAAAGGGTACTCGCCTAAGGGGGACGTACCTGTAACTCTTGCAACTACACCCTGAGGGACCCCAACATAGTCTGGTGCTCCTGCATAAAATCCTGAAGAGTCTCATTGGTGACATCACACACTGTCTCGCCAATGTCATGGAGATCACCCTCGGTTAGGGTGATCGGGTCAATGCCCAACTTCGAGGCCTTGACTTTATTCCTCGGCCCTACTCTCTCTGCCATGTGTGGGCGCTTCAACTATGCAGATGCGGTCCCTGGGTCTGCGCTCCCTTCTGTTGTTTCTGCTTCCTCTGCCTCCTACCCCTGCAAGGGCATTGCTTGGCCCTCGTCCGCCTTCACGGTTTCTTCCTCTGCCGCCTATGCTGCTGCTGCTTCTTTTGCGGTCTTTTCTGCTCGACGGTTTTCTGTGTCGCTTCCCGTGCTGCGCTTACCTCAGCTATTTTTGTTTCCTTCCGTCTTTTCTCGGCCAACTGTGTGACGCGCAGCTTTGCATCATCCTTCTTCTTCTACGCTGCCTCCTTCTCGAGTTCGGCGAGATCTGGGGCGCACCATTCCGGGGACCATGCCTCCAAGATAGTGAAAATGGCGTTGTAAGTGGCTACAAAAGGTAGCTTCATCCACTACTTCGCCAGATCCTTGCGCGCCCTGATAAAAATGTTGTGCATATCAGCGTTAAAGTCTGCAAAACTCTGCAGACTGTTATACACCGTGGGTGACAATTGTGGCTTCCAATTGATCCACATCTGGATGTTCAACTCCATGAGCACCCAGAAGATCTTGCTGTCGTGTATCCTTTTCGCGTCCTTCGTGGCCCAAAGCGAAGCGTACTTCGCATCCTCCAGTAATTCTCTGTCAATGCTGGGGAATTGACTATCCTCCGGCAGTTCCCCCACTACGAGCACTATGGATAGTAACAACCACACATAGTGGAAGTTTTTTTTCTGCTCCTGGGCTTCGCAACAATTCTTCAAAAATTCTGCATAGAGGAATTTAGACCAGTTAAACTGGACCCCCTCCACGCACTACTCGGCCAATGCGATCACCAGTGCAGGTACCTCATCTGCGCGACACTTTCACATGACTTTGCCGGACGGAATTTGGGTAGCTACGCATACCGCTTTTGCCTTGATGCTGGAGATAGTGTAGCCCCTCTTCTTCTTCTCCAGTTTATACTGTCTTCATGGCCTCCGCGAGGGCCAAATCACTACCCTTCCCTTCCGATATGGTCGCGGGTTCCTTTCCTTTATATGGTAGCCGGGAAATGCGATGGATTAGGTCTGTCGTGATGGGGATATGCTCCTCCAGCCATAGATACCTATCATGCACTAGGCAGAGTAGCTGCCTAATGACGAAAATGGTTATCGGGGCGCAGTGGAAATGCGGCACCCATAGCAGGTTTAGTAGCCTGGCCTTTTCCACTCCGCACAACCACTTCCACGGTTCTAACATTGTCACCATCCCCGCATTGTTCTGCTTCATGAGATTTCCGGTCTCTAGGTGAGGGAACTTCTTGCAGTCAGCGAGGTCCCAATCTTCAAAATTCATTGTTGGCACGCGGCCCAAGTGCGTGCCTTCAAACACAATGTCGTCTAGGAGGAGCAGGGTCTGGAGTGAACTCTTGGTTTCGTCCAGGTCCTTGGGCACTTTGGCCTTCCCTTTTCGCGGGGGGACATATGCAGGTAGTTTTGTTGCAGCGCATGTAGGTTGAATATCCTCCTCCATGCCTTCGTATTCTTCATCTACGATGATAAGGGCCCGCAAATTTTCTTCCTCCTCATCTGTTTCTATCGTGACAGCTTTCCCCTTCTCTTCCATTGATAGTTTTTTGCACAGTGGGTTCCTCAAGGACACGCGTATTGGAGCCATTGCTTGTTTATCCTTCTTGGGTCTTGGTGTACACGGTGATTTGGGGATCTCTGCCACAACCCCGGCACCTTCGGGAACATCCTCCACAATTGGGGTCTACGTGGCCTCACCGGAGGTTACCTCTTCAATTCCTAGACCATCCTTAGTTGTTGTTATCGTATCTAGGCTGTAATCTGTTACTCGGGAATTCAGGGGCTCAATCAACACTCGGCTCACAATGCTCAGGGCTCTTCTTAAACGCTCAATTCTCAAATGACCAAGTGTTGTTTGCTAAGCAGCCCTTTGCATTTTATAGCGCCTTTTGAATTTGAATTCGACCGTTGCCCCCAATTCCGGGTCATTAATGCTTTCCTGGCGGCAGACTTTCCCAAATTTTTCCCATAAATCACGTCTTAAATGCACCACCCACTCCATTTGGCCTCAAGTCGATCATCCCATCGTGAACAGTGACTTCAACGGTCACTTTCTGGCCAATCCGCGTGGCAGTGCAATCCCCTGTGCGTGGTCGTGGACCTTGTGACTCTCTGCTTCTACGTGCATCTCCAACATCGCGCAGCTCCCGGGCAGAATAGTTTATAGTCCCGCGCTCCCTTCCAACTGCCTAGAGCGCTAAGACTGTCCTTTTCTTGGCTAGTCAGGTGGTCGCACCACCCGTGTAGAGCGTCATTCTGTCCTCTATCATGGTTCTTGGAGAATCCCTACCTCCTATGGTTGCGCACTTCCTCATTTGCAACGCGCTACCCTGGTCACTACGCTTAGCAATATGCGGTCCAAGCCAAGGCATCAGACTAACCAATTCACGACGATAGTTCTCAAACTTGTCAGCACGATTGTACGCACCTTGCCTTATCATCCTAGTTTTCTCAACGATAAACTCTTCCTTTATCTCATCCTCCAGCTTCTTGACCTCCGCGTCCATCAAAGCGCTTTTCTCTCTTAACCGTACCCTTTCTTTTTCAAGTTCGCAAAGTCTAAGATTTCCCTGTTGGATTTCTTCCTTAAGTTTCATGTGTACTATCTCTTGCGGCTGTGTGATTTATTTTTTTTGGGCTTCGCGAACCATTGTATCTATAGGTGCTGTCATGGGCGGACGAGGCTTTACCTACTCCATAGGGATTACAGCTTCTGCTTCATACTTCAGCATCAGAAGTGCTCGCGCGGTCATGGTTTTTCACATGGTCCTATAAGCCCATAGAACCGCTGGTACGCGCAAGTCCCAGTCAGTGTGTCTCACATGGTGGACCGTGTCAAGTACTTTGCATACTTTGTCAAAGGCTTCTACGCAGATAATCTTTGGCACGCTTGGTTTTATCATACTGCGTCATTCACGCCATCTTCTTACCCGCTCCTATTTGTTGGTCACGTTTCCTACCGTGAGGACGGTGTGCATTCATGCAGGTTGCATACCATACGTCTGCACCCATCGAGAGAGGTGGGCGCACAGGCTGTTTCATCCATCATACCTGGCTTTCATCCTCATCTGAGGCTTCCCAAATTGTATGAGCATCATCCTTCTGCATTCGCGCCAGTCCTCAAAACTTCGTTGATGCATACCCCACCACCTTGCGGGTGTAGCGCGCAGTGCTCATTTCAGAGCGTCAAAATGTTGCTATTCTGGTACTTCTCTTTCAAACTTTTCCAGGAAATCATCCACCTCGGTCAACCCGTCATACATAGGCAGATCCCTTACCTCTGTTGTCACGCAAAGCAATGATCTTATCATCATGTTACAATTGAGGGCGGTTACCTCGTGTAACTGGTTCTGCCATCGTTCTATTTCCTCGTCCGAATCTGATGTGCAGGAGCTTTCACGCTCCCATGAAATTTTGTCATCCGTTGTTGGATTCACCCAGTCCTGCTCTCGAGCGGTTATCTTGTAGATACATTCTAGATCGTCGTCGCTCTCGTCGTCATGCACTGACTCTGTGTAGCGCGATCCTTCTGCAAGGTCTAAAGGTACCACTACACGTAGTGACTTTTTCTCAAAAATCATCTTGCGCTTCTTTAGATTTATTATTCCATTCATATCAGTTGCCCAATCTATCCCTAGTAGCGCGGGATAAGGATTGATGTCATCAACAATCTCTATCACTTCGAAATTTGCAAGCACGCTCGCACCTTCAATATCTACTGTTATTCCCTGCAATCTTCCCATCGATAGGATATTTTGCTGGTTCGTCATTTGTAATTGAATAGGAGACCATTGCAATGCGTGCCTACCCATATGCTCCCATGTCTGCTTTGGCAGGAAGTTTGCGTCCAATCCTAGATCCAGAATCATTTGATCCATTTCATATTCCCCGATTTGCGTAGTCAATCTCATCTCCCTTCTTATTCACGTTGTGTGCTTCCCAAGCTTCTGGACTATGCGCAGTTCTCCTAACCCAGTGCACCTAGTGATGAGTTCTTGCAGTCCCTTCACAGCCTTGCTGTCGCGCAGCAGCTTCATGCATGTCTACAGAAAGGTAGTGAGCATTGATGGGTCCGTCTCTGGTTCTATTCTGTCTTTACTACCTGAAGTGGAGGCCTTCGTGAAGCTCTTCTTAGCTTCCATGAATGTCCCCTTCATGCGCTCCAAATCGAACTCTGGTTCCTTTGTTGGAGCCTTGTGAACCTAGGGACTTTCTTCAGGCTGCTTGCCCTTGTCATCTCCCATCGTGATACCGCTTCGAAGCACGATTTTTACATTCGAGTCCTCTTCACGCGGCTTAGACCCCATCATTTGCAGGTTTTGAGTCGGGGGAGGCTGGAGTGTTCCTTTATCACACAACCTCATTATCAGTGTGTGGCAGTCCTCTGTCTCATGATCGAATTGGGTACAATATAAACATGATGCTCTCGTCGGATTTGTACAATCGCGGGCATAATGCCCTGGCCCTCCACAATTGTAACAAATCAGCTGTCCGTGACCCCTTCCTGGTCCCATTCCACCTCGACCTCGTCCGCACCCCTGAAATCCAGTGCGTGCCATCCCCGCATTTTGATCGAGGGCTCGCATTTTAGTCTAAAATCTATAGGTAGGAGTCTGATCCATCATCAGTTCATAACTTCTACAGGTGCGCTCATCATGGCCTACTGATCTGCAGAAATTACAGAACAACTACTGGGACGTCTGCGTATACTTCTGTAATAGATGGCAGTTATCTGTAGCATGCTTCCCTCCTATCTGACAAATCGTGCACCATAGTGCAGGCGTCGCACTCGATCCTGCTTGTGTCTCTGGTCTCAATGGCATTGGTCCTCCTCCTGCCAGGTATTTCACGAAGACTGGACAATGGTCCTTGTCATGTCCCTGGCCTTTACACTTTATGCACCATACCTCCTCGTGCGCCTCTGGGCGAGTTATCATGTCTTGCTTCAAACTCTGCATCTCCAGACACAAGTTTTTCAACTGCGCGTGGATCTGTTGGACTCCCGGACTAGGATCTTATATTGGGGTCTCGTGCAGTCTCATTGCAATCTCCAAAGCTTCGGCCTAAGTGGATAACTTCTGCTATGACAATGCCGTCCTTAAATGCGGCGTTAGTGACGCTACAAACCATGCACGGTGCTGCCCATCCGTCAAGGTCATGTTGGCTTCGCGAATCATATCCTTCAGTCTCTGATCTAGCTCCCAGGGGGTCTCACTTGGAAGCATCACGATTTCCTTAAACCCGATAATCCACTGTGTCTCCGATTTTTGTCTCCTAAATTCCTTGTTCAGCGTAGCTTGGATATCGCGATCCCCGTGTTTGGATTGTCATTAGAATGCTTAATGTACCACGTTAGTGCACGATCCTACAACACGCTTACCAGCATTGCCTTCTTTATGTTGTCATCTGTGACTCCTTGCGCTTCCCATACAGCGTTTACCACGAACCAAAATTGGTTCGGGTCTTCGTTCCCTACTCCTTTGAACACCGGCAACTTTATTGTACTCGCCATATTGAACTGTGGTGTTGGCGAAGGTGGTGTGGTCAGAGATGGGGGTGAAGATGGTGAAACTGGTGGTGGTGTAGGTGGGGGTGGTACGCGCGGAATTCGCTGCCTTATCAGACTGATCGCACTTCTTGGTGAAACCTTCGTGACCTCTTCCTTGCTTTCTTGCCGAGGCGAAATCAAGGGGCTAGTTTCTATTTCTGCACTACCTTCGTTTCTATAGATCCTCCCACTTCGCGTAGCCCCAAAAATCAATTTATTCGCATAACCTGTTTTTCACAAAGTAGAATTTTAATCCAAGTGTTCAAAGATTTAACGTACTTACCTCGCGGTCCTTTGAGGAAGCATCATTCCCCCTTTTTGTAGCTGATTGAAGTATCTACCATGAACTCGGTGATAAACCATCCTATAATTTGATCAAGCCAATGGTCCACAACGCGCGTAATCTTATCTTTCAATGCTTCTAGTCTGCGCACCAACTCTGGGGTCCACACAATAGGTATGTCGAGCCTACACCTTCCTTCACTGTCTTCTAGCTTCGCGATCCACTGGTACAACTCAGAGGGGAAGGATGCAAAGAAAATTTCGTGGATTTCCATATATAAGTAGCGCTCTAACCACTGTTCCTTCGATACTCGCGGATTCCTATTTTCCTGCGCCGCGAACTTGTGAATCTTTCTGTCCAGCCACTCTTCAATTTCTTTCTTTGTCGGATTCCAGTGACACGACATTAGACATCTCTTATGCAGATCCCGGTCCCGACAACAGAACCATTTGTTGGCTTATTGGGGCCTAACACAAGTTCAGAGGTGATTTAGCAAAACAAATCCCTGTACTACTAGTCCTTTCGGCAACAGTCCGTAGAGCGCGGGCTGAGGTCTCACCCAAAGTAGTATGGGAGGGTGCTAGAACTAGGTTTCCGGACCCTGGAGATGTCTGATGAGTTCAAGTGGTCCGCGGTTCGACCCTGCGCGCACGTTGCTATGCGCATTAACTCGTACCTCGCAGCCTGAGATGTTGCCTTCACGTAGCCCTACTTGGGGGCCAAATGTTGTTATTACCCAAGTCCTTACTAGTATTCCACTATTAGTTGATTAACTTAGCCTACTTGTATGTGTTAAGTTATACTTAGCAATATAAATCATTCATACAAGTGTGCACAGTAAATAAACAGTATAATTGCAATTTATATCAAACAAGTAATAACCCAAGAACAGATACACGGAATTAAGATAAAACTTCTCTTTATTATTATCTTCCTCAGTTACAGACTCGACTCCACCCTGCGCACTCAGCTGCAAGGGTCCACACACTCAGCTGCGGACTACTAGGCCTCTACGCACTCAGCTGAAGGGGTCCGCACACTCAGCTGCGGACTACTAGGCCTCTGCGCACTCAGCTGCAGAGCCTTCTCCTACTCTACGACCCAAGACACACTTAGATACTGAGACTCTTGCTCTTCTACTTCGCTATCTCTTCCTTAGTTAGTTATCTTTTACACTTAGAGCTTCGCTCTACTTATACACTCCCATGGTCCGCGGACCATGGATAGGCCAACATTACATTACAAGACTAGGGCAGACAACCCTATGACTCTATCATACATTTCTCACTCCGCATTCACAATTCGCGGAGTCTTTACAACAAGATTAAGTCAAAACTTGGGCTTTGAGCCCCAAAACATGCCTTGGGGGGATTGCATACCCAATAGAGATATCATGTGCCCTAACCTCTCCACCAAATTTCGTGGCTAGAGCACATCCGATGCTACCCCAAATCAACATTATCTTCATAAGATCTTAGTCCATAGGCCTCATTATATGGACCTTCAGGGATGGTATAAGGCAGAGGAATAGGAACTGTTGGAGGAACTTTTTGAGGAATGGAGAGAACATATTACAATTCTCCGGAATGGAGGGATCTCAATAAGTGATGAAGAGGACGACATGTCTTGGGGAGGCACATTCAAAAAAATAAACCCGCTGGTCCAAGATATATATAAGAGTCTATCGAAGTTGGAGGGGGTTAATCCTTTAACAATTTAGCCACAGGTTATCTGGAAATGGATCCTTCCAAATAAAATCAAAGTTTTTAGTTGGTTGGCTATACATAATCGAATCCTCACCTGGCATAATCTACAGAAGCGAGGATTTCAGGGACTAGGTATCTGTGTTATGTGTATGAAGGGAGATGAAAACAATCTCCATCTTTTTCTTCATTGCACTTATATTCTTGCTATATGGGAATGGGTGTTGGACCATTACAAACTAATATCGAGGATACAATTCCAAAAAATGTACAAATGTATTAAAGTTTGGAGTAAAGTGTAGGATTATCGTGCGCTTCCACTATACATCTTTTGGACTATATGGCGGAGAAGAAATGCCGTATTATTTGATCAGAAAATCCTGGAGCTCCATGAGGACATTAACAATATGATGGCCTTCTACAATGAGATAGAGTTAACAAAGGGAAGTAAAGTGTAAAAGATTCCAAAAGTGAGGGATCTATGGCAAACAAATCTTGTTGGTTTTTTTTATAGAGTAGGTGTCGGGAGAAAATGTGGTTGTGGAGCGTTTATATATAAAGCATCAGATAAGTTCTACCATTACTGGTGGGAAGGAGAAGAGGACACAAATAGTAGAACAGAAATAATAGCCCTGTGGGGAGTGTTGATTGTTGTCAAATGGCTCGAAATTGAAGAGATTCAGATATTTGGGGATGCCAAAGGCATTATTGAGTGGGTTAAGGGGTGCAACAAGTTCATACTGCCCATTCTTATTAACTAGATGAAGTGCATCAAAATCATGATAAGAACTTTCCAACAGGTAATATTTGACCACATATACAGAGAGAAAAATTGGTCTGCTCATTTACTTTCAAAAAGAGGCATTTATCGAGAAACAGGTAAGTTTTACTTTTCAATTTTCAACAGGGTGTCATGACCAACACTAGAAGCACTAACTACTCCCAAAGACATACATGACAGGGTCTCATTTTGATTACTTCAAAAGGAAGGATGCACTAATGTAATAGAATTTCTCTTCCAAAAGATATGAACAATAGACTTTTGAATTTTTGTGCAACAAAGGAATACAATCTCATAGGATATAGTTTTTTTTTAAGGTATATTGATTAGTTTTCACAAGAGAAAACTATATGTAATTTTCCAAATAAGGAAGGACAAAAAAAATGATCCCAGTAATATGTACTACTTTTTATTTTTTAATACAAAGTAGCATTTTTTCCTCAGAAAAAAAATATTCGGCAAACCTTGTAGTCGAGGCAAATAGTCGATTACATATATCGACAATCGTTAAATACAGGTCAACAGATAAATTAAATCAAGGAGGGGGTAGCCTGGTATTACGTAAACGACATGTGTTGAGTGTACACCTGTAGATGCTTTGGATCTTCCCTGGTTCGAAAGGCATACAAAACAGAGAAGCAAAAACCAGTATTCCTTTCCCACCGTTTTCTCCAACAGATTACCCGATGATCCATTACCCGATTAAGTCCGTTGCCCTTTTTATGCGTTGTACAAATTCTAGCTGTGGATAATGCTTTAGACAAAGCATATTCCCAACTCATTAAATCCTCACCCTTGAGTTAAAAAGTCAACGAACCCTCATTCAAAATATAAACGTTTTCGGCCAAATATTCATTAAAATTAAGAATGAAATTAATCCTCTGTAAATATTCTTAATATTCCTTAAAACTGTATTAATTATCAACTAAAGTCTAACGTAAAAGGTAACAAGTTTGATCTTTCTACATAGTGGCACAAGAAGGAAAAATTTTAAAAAGTCGATTTTATCTTTACCTATACTAAAATTTCGATAATTCTCCAAATTGATCTATTGTGATAGTTTTCATGACGAAGTTTCATCTATTTATATTGATTTCATGATATTAGTTGTGGGTTTCATCATATTAGTTCATCTTTGTACATGTGGCTTTTGGTTTATCAAATGTAAGACTGCAATGATGTCATCATTAAACTTTGGTCAAAAGTTTAATGATGTGTTTAGATCATAATAGATTTAATGAAAAAATATATATTTTCATATTTTACCAACAATGTCATTTAAAGAGACAAAGTGAGATAGGTAATTGTTTAAAAATGGTGTAATATTAGAAATAGGTCATTGTTTAAAAATGGTGTAATATTAGAAATTTTTTTATTATAATATTTGTTCTTAATAAATTTGTAAATTATAGAGAAATATATTAAATTTTATTTGAGATTTATATTGCATGCTATGTACTTGTATACAATATGGATAAATTCAATTAACATAACTGAAATTATAATTATTAGTAAAGAACTACATGGATGATCACAATTTAAATAAACATTAGTAATATTATTGAAATATTATATTTAATACTTCATTTTAATACATATATATTATCATTAAAATTAATTTTTCTTTAATATAAATTTATTATGGGCGAATTTATATTTATCTTTTCCTATATACATGTGAAAATGATCTTAAATGATTTAAAGTCCATCCACAAATCTCTATATAAAAAATCACCACAGCTTTGAAAATAGAAAGTTCTTGAATTTTCAAAGTTCTCGAAAATGTTTGGTTATTAGGCCAACTTTCCAAGTTTTGTTATTAGGCTAACTTTCCAGCTTCTAACCCATATTTTTTTTTTCAGAGGGAAAATCAACATATGGCCTAGGCCAGCAGATATTTACAACATATGGCCGAAGCCAGCAGAATTCAAAATATTACGGCATAGCCGTTACAAATCATAAGCCGAAGCGAGCAGATAACCAACACAGAATATTAACGCCATAGCCGTCACAAATCGTAGGCCGAAGTCAGCAGATACCAAATCGGGGGGTCCACAACCCATATTGATAGTATAATATTTTCCTAAAAATGTTCTAATATTTATTATAATCTTTTTAATCAAATTTAATAATATTTATTAAAAGCTTTTTAATCAAATTTAAATTTGGAAATAAGTAAAATAAAATATAATTGTTGTAAAAAATAATTTGTTTTAATTTATATATGTTCAAAATTTAATTTTTATTTTTATTTTTAAAAAAATTATCAACTATTATTTAAAATAAATTTGTTATATTATAAAATATAAAATATGTTTTATTTTTTATTTTATTTTTAATTTATGTGGGTTGATTATTCATAAATTTTAAATAACTAATTCTAAAATAAGTATTGGGGTTTTTGCTACATTATATTAGATATCATTTTTGAGATTCAACTGCGTTAAGAATCGGGAAGTGATGATTGACGCTATGTGATTCATTTCACTAGTTTCAATCCCACTTCTTCACCCTTGTGAGCATCACCGATGCAATGAGTGCTAAGTGGACTATTCAAAAATTATGAGAAATTAGTCAATTACGACTACCTCTCATGGAAATGGTTATAATTCTAAAATAAATAAATAAATACTTTTACAATATACCCAATTATAGTTTATTATTTTAGATAAGATAACTTAAATATTATTTATATTATTGCAAATAAAATTTATTAAATTTTTTTTGCTTTCTCCATTATTTTTTAAAGTTATTAGACAATATATCATAATTTAAAATATATATATATATATTAAATATTGTTTTTTCATTTAGTTTTCAAAATATTTACAAGTTATGAGATGGTCAATGGTTGAATACTTGGGTCAAAAGAAACCCAAGAAAAATCCCTCACAATTTTCATTATTAGTCCTTTGCCTAAGTCTACATCATGTTAAGTGCCATGCCAAATTGATCAACACTATGTAATCGTGAATTTTACTAAACAATTTGTAATTCACATCGATATGAATGGAACACCTATTTAATTGTATATACACATAATTTAAATGTAATTCAAACAAGTCCTACCAAAATTACCACTCAATAATTGAATTACAAAGTTTTATTTTTTAGGGAATATAAATTGTAAAACATTATCATACAAATGTAAATACAATTGTACTTTATAAAACAATTTCATAGAATAATAATTTTTTTTGTTAATTACATATATGAAAATATATATTAATTTTTTCATATTATACTAATATCAATTCAAATATTTTATAATATATTTTATATGTATCATGGTAACAACTTCTATATACGAATTTTGTATTAAGATTATCATTATCTCAATAACAGTGACTACAATGTCTTACCAAACTTGTTTAATCCAAATCTAAATTTTATTTTTACATGAAAACTTTTATAACTACTTAGTTATGGTTAAATAATTTTTTGTTCAAATGGTGAACTCTTCATTGCATGAAGGGTTGACTGAACTCTTTATAAGATGAAGGCAGTTTTCCCGATTAAAAACCTATCAGGTAATTCATTAACCTTAACACCGTAAATATTCAAAATTTATCTTTCATACTGGGTTGAAGGACTTCATTTAAAAAAAAAAATGCAAAACCCATCAATTATATCTAGTAAACAAAGCTCGTAAAATCTCAATAAGACTGGAAACTTTTAATTTTTTTACTCATTTCTGCATTTATCCTCCCCGCTGCAAACTTATCACAAACTTTCGTACTATGTGCCGTTGGCCTTATCCTTTTTATATTAACATACATTTTTAATAAAATTTGATGGTTTATCCAAATACACTCACGTCAAAATTACGCTTTCGAAAGTCATTTTCAATGTTTTACATTCAAATCGAACGTCATTTTCAAAGTTTTACATTCAAATCGAATCGTCAAATACGATAAAATGGACGTCAAAATTCAATCCTGAATTATATACATTTCAATTTCTTTTAAACTTTTAAATATAAATAATTTCATGGGTTGGTATATAAATATATGTGAGATGAATGAAAAGTTTATTGTTCAATTCACTGTGTTTTTGTAATTTTTTGTTTTCATTTTGATGTTTAGTCGAATGGAAGTTTGGTTGACTACTGTGTCTGAATTTGGAATCAAAGGTTTATTTTTATTTATTTTTTTATATTTTTTTAGATATTTGTATTGTGGGGAATTTGGCTAGGATTAAATGGTTGTCTCTGTTTGAAGATTGTAGTTTTCTCTCATGTTATTGTTCATAATGCAAGATGGTATTATTTTGAGTTACTGAAAATAGTAAAAGGGAAGAAGATCAAATTTATTAGAGATGTTGAGGGGACCACTGGTACAGCATGGGGATTCTTTGATGGAGCCACTAAGAGGGATGTATGTGGTAGGGATATAATCATTTTCTTCTCTTAGAATTTGATGATTAAATGCAAACTAAGCATTGGCCAATGTACAAATTTTACAAGGGAACTCCTTGTTATGTGGTGTGGCACCATGACTAAGCTTTGGAAGTAGGTAAAAGTATTCAGATTGTATAGGGATTTAAAATTCCTTGTGGAATGATTTAATGGAAGAGTTGACTGAATGCTCTTCATGCATTCAGAGAAACTAATACAATGGGTGATATGTTTATCCAAGGAATCTCTGCTATTAAATGCTCTGTTAGGTGTCTAATGACAACTTCTTGTCTGTTTTGTTCTTTAATTTGTTTGATCTTATTCAAATAAGATTTAGTTAAGTTTCAAGATATATTTAAAGTCTAAGATATTTCTTGGATTTTTTCTCAACCCAATTTTTCTAAATTATGAAGTGGACAGAGATACATCCAAGAAATTATAAATTTTGATTTCCTATAAAAATATCAAAAAATATGTTTTTTCCTTTCTAAAAAAATTATAAATATAAATATCTTTCTTTCCACATTATTATGTGTAATATTAAAAAATCGGACTTTCTTTTGAAACCACCCAGCAAAATAATAAATCTGAAAATTAGAAAGAATTTAATAATGATATTTATAACTATACAATAACAATTTATTTTGCAAAAAGATGAAGGAATACGGAGTGAACTTTAAAGCCAAAAAAAAAGCTCGGATTGCTTATTAATCTCGACATACAAAACCCAAATTGTTTATTAACCTGGATACATATTGTGTTGTTACATGGGCGTAGTTTGATTGTTTCTTACGGGGATCCTGCTTCTTTGGCATGGGTGTTGTCCGATGCAAAACCCATTTTATATAGGTTAGAAATTTGCATGAGAAAAGGACCAACATTAAGGCAGGATTTCTGTATCTCTGTTTATTATAGCGAATAAAAAAAATATTAGGCAAGTTCAAGATATTTTTGGTGAGTCTCAACATGTAATCAAATGGGGGTTGACAATAAAATCTTTAGCGAGAGCATTCAACTTAACCCTCTTCTATAAAACGTTGAGAGCATTCAACTTAAACTTACTCTATAAAACATTCAGAGATCTATGTAGCATTTTGATTTGTTGTCATTTAAACACATTTTCAAATAACTTAACACACAGGCTGATCAGCTATCCAGGGAAGCTTTGGAGCTCTCTATTAGAACTTTCAGTGATTGGGAGACTTTTTTATGGTTCTCTAGCTAAAGATTTTTACATTAGGATATAGTTTTGGATTAAATCTACTCTGCTTGGACTGCAGCATATGTTTATCTCAGTTTTTCATACTGGTATAATTTTTCATAAGAGTTTTTCTGTCATCTTTTTGTATCATCAAATGATATTTGTCTTTCTAATAGACGAAGCAAGATAAATGACTCGTTTATATATCTTTCTGAAAAATAAAAACCCTTTCATTTTGATTAAAAAACACAACAACAACAACCTATACAAAAACAATTCAATTTAAAAATCATCCATCATCACCAATATATATAATACTCTCTGGTTATATACACCCTAACGTAGTAATTTGAAAGCATATAAAAGAAATCAAGGAGACTCGACTGAATTGTTTGGCCAGCAAGTTTGCACTCCAACCACACCCAATGGAAATTAAACTTATTTTATATCATTAATCAGTATAACAACATTCTTCAATCCCAAACGATTCCCATATCTAATCAGGCATCAATGTTAAACAATGAACTGAAGACATCCAAACCATTCTAATTGTATTCAAAATTATTGCAGGACCCAGTGTTTTATGCCATGCAGCTTTCATATTCATGCCAACAAAAACGTTTTTTCATCTTTGTCAAAAACTAACTATAACTAGCATATCTAAATAGTTTAACTAAGTAATTCGAATACTTAAAACCAAATCCGACTCCGCCGTACGTCTTACACATCGAAAATGATCCTGCAGTAAGGGAATCGCAGGTATACTATTACCAAAACATGAGTCAGTTTGAATGCATGAGTATGAGCGCTGTGAGAACATCTTCACTCTGTCTGCCAAACACACTGATGCATGCTTCCCTGGCCTTGTCTGATGCACGTCGTGCATCAACTGCTTCATTTTCATCCACCATACAAAACCTGAAATACTTTACCAGCCCTAATGCCATGCCCAGGTTTCGTAAATCGCCGGGCACAGTGCTTTGAACAGCCTCCATAACTTTCTCGCCAGAAGGAAAAGAGCCCTTAGACAATGTCGATAGGCAGTATGCATACGAAAAAGAAGTGCGAATCCAGAGCTTCTCTTCTTCCGTTTTTAACACGTCGGAACTCCGGATGATCTCCTCTGCCTCCGGAAAAAGTCTTGCGAATTCTGCGTGTTGCTCCAAAAGCCTTGTAATTTCTTCTTGTGCCGGAAAATCCTGTCGATGACACCTTCCACGCATCAAATCGTTGGCTTTGTCATGCCATTGATTAAACTTTTGGATAATTGTGAAGTCCAGGGATTTCCTGAAAAGGTGCTCCAAAATGCATCTCCTACACTTGCACTTGAAACCCCAGTTCTTGCACTTGGCTTGGCGCTGAGGCAGGGGAACGAGGGTATCAAAATAAGGAGATGTGATCTCCTCTCCTCTCCTTATAGGCTTGGAGGCATGTATAAACACGACGTTTCCCACTTCCAGCCAGCTCGAGTTCGGCAGGCAGGAATGGTTAATGAACGACGGCAGCAGCCAGAGTCCGCAATTTTGCCGTTCTCGCAGATCGATTCCGGCTTCCTTTATTTTCGATTTTGAAACGAACGCCCCTACGCCTTCACCGAACGAGTTCAGTCTTACAATATCCCTAATACGGTTAACGTCCACCTGCAAACTTTCATTTTGTACTTGTTGGCCCGCAAAGATTTGAACGTCCGTCTTAAACAGATCTATGGCAGGAACATGAAGCCTGCCGGGCGTAGAGGAATCGAATAAACTATAAAGTTGACGGAGCAATCTCTGCGATTTCCTGGCAGCACAGACTACCATGGCCACAAGATCTTCCTGAGACGCGGTATTAACTTTACGCGTGTTGTCCAAATGAAACATCGCGGTAGAGGCGTTCTCATAAGCAACTGCTACAGCGTTGCTTACCAGCAAGAGCTGCCCGTTCCCTATTTCGTGGGTGGTGTAAAGTCCTCTGCCCCGGCCATCTTCGGTCATCTTGATCTCCACAGAACCCACGAAATCGGCCATTGTCGGAGGAGAAGATGCGCGTCCGAGCAGGTAGTCCGAAATGTCATACTTGCCATTCAGGCTCTGGGCGTACAAAGTCTTGGCTTGGTGAAGCGCCTCTTGTATTTCCTTCTGCGCGGGGCTGGGCTTGGCAGCTTTCTCCAAACATTTGCATGCCGCTGCATACTGCCTGAGCCCGATCAGAGCACGCGATTTCCTGTAGAGCGCTTTGAGATTGCCGGAATCGATCTGAATAGCCTTCTCGGAATCCTCTAGCGCCAGCGCAAATTCCTTAACCTGAAGCCTTGTCTCCGCCCGGTTGGAATATGCGTGGAGGAGGCAGGTATTGATATTATTATTGGCATTAGAGGAATTCTTGAGCTGAAGCAGAGCGGCGTCGATGCATTTCGTGTAATGCTCGGTTGCTGCGTCCCAGTTTTGTACCCTGAAGCATCTGTTGCCTTTTTTTCTCAGGTCCTCCACATTCACATGAAGCTCCGTCCGCTTTCCCTTCTCAGTCACGAACTCTAAAACGTTGGCGGGGTTGTCGACGCAGATGAGAAGGCCACCGTCACCGGCGATCTTAAAATAGGGCTCCTTGACGGCCACCTTGGCACCTCTGGGGTAAAGCTTCTTGACGTCCTCCTGAGAGGTAGCTGTATTGTATATTGCCAGCCTGACGGCGAGGCCGTTATCGTCCTCAAGCAAAGTCATGACACCGCATATCCTGATGGCGTCCACGCATAGCGTCCCATAAACCACCCGGCCAAGATGAACTTCCCCGACCTTCAACTCGTTGAAGGAAATGGTATTCAGCCTTTCCAGCTGAACCGAACAAGTAGCACCACCGCTGCCACTAGGATTCGTGAAAGACGATCGTATCTCAAAATTGCATTCTGCTGCAGTCTCCCTTCGCTGACTGGCTAAGTCATCATGGATTTGGAGGAGGGCTTGCTTGTCGAATCTCTTCGAGGCGTCATGGACGACGAGCGCTTCATTCTTGAATATCTTCAAGGTTTCCATTGAGCAATTTACGTCCTCCATCCTTCTAGTTGCTTACTCCAGTTCTCCTTGCTAAATCCTCCTGTTGTTGAACGACGACATCAACACGTTCTCCTTTTATTTTCTTGCGATGCAGATTTCTTATGTGCCAAATTTATATTTAAATACTGGGGCTGGTATCGAAAACAGGATGCAGGAAACATTTAACAAAACCCAAACCCTTCACACGAGTGATGTTTGGATCCCTTCCTTCTCTTACTCTCACACGACAGCTAGTATTTTAATTTAATTTTTTATATAAAAATATATATATTTTAAAAAGTACATGTAGAATTTACACTTTTAAAATCGTTATAAACTGCAACTGTACGGGAATGCTTTTTTTAATATTTCATATATATGAACGAGCATATTATTTATATATATATTAATTATATTAGCTCAATGTTTGCTCAGTGACCTTTAGGGTCGGTTGAGTTTGATTAGTTCGTTCGTATTATATAATTTTTTGTAATTTTATATGGTTAATATTATGTTTTTATTGTAAATTTTCCGGTGATCCTAGTCCATAGCTGCATCTTTGGCTATTGGTTTCGACAGTAGGCAGATCAGTTTAGATACGATTTAAATGCTCGGGCGGCATATTATTCGTTTCACCGGTTAATGGTCACACCACTTGATTACAACTTTGGTGCTCTGCTAACTTAAACTTGATAACCGCATTGAATCGGCGATTTGGCGGACATACCTTGTTGGATCCAATCTGGATGGGACTTAAATGTTTGGGCTGCATACGAATTACAATGCTTGCTTACAACTCTGGTACGTAAACTTGAATTTATGGGACTTAAATGCTTGGGCTACATACGAATTACAATGAAATGATTGTATTATAACTGTAATGAAATTTTATATATAACCCTAAACATAAGTAAATTTTCCTGGCTTCTTAATGAGTACCGATTACTATCAACCCTTGTGAACATTGTGATTTCTAAGGTGACTTGTGAACATTGTGATTTCTAAGGTGATTTTATAATTTATTCAATCATGGGAAATAAACAATTTTCATCTTTTTTCACCTTAATTAAAATGGAAAGCAATATAGATTATGAAAATATTATTATAATTAATAATTTGATAGAGAAATTTTTTTTTTCAAGGTTTTTTTCTGGGCGCATCCACATATTAAACATGTATGCTCCTCGTCGAGATAGAACTCTATTTTGGGAGAAAATCGACAGATCAAACATTTTGAAGATTAATGGCCTTATTCTAGCCAAGGACCTCAATTCCACATTAATGGCACATGAATCATGGGGTTTGCACAGTAGGATTGATCCATTGGTAGAAAGGTTACATAAACTATTTGCAGACTGTCATTTGCTAGATATTTGCCCTTGTCCTCTTGTCCCAACATGGACCAATAGGCGAGCGGGGGATAGTTACATTGGAAAAAGACTTGAACGCTTCTTGGTTCACGAGGAGTTGTTCGAATGGTTGGGACATCTCCAGTCCTCTATCCACAGAACATACATTTTTTATCACACCTATATTATTGAATTGGCAGATGGAGAACATCCGGAGAGGGATCCCTTTCAAATTCAATAAAATTTGGTTGGAGGACTCTGATTTCATTGAGCTCATACACACGATCTGGTTTGATTTGTTTGAACACTACGAAGGCTCCAAGATGCATACTATGGTATACAAGCTAAACATCATCAAATCGAGGACTAGAATTTGGGAGAGGCACAAGAAGAAACAAATGATTGCCGAGTTGAAAAACAGTGCAAAGTTGATATTAGATTTTGGATCGTCCTTGGAACATATCAACGCAACACAATAGGACCTGGATAAGCTGAGAGGATTGGAAGAATGGCAAAAAGAGATATTGCACATTCAGGATGTCACTTGGCATCTAAAAAGCAGAGCAACGTGGCTTCGCGATGGTGACATGAATACCAAGTTCTTCCATAAATACGCCTCCCACCAGAAAATCTGCAACACAATTTCGCTGATAGAATCCTCTGATGGTAAAAGATTTAATACAACCAGGGACATCCAAAGAGAAGTTGTCAGGTTTTTTGAACACTTTTATCAAGCCAGGGGAGAGGTTGATTTTGAAGAACAGGTTTGGGAAATTAACCAATATTCCACTATGTTTGATGATGAAGCGAATGAGGAATTATATAAGCTTGTCACTTTGCAGGAAATTGAACAAACACTGAGCTCTTTTGCAAAAGACAAAATCCCCGACCCAGATGGATGGACCGTGGAATTGTACATACACTTCTTTGATCTGTTTGGAAAATGCCTCCTGAATATTGTTGAGGAGGCCAAATTGCGCGGGCGGATTTCTGGTGCAATAAATTCCACATTTCTCGCTTTAATCCCAAAGAACTCTTCTCCTAAAACATTCTGGGATTTCAAGCCAATCTCTCTGTGCAATATCTTTTACAAAATTATCTCAACGGTGATTACCAGGCACATAAAAGGGATATTGTCCAACCATATCTCCATAGAACAGTTTGGGTTTCTTAACAACTGCCAGATACATGATGCGATAGCCGTGGCGCAGGAAGCCATTCATACAATCCATTCGAGAAAAAAGGAAGCGATGGTCATGAAAATTGATTTACACAGAGCATTTGATAGTTTGGATCGGTCTTACATTAGGCTTATTCTGTATAAGGTGGGACTCAGAAATCATAACGTCGAATGGATTATGGCTTGCATCTCTTTGGCATGCTTCTCGGTGATCACCAATGGTTTTCCAACACATTTCTTCAAAGCTGGTCACGGTCTCAAATAGGGATGTTCCCTCTCTCCCTTACTCTTTCTTCTTGTTATGGATGGAATCAGTCTTAAAATAAAAGGAGCTTAGTCATGTAGTATCTTTCAAGGAACCCAGATAACGAGTATTGTTAACATTACTCATTTATTTTTTGTCGATGATATCTTAACCTTTGGAATCATTTCGAGAGCTCAATGGGAAGCCCTATTTTACATATTTTCTAGATTTGGGGCCGCCTTTGGTCTACAATCAAATGGCGGGAAATCCACGCTATATTATTATGTAGGAAAGATGGCGGACATTGAACACATTGCATGAAATTTTGGCATCATAATAGCACCACTACAAAACGAGATACTCTATCTGGGATATAACATTAAGCCATGCGACTACATAATTTCAAACTGGAGTTGGATAATTGATAAATGCAAGCAGAAACTCTCAAACCGGACACACCAATTTTTATCATCGGGTGGCAGATACATTTTAGTCCAGGCAGCACTACAACAAATCTATGTTTATTGGGCTCACCTATTTGGATTCCCAATACAATTGTCAAAAAATTCACCTCGATCATGACAAATTTTCTCTTGATAGGGCTCGAGGTATCAAGCAAAATGAACCTATGTAAATGGTCAAAGTTAACCAAGTCCAAAGAATTTGGCAGACGAGGACTGTTTGAACACCAATCTTTTGGAATAACGCTGCTCATTAAATGATTTTGAAGAGCTATCATTGCTAGGGGCATTTAGCAAGATATTGTCCATTCAAAATATATCCAAAACAACACATTGGAAGATATCTACAGGAACACATGGTCACACAAGAAAGATGGATTGATTATCTGGAGAGGCTACATGAAGATTACGCCTTGCTGGAGGTCAAGAATGGTATAGGAATATGGAAATGTGGGGAAAATTATGATTGGTTCACTTAACATCAAAGGTCTGGCAGGTACGCAGGTTCTTCAGGAGCATACGTTGAACTCAACCTATAGAAGAGGTATCTTCTTTTTATGTCAAGTAATAAGAGACATAAAACATAGTTGTCCCATTTGGAAGTCTACATTGGAATTGGGATTGCCACATGTTGTGGAACACACTTGGTGACAATACATAGACTCACTCAGTTAGGCTGGACTACTTCACAATTTTTAGGGAGGCACTATCACATGAGGAGGGAAGATACATAACCAGGCACCCTTGGTTGCAGACACATATAGGATCTTTGATTACACAGCAACGCAATTTCAATCAATGCTCCTAGTTTTACAAGGTATGGAAGATCAATATCCCTATAAAAATCATACTATTCAACTGGTTGGTGTGGAAAAATAAAATCTTGACTTGGGATAACTTATTTAAGCGAGGATTTCAGGGACCTAGCATATGTATTTTTTGTAGAAACTCACTTGAAAATGTTGATCACATTTTCTTTCAATGCCCATATACTTCTCACATCTTGGGGATGATTGCTAGATTTTGGCACTGCCCGTGTATCTTGAATTCAAATCTGCATGACTTGATCACACATTCGAATGCTAATTCTATTGGGAAGGCTGCTATTCCACTTTTCACAAATTGGGAAATCTAGAAAGCCGAGAACTATTACATATTTGAAGGCATTCCTATAGACATATCTAAAATCTTCCACAAGGTGAACAATTGGATGGGAGGATCTCCTCCACCTCTAGCGACAACCAGGATTCTCGATAAGATTAGATTTGCCCCTTCTATCACTTTGTCAGCCGGTTGGTTCAATGGGGCATCACTAAGAGGTATATGTGGTTGTGGTGTGGTTCTTATGTTGGACAAACATACTCGATACAAACTCTTTTGGCAAGGAGGCCTGGGCACTAATACAAGAGTATAAAATATGGCTCTCTGGGGCCTACCCTAGTTCATTACAAAAATGAGGTGGCTCAACATCAATATATATGGGGACTCAAAATGCCTTATTGGAGGTATTCTGGCAGTACATTCATTTGATCCTCCACTACTTGCAAGTTGGATCATGAGGATCAAACAGAGACTTACTACCCTCTGCTCATATACCATACAACATGTATTAAGAGAATTCAATATGGAGGCAGATCAACTATCTAAGAAAGGCCTACAAGGACAATATGGGTGGATGCATTATAAACACTTCATGGACCAGAACATTGTCGAGGAAGGAGATATCAGATTGCCATATGAATCCTGTCCTAATTTGTTGGTTTTCATGTTATGGTTGTGAAGTCAGAACAATATGTTTCAGTATTTTGGTTTCATCTCTTATGTTTACTTGATGTTGTGGCTGTAAGTTTTTCAGTATGCATTCTAATTAATGTTTGTATATGTATGGATGGAATCACTACTTTCTGGCACACAAAGGCCCTCAAATATTTTGAACAATTTTCAGTTGCATGGAGATCTATTCGAATATATGTACTGGTCTTTAAATATAATAGTAAAAGGCAGTGGTTTTTCCTCTGAAAAAATAAATAAATAAATAGATAATGTTAAATTTTATTAAATGGATATAAAATTAAAATACATATCTTTATATATATATATATATATATATATATATATTATATATATATATATATATATATATATATTATGCCACTATGTTTATTTTGGAAGAAGACTTTCAGAACTTCAATTTAATTTTCACTAAATATTAGATAGATAGAAGGGATTTACTTTCTTACAATATTTTTTAACATTAGTCATATATCAAAGATTGAGATATTAGTTATATTTTATATATCATTTTAATTAAATTGATTAATTAAAAAAAATGTCATACCAATAAGTTTCATATAAGTTATGGCTTCTTAGAAATGGTATTGATAAACCATATTATTGGTCCATGGTATTATAACAAATTCTATTTTATAAATTGATTATAAATTAAGAATCTCATAATAAAGTGAAATTATATATTATATATAATATATATATATATATATATTATATATATATAATATATATAATTCATTATATTAATTATTTATATATATAATAATAATAAGTGTTAAATATCTTAAAATGTTTTAAATGATTTTTTTCTTTTAACATAGGCAACATAGCTAGCTTTCCTTGCCGCTTTATTTAATTATCGAACTTTGAAAAGTATGAACAAATTCCTAGATTTAAAAAGGGGCTTAGTTTAATATAGTTAAATTAAAGTTAAAAGCAATAAAGATTTAATGAAATTGGTCCATTTTGCAAGAAGAAAAATCTCATGTGCAGTGGACTATACCATAGATATAGATAAAGTAGTATTCATGGTGTAGCTCTGTTACAATGATTTGTTATTGAATGTTAGTTTTGTTGTGCTAATTTCAATTACAAATTTATAAACAAATGCTTGTTCATTTCTTCTTGTGCATAGGTTTCCTTAGGTTATTTGGTGATTGTCAACAATTAAATTACATCAAGTTTAATCCAACATTATGAGGAAAATTAGCTTAAAGACAAGGGTTGAATAGTAGCAATAAAAAGTACAGCAAACCATCAATTGAACACTTTAACATAGAGTTTTGATGAAGAAGTTCACCCCTCCGGGGTTACATCTCCTTGGTCCAGCTTCCATGGCTTGAGCCTCTGATTAGCTCAATATGGAAAAAAAAATTGTTTACAAAGCTCTACTTCTCCTGATACGTGCACCAATATGTTCAAAATGTCGAA